>JAQFVV010000046.1:6735843-7270727 GCA_028023455.1 Epiperipatus broadwayi | reverse complement strand
AATGATAATGATAGAAATTTAGAAATGTTAAGTTAAATAATGATTATACTATGATTTCATTGGATGTCACCAAGTTATCAAATTTTTAATAATTATACTACAATGTGTATATATGTCTGTAGCACTTCAAGATTTAATGTTCAAATCTCCTTACTCATAATTTTACAAATGAAAGGCTGTTGTGATTTATTGTACACATATGCAAATGAGTTTGAATTTTTAATTAGTTAGTCCATTGTTTAGATGAGGCTTAGTATGCCTCTCTTTTATTAATGGCACTGATATAATTGTGCTGTTTAAAAGCTTCTTTTGACTTTTCTTTTGGCATCACTCTTCTCTGTACAAATATATTTATACCAGAACTATGTTTGAATACATGGCCTGTGACTACCTTGGTGGTTTCAGAAGACTGATGTTCCTTCATTTTAATTTTTAACCCTGTTGTATGCATGCATATCTGTGATGAGTACATTTTTTGTGTGAGGTTAGCCTGAGTCTCACCATAGTAAGATGCCTGGCAGCTGAGTGAGGGCCATGCAATTTTATAGACATATTTGAGGGAACGATTTTTTCCTGGTATCTTTGGAATTATTTATTAGTTGGTTCATGCTGGGTTGTTCTGAAACTAAAATTTGGAAATTGTTAGAAAATTTGTTTTTTGCAATATTTGAAGTTACATTAGGTATAAAAGCAAAAAAATTCTCTAACAATTTCAAATTTAGTTTCAGAACAACTCCCAGCATAAAACAATAATAAATAATTCAAGATAAAATAGAAAAGATCAAACCCATCATATAGTCTATAAAATGGCATGCCCTCAAATAGGCTGCCATTTATCTTTACCATGGGTGAACTCGACTAACCTCAATACAAGAATTTACCAACACGGATGTGCATGCGTACAACAAGTTAAAAATGAAGGAACATCAGTCTTCTGGAACCACCAAGCATCTACAGGCCATGTGACCTAGTTCTGCCCCAAATAATTTTCATGAAAGAGTGATTATAAAGAAAAAAGTTAGCTAGCTTTACATAAGCAAATGATCTCAATGCCATTAATAAGAGAGGTAAGAAACTTGCTCTCTCCAAATGTGGACTAACTAATAAAAAATCTCCGACTCATTAGCATATATACAATAAACAACAGTCTTCATCTAGTAAGTTAAGTATAGAGATTCGAGCATCAAAATCTTGAAAACATCAGACATAGTTAACAACGATTATGAAGTATAATTACAGCTTCACTGAACGTATGCGGAAAAAAATCACATATTTATAATTACAATTTTTACTGGTGAAGAAAAATAATTTATTACAGTAATTTTAATAAATGAATTTAGAATAAATTACTATTAAACTCCTTGAAATTTATAAGTGATAATATTGTTGCATCATTTAATGATACATTTTACAAAATGGTTAAAGATGCTCACATTGCCCTTCCTATGGTCATTTTAATTTGCAAGTTTACATTATCTAAATATAAAAAGTTAGTTAAGTTCTAATAATTTTAGAAATACTAAAATATGTAAGCTAAGTATAATGATTGATGCTTTTTTTTTGTGGTTCTTCAACATACTTTTAAATAAATTAATCAATTAAAACAATTTAAATTCGACTATTAATCAGGAACAAATAGAAAAAGATAAAACTTTATACTTGCAAATGTCTAGAAAAATGGTTGTTTAAACTATAAATTACTTGTCAAATCTATTCAAGAAACGAGTTAAATTCATTTCAAATCCCATATACAAATGAACATATAAATTGATTAGCTTTAAATTAATTTTACATCATAATAAAAAATATAAGAATAAAAGTTATAAAATTCAAAATATTGAACAATTTTCTCAAGAATTTATAAATGTAAGATATATAAAAGACAAATTCTAAAATACACTGAGTAAGTTTAATAATAAACTTATAACATTAACTATAAATAAAAATAATAAATCTAAATTTATTAAAAATGATGTAGTGATAAATACAATGTTTCATTATATATTTCTCCAAATAAAAACTGATTGATTAATAATTCTAAATTTACTATTTTTAAAATGCAAAAGAATAGTATTAAATTGCAGGTGGATGCAAAAAGTCAATTATTGGGAATCAAAGTGCCTTTTGGAAAAAAAGACTAAAAAAACACCAATTGATAAAAAATGCAAAAAATAATAGTCCAGTATTGTCTCAGTTTTCTTTCACCATAAAAAATTTTGCACTTTTAGATTTGCTTTTAGCCCAGATCAGATAAGAATATTAAATAAAGATATCATAAAAAAGGAAAAAAATTGAAAAAGCAATTTTTTTATAAACCAACTTAAAGATTGTATGATAAATACATACTTAAATCACACATTTGATGACGTATGAGACTCACTTATCCTTTTAAACATATAGTAAACTTTCAAGTGCTTTATGATCAAGACACAGTCATTCATTATATAGTAAGAATTTTCTCTCAAAGTAAAGCTTCATAAAATAATTAAACCCTAAAATATATCATTGCAAATAGAAAACTATGAAGCACTACTACTATTGTTGATCAAAAACCTAAAACTTCAATATTTTAAGCAGATAAATCATATTGCAAATAAATGCCCAAACACAATTATGATAGATACATGTTAAATATATCATCTCATCAATTTACCAGAAATTAAACTTCATCACTGAATGCAACAGAAACATGTACATAACTATTAGAACTAATAATACTCATACAGATGAACATGACCAACAATACCTAGTATTTTTAATGCATGACTCAAAGATAAATAAAAAATATAATTTTTAATATCCCAACTGAAGGCAGAGACAAAAGTAAAATTAAAAATAATTCAGAGCAGCAACACTGTATTGAATAAGACTGACTCAAAGCTTCAACCAGTAAATATAGACCCAGGCAGATCCCCATGCAAAAAGAGGAAGTCCTATAACAGAACAATCAAATGATACAAGTAAAAGAAAATTGGTGATGGTTCATGATAAAAAAGAGAAGGAATTCAAAAGTCAGTAGAGAAAATGCAACAATAAAGAGTTAAATAAAAGATAATATATTTCATAGGAAGATGCAAACCAGAAATAGAAATATTCCCACATGGAAATGATGTTAATTCAGCTCCAAGATTAGATAATCAAATGCAGAAAGAAAAAAATGATCACTAAAATTTAAGAACATATGCCAGACACATCAAATGAAACATTGAACATTGTCATGGACCTCAATAATATTTTTGCTTCTACATGAAGAAATCAGTTAAATTCATATAATAAAATTTAAAAAAACAACAACAGATAATTAGTTTATTTAATATTAGAAGATTAAAATCAAAAACAAAAATTTTGCAATTGTCATGATGAATAAATATTATAAAACCTCAAGTACACAGACTCTTAGAAACTATAATATACATAGATTCATAAATTTATTCATCAATATGTCTAGATAGATATTTTCAAAATATTTATCAAGAATTTTCCCATTCACAGCATTTAAAATATTGTATTTGGATACCAAATTCTTGATAGTTGTATTACAGCATATAATAACTAATCTATGATATATTCTACCAGGTCCAACTATAATGAACTGGTTAATATTAAATGCAATGTTTGTTTCTTCTCCACATTCTGCAAATTGCTAAGATATTTTAACATCTTATCAAACATTTGTTTCTAAATGGATACACCAACTTTTTTCGATGGATTAGTGGAGAAGATTACCTTCCCCAAACACTATAATAAAAGATATTCATTACTAATTGATCTAGTGTTTTACTCACCTGTTTGTCATCAACATGCACATATTTCATTCCACACCTTTCTCCTTTTATCACTCTGCAATCATAATTTATATAGACTTAGGTCTAAGTAGAATTTCTAATCAGGCAATGTGTAGAATAAAAGTCCTTCTTACATTAAGAACTTTAGAATTTGTATTTTTAGAAACATACATCCAGTTGTTCAAAATGATACAAATGTCCCATAGATTCAATACAAGCATGACCTGAATATATAAATATCTTATCTCATACAATTAACTACATTGCTAGACCCACTTCTCCACAACAAAACACTTATTACCTTTGGATAAACTTCAGAACACACTCAATATATACTATCAAAAGACAGTAACATACAAGTAAAATTGTTTAAAGTGCCATAAAAAACACTTAAAGAATATATATATATATATATATATATATATATATATATATATATATATATATATATATATATATATATATATATATATATATATATATATATATATATATATCATTAAAAATTAAAATTGTATTACTAACTAACCCTCTCAGTAGACAAAAAAATACCTAGGATGCGCATTAAGCTGGCTACTAAAAATACAAGTACCTTCAACTGTAATAATCGAAGAGTTAACCATAACTATAAATAATACACTGCAATCAAAAGCTAATCATTATAAGTAAAGCTATAAAGTGATGGAGTTACAAGTGATTAATTGAGATCTTTCTAAATGCTTAAGATTTGCCTAAGTTATTGTAAGTTTACAAAGGAGAGTATTCCTTAAGTGTTTAATTATATGCACTACATGTGTAGAGGGATGAATCCTTAATTATTGTTATAAATAAGTTTTGTAATATTTGTATAAAAAATTAAAAATATATAATCATAAATTGACAAAAATTGAGAAATAAAATTATTTTTGTTTATGATTGCTTGTAACTGGAAACAATGGATTGTTTTCTTACAATCAGTTATTATAATGAAATAAATTTATTTTGATTTTTGTTATTTTAAGTATTATTTACAATAAGTATTATAATATTTGTCTAAAAAAGTGAAAACAATAGTGGTAATTTGAAAAACATACTTCTATTTAAACTACAAGCAGTAAGTAATAATCCTAAACTTGAAAAAAATAGTATAAAATTGCATTATATGAACCAAATGCAAACTAATTTAAGTTTTTAAAAATATAGTACCAATATGAAAAACAGTTCAATAAAAAAATTCTATGAAATTAAGACATATAAAAATTATACTATCACATACCAGTTGAAATCGCTGTGGGCTAATTTAAATTTTCTCACTTGTTTATGATTTTTTAAAATATACATTGTCTTTATGTATCTATAACAAGTTAGAAAAAAAATGGAATCAACTTATTGTAGTCATTGCTAAACATTAATAAACAAGTGGCTTAAAATTGAATTGTTTTGTGGTATTGATATGCAAGTAGTTATAATCCCTTAAATATATATATTCTCTACCTTGCATTTAATATATGTATGTTCAAAAAAATCTTTATGTTTAAAATATTGCTTTGTTAATTAATGGTTATATCATAATTTTTGAATTATTGATGAGATTTTGATGATAGCACAAGAACATTTAAAATTGATGTGTTGTGAGTCTTTTGCCCATACTAAAGACTCAAGTAAAATTGAAGGAAAGCTAATATATTTAGTTTCTAAATAAACTTGGTTTTTTTTTTTTCATATTTCTAGCTATAGCTAAGCCAACAGTCATAGTTTCAGTATTTTTAATTGAAGATAAACAAGAAGGTGAAACTATTAAGACTTTTTCCAATTTCTGCTAGGTGAATAGAGTGACATTTTAAATAGCAATTGTTCTGAAGAAATCTATTTAAGGACTGTTTAATTTTTTATTTAATATATATAGAATATACTTTATAAATGAATAAAGGTATAATTAAATTCAAAAAAAAATTTTCTTCACGTAAATTTTGCTATTAAATATAAAAATTCTCCAAGCAAATAATAGTATAAAATAAAAACGATAAAAAGTATAAAATATTTATTAAAAAATAGAAATTATAAAGTGTATTATTTTAAGGGCTATTTACTGCTTAAAATAATTAGTAAGACGTGCATAAGAGAAAATTCAAAATAAAATTAAAAATTGAAAGTTTAAACTTAATAATAGAGAGGGAAAATATCAAATAACAAATCATAACTATTCAATTACATACAATTAAATGAACGGATGTATAAAATATTGTTAAATATAAATTGTGATCAAATATACATAAATTTAAACCTACAAAATGTAAATAAATTAGCAAGATTAAATTTTTAAAAAATAATTTAGACAGAAATAGCCTTGTAAATTAAACTAAAACATGCATGAAAATATAAAACATTGTATATACTATATAAGCCTATATATATTGATGCGAAGATTTTCACAGGTTGCATATATAAAAGACATATTTTGCGTGTTCATCCGTGTTAAAAATTTAAATATTTATATACCGATGTTTTGACTTGATCACACAAGTCATCTAGAGATGCTACAATCACTGATTTGAAAAAAACCTTAAAGTTCCACCAATAGCAAAAATGTTAAGTTAAGAATATTTTTTTATAAAAAAATCTTTCCAAATAGGAGTAAGTTTGCATGTATCATCTCGCTTATTGATACAATCTGGCCTTTTAAGTATCTCAATGGCTTCTCTGATTTTGCACTGGTAGAGATTATCACATCTGGATATGATCCTTGTACTAGAAAAATCAATTTTCTGACTTTAATCTATAGTATGAGTAAGATTGCTGATGATGATGAGTATTGTTTAACTGCATTAGCATGTTCATCTCTTCTAACACTGATATGACGATTACTCATACCTATTTAAGAAACTTTACCATTTTCACATCAGAACCTGCAAAATATGTCTTTTATATATATATATATATATATATATATATATATATATATATATATATATATATATATATATATATATATATTCAAATTTTTGGTTTTATTAATTTTGATCATTCCAGCCCCAACATATCACAGCCATTCACTAGCATAGAAAGAACAGCATGTCTATTATCACTGTGGACCCCAGAACAAAATTAGTTATTAAATTTATGTTTGAAGATATCAGTAATATAACAATCATTCAATATTTTGCATAATTATAATGTAAATACAACTACTTAAACCGTTTTTAAAAAGAATAATTTTAAGTGATGCTTGAGATTCTTTTCAAAGATGCTGCTAATTATAGAAATGCCAAAAATAACCTATTCATTGAATTTCAGCAAATTCTACTGAGATTCATTTGAAATTATTGATGCAAATAGCTAGCCCCTTTGGAGCTCCTTGTTGCTGCAGTGTCAATAGTGTGGTATGTTTTTCTATTCTGGTTTCTCTTCAGAGTAAATAAATTTTTATTGTTTTCATTTAGGATGGGAAATAAAATATTCCATTTTTTTCATGGAATTAACAGTGATAATTTAATATATAAATATTTATTATAGAAAAATATAACAAAATAATAAAAAAATATTATTTTAAATATTTATCATGATTAGTGTTAATGTTGAATATATTACCAAAAATAATATTTTCCCAATTGTCATTATATAAAAAAATTGAAATAAAAAGTAAAAGTCAATCTACTCTAGATATTATTTGCAAAACAACAGTTATTAAAAACAAAAAATACAATGATTGATATGAAAAAATAAGATGGCTGTGTGATTGTGAAATTAGAAATGCTCTGTTTCTGTTCAATGTTTACTTTTTCATGCCAATACTGTAATTTAGCATGCCTCTTTAAAAATTTCACAGGGCATCACTGCTAGATCTTTTAACAATGACAGTTATGGAAAAGTTATATGATTGAGAAATTAGAAATACTTTGTTTTGTTTTCCCTGTTTATGTTTTTGTGATAATACTGTAGTAAAACACTCATGCTTAAAACTTTTTTAGGCTGCCACTAATATATATATATATATATATATATATATATATATATATATATATATATATATATATATATATATATATATATATATATATATATATATATATATTAAATGTATAAATAACTATAACCATTAAATGTCTGTATTTTTAAATCATATAATAATAATTCAAACAAATTTATTTAACACAGTATTCAAAATTAAATAATATATTCTTTACTGGAAGTACTTTCAATTGTTTCACTGACAATCTTTCTCAACTGTTAATACAAATGTACAGAAAATAAAAACTTGCATTATCCATCATTCAATCCATTCAAATTTCCCACAATTCTGTTGTTTTTATATTAGCTGATTGTCTATTCATTAAACCATCTCTACTCCTAGATATCATCATTGCCTCCTTAATTTTTCATTTTTCATTACATCTTTCAATTTGAATAATTTTTACATCTTTATTATTAAATTTAAAACCATAATTACATGCTTTATTATGATCAAAAATAATTGATGGAGTATTCATATTTATTGAAAATACATTTTCTTTCTGTACATGTTTATATAATGTCTTATGATCATAAAGCATTTAATTATGGTTTTACATTTAATAATAAAGATGTAAAAAATATTCATATTGAAAGATGTAATGAAAAATAAAAAAAATTAAGGAGGCAATGATGATATCTAGTAGTAGAGATAGTTTAATGAATAGACAATTAGCTAATATAAAAACAACAGAATTGTGAGAAATTTGAATGGATTGAATGATGGGTAATGCAATTTTTTTTTCTGTACATTTGTATTAATAGTTGATAAAGATTATCAGTGAAACAATTGAAAGTACTTCTGGTAAAGAATATATTATTTAATTTTGAATACTGTGTTAAATTAAATTCTTTGAATTATTAATATATATATATATATATATATATATATATATATATATATTGTACCCTCACTTCTCGATATATGATATAATTTAAAATATGACTAGCTCAATTAAATCATTATGTTCAGCTAAAATATGTACAACTATCTTTAATATATTTTTATAATATTATCACTTATCAGATTTATTACAAACTTATCAAAAATTAATATAGTTCAATATTATGTACTAATTAAATAAATATTTACTAAAATCATGAGACTGTGAAGTGAAGTTACAATTGGTAATCAGATTTACATTGAATCAATGTCTTTCCAAGACATTGCTTCAATGGCATAAGAATACTATTACCTCTTTATTATCTAATTTCTAACTCTACAGCATCCTTATGACTTTTATAAATGAACTATCTTTAATAATAATAAATAAATAAATCTCAATCTTTTGTTAAGGAAATATAATTAAACGATCTCAGGTTCTACTAATTATCTTAAAGTAATAATAATTCATGTAAATAGGAATGATAAGGGATTTAATATCAAACCTAAATACACCTAACTTATTCTAATAACAATAACTAACAATAATAATCTTTAGGGTATATCTTAATCTTATCTATTGGATTATACTTTTAATCACTAAGAAAATAAGTAAATCATATACATGTCTTTCATTTCCATATAGTATCTTAATTTTAAAATAGACTAAAATCTTATAATTTAACAATCTGTGGCAATAAATAATCTTATACTCTTATATTGTGCATTATAATTACTTTATGACCATTGTAATATTATATGTTAATATCAATCAATTTCTATAAATTATATTAAGAAAATATTGTGTTTCTTTTTTAAAAAATAATAAAATAATAAATTCATACTGTGCAAATATTATGTATATTCAAATTATCTGTTGTCAAATGCTGTGGTGTAAAATAATGAATTCGACACATTTTAAAACAACTTAAACAAATTTATTTACATCAACTTTAACCAATAACTTATTTACACTATTTACATTAAAAGTAGAAACCAAAGAAAATAAACAAAAATAAGAAAAATAATAATACAAGTTTTTTTTACACTTTTACTATTTCCATAATCATAAGTAGATAATTTATACATTCTATCAAATGTTCTATCAATAACATTCAATTAAGTTGATGACTTTAATTTTAATAAACATCATTTTGTCATCAATTAATACAAGAAAAGGTTTTATGTGAAATATCATTAAAATGTAACACATAGTAAATAAACTAACGTTAATAATTAATAAATGCTACTTCACCTAAGTCTTACTGTTATTTATATTATAATGTACTAAGGCTGTATTACATTTACTATCAGTATGACTCAAATATCAAATAATGTATAAACTGATATAACTTTGTAGTATAATAACAATTATTGACTATTACTGTTTATTTCATTCCGATATAATGTCATACCACATGTCTTATCAAAATATGCAAAAGGTATATGTTCTTTTAAAAATAACACTTTAAAATTATTCAACAATTTCAAATTTTATAAAGTATTATGTTAAATAAAATTCTATGATTCTTTTCCATTTCAAAATATTACACTTTTAACTTGTTATTCCTATTTCTTCCTAATAAACTTCTATCTACAAAAGTCATTTTAACCTTATTTAACTTCCGAAAAACAAATGACCAATTTTAAAACAAAATAATAATAACGATCCAAACTCTCTTATACCTCATCCTCTATATACAATAAGCCTTCAATCAAGATATAAATTTCTATGTAAAATTAACTTAACTTATCTAATAAAATAAAAATAAAAAATATAGACTTTATATACTTCTTCCTAACCTGAAAAGAAAAATAAATAACTTATGCTAAGATAATAAATCTAATTCCTAATATTGTAACAGAAACATTAAAATTTATTCAACGAAAGAATCATATATTTGTTTCTAGATTTCTCATATTACGTTGTATTAAATTTACATCATCAATTCAAAGTATGCATATTAAAATAAAACTGTTATTACTAATCTTATGTGTGTATATTATTTAAATATTTATACATTCATTCAACAATCAAATAACATTTGGTTGATCTAAAGAAAACATAGTCAAAATACATCAAATTATTATTATTATTACAAATTTTTACCATAAATGATACTCTCAATGTACAGTCTGCCATACGATGTCCTCCAGGATTCTAGTTTTACAAAATAATTTCACATTTACACTCAACAATTATTCTTTAAAATATTACATGTTGTATAATTATAAAAAATAAACTTTATGCAATGAAATGTTATATTAGTATTTAGTTATTTTTTTTAAAATGTAAATGTACCTTTCCTATCTTTAACAAATCAATAATTAATTAAATATTTATGTTAGTTAATAAATAAAACATATTACATAAAATCCAACGGTGTCTTCTTTCACCCATAATTGTTCTTTTTCCTAGGCACAAACTTTCACCACACATTACTTCCTTTTCCGGTACATCAAGTGTTTTAAAAGTTTTTATGAAACAAATGAAAACGTTCTTTTTTTAAAAAAATAAAATAAAAGTCAGTTCCACCATAAAACAAAATAAAATTAAAATAGTTTATAGGATCCGGATTCATTTCTTTTTAAAGAAAAAAAATATTATTTAAAAGTTATTATTTTTAAAATTAGTCTATAGTTTATAAAGTTCTTATTTAATTATTTTAAAATTGACTTGGATATCCACGTATATTTTATTTGCGCATTCCTTAACAAATATTTAGGTAAGATTAATTTTAAATTCATCTATACGACCAGCGTTCAGACCTTATTAATATAATAATTTTATTTATAGGTATTTCTTTACCCAGTTAAACTTCCAATTTATTTGCCTTTTAAAACTATCAAAATTTAGTCTTTTGAACCACAAAGACTTCACCAAGGCAAGTGTTTATATAATTATTGTTAATTTCCATATCTTTACTAAGATATGCATACCTAAATTTATAATTTACAAATACTTTCTTCATAAAGAAGTATTTCTCTTTCTTTAAAATATTTGTCTTTATAAAAATTAATTACAATTAACTTTTAAATTTATATAAAGTCCTACATATTACTTTTCTCCATCTAGTAACTCTCCTAGTTAATCCAGCGTTTGTTATATTTTTAGTATAAAGTCTCCAATACATTTTATCCTTATACGATGTCTTCATGACTATTTGATAGTAAATTGAGCTTCAATAGAGAACGATCAATAGGAAATTATAATTAAATTAGCACTGCATATTTGACGGTAAAATTTTATATAAATTATTTAAAAAACCACTCTCTTATAATTTTTAAAACGACTACAAGAGCGTCTATAATTTTACTTAGCTATCTCTAATAGCACACTTTACTTTAAAATTTACAATCATAATTCCCTCCGAACAATTGAACCTTGGTTTTATACCGGAATCAACTCCCCACTTGATTGGTAAATTAAACAATCAACTTGCTAGCTTATTTACATATTTTACCAACAATACAGAATTTAAAATAACTAATGACTTATTTAATATTTATTATTTATTACATTATTAAATTCTTAAATTAATCTTTATCATTTATTTAAATCCATTAAACATTTTTTAAAATATACTTTCTTACTTTATTTCACTTTTAACTTTTATAAGATTATTTTTATAAACAAACTAAGTCTATTTTTATTCGTTATGTTTTTTAAGCAGTATTTTAAAAATCAGATTTAATATTTCACATTAATTATCTTTATTTTTATCTTGTGATAGCCAATATAATACTTATAATTTTTATAACAGAATTTTAAAATAGTTTTGGCAACTTTACTAAAAAAAACTCACAAGCATGTGTGTATATGTCTAACTAACATCTGTTTTACAACACAGTTACAAACGCTTGTAATAATCTAAAAATAAACTAACAGTTTCATTTTTTTAAAAACAAATATTTTTTAAAATAAACAATATATTATAACAACTTTTAAAATAATAATTCGATATTATTAAAATCAAATATTAATCTTCTATTATGTACTACTAATTATTACAATATTTATACTCACCTATTAAATATTAATCTTTATCAACAATAAATATATGTATTTAATTTTAACTTGTCTTTTTAAAAACTTTTAGCTTTAAACATTTATTTATTAAATTTATTAATGCAGTATTAATTATGGCCAGTTTTCCCAACCACATACTATTATCATCTTTATTGAAACGTCTCTCTCAAACATCAGCACAATTTTCACATATCAAATACTCATAAATTACTTGAATTACACTTTTTGAAAGATTGTTATTAACAAAATTAATATTATATAGCTAAATATATCTTAAATTTAAAATTTTTTAAACAGATTGATACAACAATTTATGGAAACCCATACAAAAGGGCACAATATATATATATATATATATATATATATATATAAAAATGCAAATATATATATATAAACTTGCTATATATATATGACTATAGTGACGTTATACCAAAAACACCTTCAAGCGTTTTGTTTACATAAATGTCAGAGTAGTAGTATTTCAATATCTCTAACTTAATTCACACCTTCATATCATGATTTCAAGCTATTTGCTATCATCAGTGAAGGACAGGATTAAGAAACTAGATCTAAAACACAAACTCTGAGCGTTTAAGAAACAGTTTCTATTCAGCTTGCAAGCGTGAATCTTTTAGACACGTAATGTCTTCAAACTCAGCATCGCATGCCAGATAGCTACATGGGTCTGATATCAGTTCAGCATCACCACATAGTAGAAGTCTCTGCAATATATATCATTGCAAGAAAGACCTCAAAGGTACATTTATGAAAAACAAAAAACACAAGTTAAAAACTTGCATACGCTTGTATTTATGACTATAGATGGCGTTTTACCAAAGACACCTTCAAGTGTTTGTTTACATAAACGTCAGAGCGAGTATTTCAATATCTCTAACTTAATTCCCACCTTCATATCATGATTTCAAGCTATTTGCTATCGTCAGTGAAGGACATAATTAAGAAACTAGATCTAAAACACAAACTCTGAGCATTTAAGAAACAGTTTCTATTCAGCTTGCAAGCGTAAATTTTTTAGA
The DNA here is from genome assembly GCA_028023455.1 of Epiperipatus broadwayi. NCBI lineage: Eukaryota > Metazoa > Onychophora > Udeonychophora > Euonychophora > Peripatidae > Epiperipatus > Epiperipatus broadwayi. The sequence goes on along the minus strand of JAQFVV010000046.1, from coordinate 7,257,005 downwards.
CACATAATGTCTTCAAACTCAGCATTGCATGCCAGATAGCTACATGGGTCTGATATCAGTTCAGCATCACCACATAGTAGAAGTCTCTGCAATATATATCATTGATATGAAGGTGGAAATTAAGTTAGAAATATTGAAATACTCACTCTGACGTTTATGTAAACAAACGCTTGAAGGTGTTTTTGGTATAACGCCATCTATAGTCATAAATACAAGCGTATGCAAGTTTTTAACTTGTGTTTTTTGTTTTTCATAAATGTACCTTTGAGGTCTTTCTTGCAATGATATATATTGCAGAGACTTCTACTATGTGGTGATGCTGAACTGATATCAGACCCATGTAGCTATCTGGCATGCGATGCTGAGTTTGAAGACATTACGTGTCTAAAAGATTCACGCTTGCAAGCTGAATAGAAACTGTTTCTTAAACGCTCAGAGTTTGTGTTTTAGATCTAGTTTCTTAATCGTGTCCTTCACTGACGATAGCAAATAGCTTGAAATCATGATATGAAGGTGGGAATTAAGTTACAGATATTGAAATAATTGCTTTGACATTTATGTAAACAAATGCTTGAAGGTGTTTTTGGTATAACGTCATCTATAGTCATAAATACAAGCGTATGCAAGTTTTTTACTTGTGTTTTTTGTTTTTCATATATATATATAGTTTTGAACACCTTAATTAATTTTCAATAATGCATATAGATGAAGAAGTCTTAATTGTATGTTAATGTATCATAATCTTCTCTGATGAAATACATAAATAGGCTAACATAGATTGTAGAGGAGGGATCAAAAACAAGAGAAAAACAAGCAACATCTATTCTATAACAGAACCCAACATCAAAGAGAGGCTGAACATTTGTAACACTAAATTTAAATTTGAACGAAATTAAAATGATGTTCAATTGTATGTTGACTCACAAATAATGGAACAGAGAAAACATTTGCCCAACACCCATCTGACACATTATTCCATCAAGTGACAAAATGCCAGGATTTCATATTTTAAAATGGTAACTTTTTTTGGAAAACAAATTCTTCACTAAAAGGGACTTCAGATTTAAAAACAGTTAAGAAATCATAAGCATAAAATATTATTTTATATTTTACAAAAGTTTTAATTATTGTATCTTTTAAGTGCATTACAAGTTTAAGTATCTTTTTTTTGGAAAAGCAAGAGGGAAAAGAGAAAAATATTGTTGTGCCATGCATAAAATAGGTATAATTTGCCTTTATACCAAACTTAATAAGAACCAAAGTAAAAATAATTAAAAAAACCTTTCTTAATTTACATTTAAAAGAATGAAATTTATGTCAATGTATATTAAAATATTCTTATTTTATAATTTTTGAATTTATATTCTTTTAAAAAAATAATATTCTGATAAACTTTTAAAAGTCTTGTTTACTTCATTGTTGAATACGGAACTTATAATATGTTTGCTGTATTGGTATAAGCAAAAGATATTTAACTTACATTTTAATTAAATATACTTAATGCAAATTTTCATGATAGAAAACAATAACAATTTATAATAGTATTAAGAAAGAAAATGTTTAAAAATTAGAGATGGAAAAAGTAAATAGTAAATTCTTAATTTTTATTGGGAAACTCTAGACAACACTAGTTTACAATATTAATAACAATATTTTAAATTACATTAAAATGCAGGAATATTGGTATGTATCACCATGGATGTAAAAAAAAAAACAATGAACTTTTTTTTTTGCCGTCAATGTTGAAGATACTATTTAATCTACAGCTTTCTTTTAAAAAGTGGTTCCAAACCTCTGCAGAAAGTTTTTATAAGCGTTATTGTATTGTTGTTGTGTTTTCTAAAAAGTCTTAAGTGTTTTATTTTACCATGATCAAATATGAAATATAAGGATGTGTGTTTTTTTTTTTATAAAATAGTTTGCTTATTAACAATTACCTCATTATCCCTCATCAACTAGCTTAATGTGATTGGATTTATATTAAAGACTATGGGGATAAAATAAATATAATAGTAATAATTTATGACTGTTGTCGATGTTTATTATCTTATATTGGTTTTTAATATGCTGCAAAGGTATTTATATATATATATATATATATATGTGTGTGTGTTTTCATTTCCCACAACAATATATATTCTTTAATTAAAAAAAAATCTTTTATATAGAGATTTATGTGTTCATGTATTCTTATTGTTATTATTATTATTATTATTATTATTATTATTATTATTATTATTATTATTATTATTATTATTATTATTATTATTATTATTATTATTATTATTATTATTATTATTATTATTATTATTATTATTATTATTATTATTATTATTATATTATTATTATTATTATTATTATTATTATTATTATTATTATTATTATTATTATTATTATTATTATTATTATTATTATTATTATTATATATTTTATAGAAGACAAATTAATAATCAGTTGTAGAAAGAGAATGTAGTAAGAAATAATATTTAATATATTGTTCTATTAGTTTTTTTTATTAAATAATGTGTTAAATTATTTATCTTGAGTTTTTATTAAAATAAAACAGACTGAAAAGGAAGGTGTAAAGGAAAATGATTATTAGATTAATAGATAAACTAGGAACACAGGTAAGAGCATACAGCTGTATGAATATAAAAAAAAAACATTTTTTACACTTTTTTCTATTGACTACAGATTGCAAGCTTTATTGTTTTGTGTTATCTGGAACTTAGATATCTAGTGAGGGAAGAAATGCTTTGATGGAATAAAGATAATTGGTTGTATTCTCATCCTTGGTGTTCGTCTTAAGATGGTATTGATGCTAATCAAAAACATATACATATAACGATTCCGGGCCGGACCTAAATGAACAATTTGATCTAAAAAGATCTGATTTTTTAGATTTGTAATAAAATAATCTACTAACTAATACTATTATATGATGTTAGTTTTTTTTTCATTTTTGTAAATGTTTATTAATCTTATCTTGTTTTTTAGTTTGTGTGTGTGTGTCTTTAAAGTTACGGTGTTTTTCTAATTTTTTTTTTTTGACTTTACGTGTGTCTTTTTAAAGTCACGGCCTTTTTTTTTTTTTTTTGCAAGAGTAAATCAATAATTTTATTCAAAAGCAAGATATGATAAATAAATGTTTATTAATCTTATCTTGTTTTTGAGTTTGTGTGTGTGTCTTTAAAGTTATGGGGCTTTTTCAAATTTTTTTTTGGACTTTAGGTGTGTCTTTTTTTAAAGTTACGGTATTTTTGGTCAAGAATAAATCAATAATTTTATTAAAAAAGCAACATGTAATTCTAAATCTATCAAAAGTAACATAATTTATATACTACAATTTAGAATTGCTACCCGACTACTATTAGTAAGGACCATCATTAAAAGACTTGTTTGAAAAATGATACCCAACTAATTTCTGTTTTCTTTTTTTTTTGGGGGGGGGAGGCAGTAATGAATCAGAAAGTGGGTTGTTTTTGTTAAATCTGTCTATATAAAAAGAGTACCATTATTGAAATACTAAATTTAAAAATGATAGCTGACTGATTTGCATTTCTTTTGACAGTAATTAATCAGAAAGTGGGTTTCTTTTTTCTTTTTGGTAAATCTTGTGTATATATAAAAACAAACAAACTGTAATTCAAAAACTCCATTGAAAAAAATCAAACTCCATTGAATTTGCTTTTTTTTAAAGACAGTAATTAATCAGGAACTGGGTTGTTTTTTGTTAATGTGTAGATATAAAGACTAATCTTATTTTGAAATAATAAATGTAACAAAACAAAAAAAAAAATACCCGACTAATTTTATTTTTTGGACAAGTAATTCCTAATAATTAGAGAGTGGGTTGTTTTTGTTTGTGTATATATATATATATATATATATATATATATATATATATATATATATATATATATATATATATATATATATATATATATATAGCAAAAGTAAGTGGTCATGGACGAATTCTCACGAAAATGATACTTTTTGTGTGATCCTTTATTTTTTCCCTTTCGCACCCTTAAAAGCAATTTTTGAGGGTTACCCCTTCATAATGGAATCTCCAGGACATTATTACTAAACCTACAACAGTAAAGTAAGTTACAACATATTAAAAAAATAGATGTCTTATCAAATTAAAAAAACTACGACTGCTTCAAATACACACACCGTCACCCGAAACTACAGAGAGAATAGATATTCTACTATTATGAGAAAGTGATGAACAAAATCGTCTACTATGGCAGCCAATCAAGGCATTTCTTTCTCTTTGCTTTTAGCATAGAAAGAAAGCCATAACCAGTCACCCATTGGGAACTTTTTCTGTGTTTTATCATAGAAAGAAGGCTCTTTGTGTTGGCTTCTGTCACCACCTCCTCCATCTAACATAATGTGAGGACTTTTCTGTGTTTATAATGTAGAAAAATTCCTATTTGGTTGGGTGAAGGCTGGTGAAATGGTATATTTCTAGGAATTTACCAAGAAGTAGCGACATCTTAAGGCGAACACCAAGGATGAGAAAACAACCAGATAATTATTAATCCTTAAAATTCTTATTAATTATGATAGACCATCAGCTTGTGAAACGTTGATTTTTAGCTCAAAATGATATTTTTGCAGGTGGCCTTTGGATCAGAAATTCAGAATATAAAAACAAGTGAAACAATATTAAAAGACAATCATTTTACTATTAAACAAGGATATAGTTATTACTATTGAAAAGAGAGAAATGTAGTTGTGATTATTAAAACAATGAAGGCAGTTTTTAAAGATGAAAAAGAAATATGCAGCAGTTGTCAAAGTTGTTTTAAACTTTAAAGAATGGCAGATTTTTTTTAAGTTAAAAGTTAAAAAGTATATGCAGCAGTTGTAAAAGTTGAAAAAAGGATGCAGTTGTTTTAAACTTTAAAGAAATGCAGTTGTTTTAAGCTTTAAAGAATATTCAGTTTTAAAGTTAAAAGAGGTGAAAAAAATTAAAGAAGAAAACATGACTTTTACTTTAAAATCAGCATAAAAAATGTGCACCCATATAAATATTTTCATCGCAAAATTAGTCTAAAGATATGGATTTAAATTGAGTCATTTTAAGGGAAATTGATAAAATAATATATAATGGTACTTATATCTATTTTGTCTATTTGTGAAACAATTATGATGTCATGCTAAATGCTGTTGGTGTTTCATGAAAATCCACATCTATGGGTTAATCCGCCAAGCTGTCTATGGACTCATATACTGGTTATAATAATCAAAGAATGGTCAATTTTAAACCAACCACAGATGCTATCTAAAAGACTTCTTTTTGTCTCCTGTCTTATTAAATAATAATCATTTTTGAATGGTGGGAGAAGAGGAAAGAAGAGAAGATAAAATATGTATAAGCCATGCAACCAACCCTAGTTGACCTATAAATCAATTTTTTTAAAGAGAAATGTTTTTCTTCAAATTTAAAAAAAAATGCCTGTAATTTTTATTGAACCAATTGGAGCAAGAAAATCAACTAATTCAGATTTATCATGAAGTATCTGCAATAACTCTTTCTAAAATGGTATGTACAAGCAAACCAACCAAAGTTGAAGCTATAAGTTGGGAGAAGGGTCTAATATTGGAAATCAGGACATTAAAAAGAACTGAAAATGGATTGGGTAACTTTTAAATTTAACTAACAATTTTTTCTTATTTACTTATTAAAAGTAAATTTGAATTTCAACCAGTCAAGCAGTTTCTTTTTTTATACATACACATTAAGAGCTTGTTTATTAATTGTGCTATTTTCAATACCACATATCATAACACAAATACAGTTTTAAATCATTAAACTTAACTTTCCTTTATTTTTTTTATTTTCTTTATTATATCTTGTAATGCTAAAATGTTTTTTAATACTGTTCTTTATGCAACTTATCAATATATGTTTTATAATGTTTTTTTTATTTGTATCTCTTTTCATATTAAATTTGATATAATGTATTTTTTTTCAAAGTTACAATAATATTTTTATGTACAGGTGATTTATGAATCCATCCTTAAAATAAGGTAACACATTGTAACATAATACATGTCTTGACATATAATCAGATGTGTGTGTGGACTGCTTTATTCTAACCCCTCAAAAATATGTTATGCATAGTTAATTTAAATATAGCAAATTGAAGAGCAGGGTTTCACATATGTATGAAAGTAAAACACCCACACACATTACATAAATAAAATTTATCTTTATGACATACAAAAGGCAGGGAAAATCTTGAATTGGTATTCAATAGAACATTTTTATGTCATTTTAAGCTAACTTACCTACAACTATGTATTAACATGAGCAGATATATAAAGTTAGTTTGTTATGCATATAGTACTAAAATATTTTATTTTAATTATTTATTTAATTGAGTCAATTGTATAGCTAGTAATTTCATTTATATTCAAAAAAGAGTGTGAATAAATATAATTATACCATAGTTTACGACTTATTATTATGAATATTGTTATATTTTTTCTTCTCTTGATTCTGTTGTTTTAATTGATCATCATCACCCATAAATTTTAAGTATTGGATATTGATTTACATATAAGGATGTTTAAGAATTATGCTTGACATATAAATGAATTCCTTTTTAAATAATTATTTGTTAATGGTAAAAAAAGACTAAAATTATGTTGTGCTTAAGACTTATGATCACCATCATCGCTGAATAAATAATAAGCGTTAAATTAAATCTTAAAATAATATGTTTTGTAAATATGGGTCTATAAAAAGTTGAACATCATGTGGTAAGACTCGTGATGATCATTCATCATCACTGGAAACATTATTGATTGAATCATAGTTTTAACTACAAAAATATTTTGAGTAAATAACCATAAACGTATATAAATGCCAGGAAATATTATAATTAAATCCCAGTTTAACATAGGATGATTTTAAGAAAGTGCCTGAAAGTTTATGAAAGATAAATTTGTTGTTGTGAGTTTATTATGAAAGCTGAGGCTGGTATTGTCATCATCATCATCATTATTTTTTTTACAATGAATAATTGAATTAATAACTAGGTTTAATGGCCATATATGTAAGTAGTGGTCTTCACTATGTTTGTTTGAAAGCCATTATTAAAATTATTCATGCATCTGTTCATCACTATATTTAAACTGAGCGTAGTTGTATTTTAAGACCTATAGAGGTCCCTACCTTCATATTTTTCAGACGCTTATTTCTAAGGTTACAGCCTTAGTAAATTATTACTTAAACTGAGGTAGTAATATCTATAAGAGTGTTGAATATATAAATTTTATAGGTATTGGGATCTTATAATTCTACTAACACAGATAAAATATAAGAATGTCATTTTTTCGTTGTTAGTCATCCAAATCATGTGTAGTAAAGAATGTACCAAATGGGTTTGAACTCAGTACACTATGGATAAATGATATTTATCTAGGTTTAAAATAATCTAGTGACGTCAGTGGAAAACACATGTACTTAGTTAAGCTGAACAAAAGTAATTAAGTCTCTTTTCCAACTTATTAACTTTCTTTGAATATTTTTTATGAGTTGTTATAAATAGCGCCAGTGTGTGAGTGGAACCATGAATGGTCTTTTGTACATGAAAAGAGAAATGGGAGTGATTCTTTGTTGAAAGAACCTATTATTGGATATAAGCATAATGCACTCCATGGATTCACAGTAATTTAATTCAGTTGCAATAGCTAATATTAGTTTATCTGATGACAATGACTAGTATATTTTGTTGATTAAAATGACTTCCTAATATCAAAATGTTTTAAATCGTAAATGATGACAGTGATTAATTTTCATTTTTATTTTGTGTGTTGAAAAATGGGATAATATATTTATCTAATTACTAGCATGACTGAATTACTATTTATGGTAGTTGCAAATGGGCTATAATGTTATAATTAGTTAGTTACAAATGGACGCCCAACTGAAATATAATATATATTTCCATATTCTTATTCAAAGTTTAGCGTCTTCATTATTTAATTATAAATTGTATATCAACTATCATAGTAAATTTATATCATCATTATTTTTATTCGCTTACAAAAACACATTTTATTTTATATATTCTATTACAAACATTTTTTTTATTCTGTTACAAATATTTTTTTTATTCTGTTACAATATATATATAATGATCCAAATGAAAGTGATGATCGAATCTTACCATAATCTGCATTACAAGGGCACCATCTAGGCATTGAACCTAGAAAAAATTATAAAGTAGGCAGATACATGTCAAAAAATATTTTATATATTTTGATTCAAATCGTTAGCCCATTGTCACTAGCTCAGTGGAATAGCAGAGATTTATATTTTCTAATAAATTCTTATCTAAGAATATATAAAAAAGAATAAAATAAGCCACTGCCAGTGATTATACACACAAACATTTATTTACATGCATATATAATATTTAAAATTGTATTAGTATCAGTTTTACATTTTAAAATTTAACTTACATTTTTAACTTTGATTTTTGATTTTAATTTACATTTTATTTTTTATAAATTTACATTTTAATTTTTATAAGTTCACACAGATCGGTTTAAAAAAGTTTGTTTTATAATGTTGAGTATAGATCGGTTACATAGATTACACGGTTAAAAACATTTCATAATAAACATAACCGATCAAAATACAAAGTCTTTGATAATGTCAATTGCAGAGGAAATACAAGAAACCCAATGGCATTCACCATAAGATGCTGCATTGACATCAATAACTTATATATTCTAATTGAATATGAAAACCACAAATATAAGTAACTGATAACGAATCCATGTGATATTCATACCCAACTTAAATTTAATGCATTTTTTTTTAGAGTGTCGAGTATGAATAGACTACATAGATTTGCATTTGAAAAGAAAATATTCTATCCTTATTTAACCTTAGGCCAAAAGTTCACAGTCATACCAATGTCAATCCATCTGATATATCGATGCATTCAATGTAACATGAATACGGCAACACAAATGGTTAAGAGAAGAAATTGCATGTGGTCATATAGGAATACTATATCTATCTGACAAAAAGAGCAATAAAAAACTCCATAGGAAAGGACTGCAGTCATTTTGCTGACTTATGTTTACATTCCATAAGCAAAAAGGAAATGTGCGGCATATAAAGTGATTCTTCCCGTAGTGAATCTCATACTACATCTATTAATTACACCAATATATCCAATCCATTGACCCCATTTAACTACGAAACAAATAACCTAAGATTACGCTCCCCTAATATAACTTTACAAATCTATATAGCCATTCATACCTGACTTAAGTTTAACATTTATATAATTTAATTTGATGAAAACAGAAATCATAATAAAAACTTAAAAGAACAAAAAAATAAATGGAAATGATTTTACAAAAGAAATACATCAAATTAAAATTACTTATTAATAAATAAAGTTGGTCAGATAGGTTTCTATTGCAATTATTTTATATATGGAAAGTTTTTAATTTATTGTTCATGAATTATCTAAAGTTCTTATGGTTTTAAAAGGTCCATAATTTGTAGTTGTTTGTAATTTTGAACAGGAATTCCCATGCCATCCAGAAGATATTGGTATCAGTTAGCCGTTGTTTTTTTTATTTATCTGGAGGTCTTTTACTTTAGCTGGTCCTTAATGTAGAAAACGATCGGTCATTTCTCTTTCTTTATTTTTATAACCACTGAAGAAATAGAAAGTAAGTCTTTCAATCCCTTCACCTCCAACTCTCTGACTTAACACATATCTGTCCTCTCTTAATAATAATTATTATTTTATTTCCAAACCTTTCCTTTTATATCAATTTTGCAGATTAACTCAACATTACGTCATGATGATGAAGACCCTTTCGTTGAGGTCTGATTCCTTAGGGATTTCTTTTTATTTGCTATTAGTTTCTATTGTTTTCTTATCTGACTGTTGCGTATACATTTAAATGCCCAAGGGCTAGTTCACTTTGACTAATTAAAATAATCATTTCCATTTTTCAATAACATTAATTAATTTGTTTTCTAAACTTAAAGATATATTTTTATCTCTAAATCTTTTTAAGTTTTTGTTGAAAGATTTAGTTTTTCTATTTTTAATAAAGTTTTATTTTAATAATTTTTTATATCTGTGTGATTATATATATATATATATATATATATATATATGAATTTAAGATGATTTTTTAATTTTCAATTTTTAATTCTTAAAAAAGAAGTTTTTATTTGTGAACTTTTATTTTTTTCATGTTTAATAATAATACTAAAATAATGTAATGGCGTATGTTCCCATTACAATATATATATAGTACCGGTCAAAAAGTAGCGGTTCACATAAAAAAGATATTACCATTTCTTCATGGTTGGCTTCTTAAGATTACACACGGCAGAATCCAGTTGTATGAAATGTAGATGCGCATTTTGGAAAATTATTTGAATGACATTTTGAAGGATTTTTCTAAGGTTTCGGTAGCTTACGATTGGTATATGAATTTTTATATTACAGCCACATTGAAGATTTTCAGGGGACTTAAGGAACCATAATCAGACTCCTGAAGTTAAGACCCCCACCATGGTAGAAACACTATTTTACTTCATAATTTAACTGGGCAGCTTCTTCTCTAATCAAATATATATGGCTTCTCTTAATGAGGAATAATAGCTGCTTCGAAACTTTTCCTGGGCTTTTTATACTCTATCTGATGCCTTCAGGATAGCGCTCCTTTCCTAATCAATCTTACAAAAATTTACTGGTTGTTTCTAGATACATTCGTTCGATAAGGCTTTCAAACTCATTAACTTGAATTCATTTTCTAATTAAAAAATGAATTTTTAAAATCAGAAAATTATTTTAATTAGGACCGTCCTAACATTTTAAAGACTTATCTATTTCTAATTAATAAAAACTTTAACCATTGTTTTGGAAAGAGAAAATCTGAAAGCTTATCGAAAGAATGTAGCTTTTAATCACTAAAATTTTAACATATTATTTAAAAGTAAAATAGACATTCCTGATGCAATGAAACTTTCGAACAATTATATATATTTAAACATTTATAAATATATAGCACAATCCACACAGTTGTAATATATATAAATTTATGAATAATTTTATCATGAATTTATTAATAGCATTGATTAATTTAAACTCAAACAAATTAATTTTAACACACATTTATAATAGTTTTTCTTTAAGAAAACTAGTGTGGATCGAATGTATAAAGCCCCATTGCATCGGAAATTTTAGGTTAGTACAAGGGTTTGAAGTGGCTACATGTGAAAGATCATGAAGCTAGGATCGAACTTAGATCCAACTGCTTCAATATATATATATATATATATATATATATATATATATATATATATATATATATATATATATATATATATATATATATATATATATATAAAGAAAGTTACTGTTAACACTAACTGAAATAATTATAGAAAATATACAAACCATTATACAATTACAAACATCCAGTAACGACCTCTGTTTAAAGATCTATATCTCAATAATAGCAAACCTTAAATTTAAGGTTGTATGCTAAACGATGTTAAATATTGAAATACAGACCTACTCAAACAGAGAGCATGAAATTTTAAATAAGCAAATGATCTTAAATTTTGCTAATAAACTAACAAGTTTACAACGATATTAAAGACAAACTAAACATTAGATTTTAATCTTTAAACTCCTCCCAAATATAAATGAAAAGAAAGTTACTGTTAACACTAACTGAAATAATTATAGAAAATATACAAACCATTATACAATTACAAATATCCAGTAACACCCTCTGTTTAAGGTTTGCTATTATTGAGATATAGATCTTTAAACAGAGGGCATTACTGGATATTTGTAATTGTATAATGGTTTGTATATATATATATATATATATATATATATATATATATATATATATATATATATATATATATATATATATATATATATATATATATATATATATATATATGTAAAATTAAGAGCGTGCTAATAGCTCTAAACAAGCTTTTTTTTATTTATGATAAATGCTACTACAAGAGAAGGCATTCAAATCATTTTTATCTTGGATTGTCCCCATCCCCAGACCGGTTTCGACCGATGGGTCTCTTCAGTGAGGAGTTGGGACATTAGATTTAAAAAACCAACTCAAGCAAAGCATTTATCTAAAAGTTAATTGTTAAAAGAAGATCTGAAACTTTTAGACATCGAAATGTCTTTAAAGTCATCTCTCCAACTGAAAAAATCATATGGGCAATATATATATATATATATATATATATATATATATATATATATATATATTGCTCTTACTTGTTGACTTAAAGCAATATTAAATTAGATTTGTCTAGTTAGAGATGTACATCTCGTACATTTGTGAAAATTATTTATCAATATTATGTCTATGGGTAAAAAGACAAAATAATTTGTCTGAAGCATAATAGTATTTTCTTATGATAACATATTTGGTACATTATATGATATTTTCCATATAACCAGATATACATTCGTTTTTTATCTTTACAATAATTCACCTATAATTTAGTATGCCTACTTTAGTTTATAGAATTTATGCTATTTTTCAATGACTGTATGTGTTTCTTATTATTGCAGATTATACTATGTTTTTAAAATATTTTGTAGAAGTTTGACTTAGAGTAGATTTATCGGTTTCTTACACTACCTAACATATGCCTTGTTTGAGGTTGGATATATATCTTTAGCCTTTAATACCAAAATTATTTTAACTTGCCATTGTTTTGATGAGGATTTATGCTTGTTTCCAATTGATAAGTATGAGAAGCATGTATTTTATTAAATATTACTTTATTAAAATTATGCATTGGTAGGTTGATTATACTCTCCCATTGTTTATCCCATGAGAGGATTATATTTTTGAGGCTTATAAATATTTTATGCTTAGGTAATATACTATAATCTCTAGAGAAAATTGTATTTGTGATATGCATTCCATTTCCTTGTGTTGAGACAATGTTCATACATTTATGTACCTAGGAAATTATATGGGAATTTAACATAGCGGTGTTTTGCAGTTATATAAGTTGCTCTGAGGAGATTTTCTTTATTGTCTGATCCCTCATTATAATGTCTTGTATTTTCAGCATGTATAGTGAAGTTTTTTGTGTTTTATTATTGTATGGCAATGATAAGTGAGATTTTTGAAGTATTTAATTACTTCAATGGCATATTGATATCTGTAGTATTTAGCCAAATGAAAATAATGTTTGTGATGTTGTGCATTGCCAACAGTTCACAAGCAAAAAAACAAAATTTATTAGTAATTTTAAAACTCATCTTGTTTATAGTATAATAAGAGATATACATATACAATATCATTTCATTTCCATCAAGCAGTAGTTCACTGATGAATTGATGAGATATTTTAATAATTAAAATGATTACTTTGTGGACATAGGCAAAATTCAATATCCTGTATATATTTGACTTCTGGTGATTGTTTCCATATTTATATAATTAATTGCTTAATGCCAAACTATAATTGTTCCATATGTGCTTTATATGATATTTGTCATTATCATATTGCTTATTGTTCAACTTATGTTATACATTAATGGAGACAACATCATATTATAGATGTATTATTATTAACAGTTGTTAGATATATCATTGCATTAAAATTGTAAAAAAAACTAAAGAGAATCCCCCATTACAAAATGAATATACTTTGTTTTATGTTGTTTCTAAAAAATGTATGTTTTTGCTTATTTATTATTATTGTATAAAGTTATAAATAGTGTAAATAAATCTTAATGTTTGAAAATATATTTAATTATCTATGGTTTTATTGTTGATCATCATTCATATTATTATTATTATTATTATTATTATTATTATTATTATTATTATTATTATTATTATTATTATTATTATTATTATTATTATTATTATTATTATTATTATTATTATTATTATTATTATTATTATTATTATTATTATTATTATTATTATTATTATTATTATTATTATTATTATTATTATTATTGTTGTTGTTGTTGTTGTTGTTGTTTCAAAAGGCCTTTATTGTCTCAAAAGAATACAACATTAGTGGTTACATAATGAATTACCTGCTACAAGTTGATTTCAAATTTTAACATTTACATTGTCATTTTTGATAAGAGTTCTTTCTGGATATACATGAGTTTAAAACATAGTTCTTTTCTATATATAATATCCTGGACTGTCCATTCTGCCTGGTTCAACAGTCCAAATGTTATAACACAATTTTCATTTTAATATATGTCCCAAATGGGTAAAATATAATTTATCATTTGAAGGCCATTAACATATCAATAACTTATAACAAAAGGGGAAAGATTGTGCCAAATTGTCCTTGTTACTAATTTGACAGGCATATCCTTCTAAGTTCTTTTATAATGTCCCAACCTACAATGTTCATACCAGTGTTACATAGATCTTATTAAATCTAACTCCCATGTTTTGGTCCTATGTTTCTTCTAAAGGTGTCCTAGAAAAAAAAAACGTACTATACTGGTTCCTAAGAGTTTTATCATTTTTCACTATAACATTGACCTAATCTTAAGTAATGACCAGGTTGCTTTATAAATGTCAGGTCTGACCAGTGTCTTATGCCTTTTCTGTATCATTGCAAGTTTATTTGAAAAAGTAGTTGGATGCTTTGGTAAAATTGTTACCAATTAAAAATATGCATCTAGTACATCAGTATGCATATAGTAAAAAGGATGCTGCCCTGACACTTGGTGTTAATCCCACTCTAAATGTAAAAATTAATTGATGCATTGTTACAATAGACTTCCTGTAATTGCTAGTTATCAGATTTCTTATCTGCCTATGTCCCTCACAGTGATATATCATATGTGATAGGATTTCCTCAGCTCAATGGCATAACCCACAAAAGGGTTCAATTGACATAACAATCTTTTATGGCAAAGAAAATATGTGGTAGGTAATGTATATAAGTTTTATCACAAAATTGAAAAACTTTGGTTCTAAGGCCCATCATTTATACCTTTTAACCAGTTGTTTATTATCAATTACCAGTATGGTTCCAAAGCAAATGTGTTATTAACTTTATTTATTAGTTCTTAACTTTTCCATTATTTGTACTTATTAATAATTTGCTTTGGGAATTTTGATTCTGTTTTACAATGATATATTATTTGTTCAAAATAAGATAATTTTGGTGGTGGTTAATCAGTTGGAATGACCTCTATGAGCTGCTTAATTTTTGGATATTGTTTAATAATATCAATTATATTGTTCCTCATTCTCTGTTTGTCAAAAATACCAATATCATGTAACCCCAAACAACTTTTATTAAATGGTTGACAATGTTTTGTCATTGACATTGCCACAATTTTTCTTGACCATAGTAGCTGATTGCAAATGGTCTTAAGTTTAGAGATAAAAGCCTTTAAAAAAGCAAACACTTGCATAAAGTAAACTATCTTAGTCGTCATCAAACTGCTAATTATTTGAATCTTAGAATATACTGACATATAGGCAATGGCTAGAGAGTCTATTATTTGCTGGATTACATTTTTCAATTTCTTTTGCAAATGACATCTCATGCCAGTAGTCCCCAGATGGAATAGAAACCCAAGACATGAGCCTGAAATTGCCTGGAAAATGGATGTACATGGCCTTCCCATGAATATGGTCCATGCTGCTGTTTTTTCTGGATTGAAACTTGTTTAATTTTTTTTTAGTATTTTTCTAAAATTATCTGTAGTTTTGGTATCTGCTTTTTGGTGTTAGGAAAACTGTAATATTATCCATGTATGCAATGCAGGTCAATTTTTGACCTGTTCCCGGGATCTCCATTCCCTCAAATGCCTGTTGTAATCGAACAAGAAAGGGATTTATTTATAAAATGAATAAGATGGCACTAAGTGGGGACACTTATGAAAATGATTTAGTTGGTGTGAAAGCTGGTGTATTTCTGCCCTTTAGGATAATGTGAAGCTCACAATTTAAAAGTAAATTTGCTATAACAATATATATATATATATATATATATATATATATATATATATATATATATATATATATATATATATATATATATGATTTTGGCATTTCAGTGTCATTCAATCATTTCGACAGTATATATATATCAACATTGTCAAAAGCTGAAGCAATATCCACCTGTATAACAATCGGGCCATATCTTTTATTTTCTCTAACCGATGTCAAAATAGCCTTAAATAACATAGCAGCTTCTGTAGTAGATGAATGTCTTTTTGCAAATTGAGCTGGAGAAATCATAGGCAAAATAAATGGTTTTATTTTATCTATAAATACTTTCTCTAATATCTTTATGGGCAATGGACCCATTGATATTGGCCTAATCTCTTATAACAAAGAGATGGGCTTCTTTTTTTATCGAACGGCACCATCACGATCATTATTATTATTATTATTATTATTATTATTATTATTATTATTATTATTATTATTATTATTATTATTATTATTATTATTATTATTATTATTATTATTATTATTATTATTATTATTATTATTATTATTATTATTATTATTATTATTATTATTATTATTATTATTATTGCTAACAACAGATTATTTTATTGTCACAAATTCATCATCAGTTATATATTAGATTTTACCATGCATTAATTAAAGCATTAGATCATCAAGGTATAGATCCAGGATATTGTCATATTTTAAAGAATATTTATAAAAATGCAACAGCAACAATTAGATTACATAATGACACTGGGAAAGTCAACATTGAGAAAGGTGTAAGACAAGGTGACTCCATATCTCCAAAACTTTTTACAGCAGTGCTGCATGAAGTATTTTATGGATTAAAATGGGAAACTAAAGGAGTGAAAGTAAATGGTGATTATTTAAGTCATTTAGATTTTGCAGATGATGTAGTTGTTTTTTGCAAATAATGCTTCAGATCTGCAGAAAATGTTGCAGGAATTATCAGATGAAAGTAGGAAAGTAGGACTAAAGATAAATGTTAAAAAGACTAAAGTAATGTTTAATCGATTTGCTCAAAATATGAAAATAAAGATTGATTATGATGAAATTAGAAGAAGTTAACAGTTACAAATACCTTGGTCAGATTATTAATACAGATGCAAACATAATGGAGGAAATTAATCATAGAATTAAACTTGGTTGGAGTGCTTTTGGTAGAAATAACTTGATACTAAAAGGAAATATGCCTATGTGTTTGAAAAGGAAGGTTTTTAACAAATGTGTTTTACCAGTTCTTACTTATGTATCTGAGACTTGGACACTTAATAGAAGAGCAATTCAGAGACTTCAGACCACTCAAAGGAGTATGGAGAGATGTATGTTGGAAGTAACAAGAAGAGATCGTAAATGCAATATATGGGTAAGAGAACAAACAGGTGTTACTGACCTAATTGAAAAAATTAAAAGATTGAAGTGTAGTTGGGCTGGACATATTGTTAGAAGAAATGATAATAGATGGACAATTGAAATTTTAAACTGGATTCCAAGAGATTGTAAAAGACCCAGAAAGAGACCACATGTGAGATGGATGAAATAAGAAAGTGTGCAGGGGTGATGTGGAGAAGAGAAGCTAAAGATCGGAGAAGATGGATTAAGCTTGGAGAGACCTTCATCCTGCAGTGGATTGATAATGGTTGATAATGATGATGATGACCATGCATTAGCATATCACAATGAGTTTTCATAAGCTCTTGAATGTATTGTACATTTACAGTTTGGTCTTAAGTACATGTCTTGTTTTAAATAATATTTTAATGGTCTATTGATTTTGGAATAATACATTTATCTTAATCATTAGATAAACCATTCACTAATCTTCATGGTATAGCTCGTAGTCATTAAATAAAATGTAATGTGTAGATTATTATACTTATTTAAAAAAAATGAAAATGTCATGAAATCTGAAGTCTATTTATTATTAATACTAGAATTGCCAAATGTTATCTAGAAATTTCTTCTTTGTTTTATGAAGTATCTCTACTTGTTATATTTGATAGTGACAAAATCCTTCTCTCTGATCCAAATATATCCAAATATATCTTTAAAAATAATAATATTTAGGCATTCAAACCCTGATAAAATCAATTTACTGATTAATCACATCAAATTTAAATGCGTTGTTAGTTTTCATATCTTAAATCATTTATTATGCTTTGTTTTGAGGTATGTTTATTTTCACCGTTTTATTGATACAGTGTAACTTTAAGTTGTAAGGTGGAGGTACAGTAAGATCTGTAGTACACTTTGTGACTTTCCCTAAAATTTGCATGTACTAGCCAGCTGTTTTTTGTACAAACCCTATTTGGGCCTTTGCATTATAAATTATGTATTACGCAAATCAGTTATATATAACATGCTATGGTGTTTAAAAACCTTTATTATAGACGTTTATTCTATGTTATGTATGGTTAGTGTGCACTTTTTTTTCTGTTGATTATTACCTTGGGTTGGACGTTAAAAAGATTCTCTACCAGAATTTTGAAGACCGAAAATGAGATATAGACAAAATTTAGTATCCTGTATATATTTGACTTCATCAAGTAACAGTAAAAATATCATACATAATATACACATATATCATTAAAGATATATTTTGTTATTAAAAAAAACTATCTGTATACATTCTATATTGATTTAAATCTGTGATTTTGTACGTTTATTGTTCAATATTTGCAAGAGATAAGCAATAGTTTTTGCTTTAGAAAATAAATAAGTTCATCCTTTCATCAATTACAATACATAATAAATAACACTTAGGAAAAAAAAAACAATGATTGTAAATAAAATGACATCAAGATCAAAATTTTTTTTTTATAACATGTAAAGCACTACATGAAAAATATAAGTAAAAACAAAGATCATTCAAAGAACTTTTATATCAATCTTAAATACAGTTGTTTTGACATGGATGGCTAAAAAAATATTCTTCTAGAAAAGTTTTGTAAAATCCATGACTCTGCATTATATCAAATATATTCACAAAATGCCAAAACATATTCAATGTTATCTAACATCAGATACAAAATTCTGTTATTTTGACTTCACTGGCTAAAATATAAATAATTCCTATGGGAAATATATGTAAAAACCATGCCTCTAAAAATCAATATATATATATATATATATATATATATATATATATATAGTGTTTGTATTGTTTTTATATGATTTGAAAATACAGACATTTAATGATTATATGTATATAATCATTAAATGTCTGTATTTTTAAATCATATAATAATAATACAAACAAATTTATTTAACACAGTATTCGAAATTGTATTCAGAATTGTGAAAAATTTGAATGGATTGAATGGTGGGTAATGCAAATTTTTAATTTTCTGTAAATCTGTATTAATGGTTGATAAAGATTGTCAATGAAACAATGGAAAGTACTTTCGGTAAAGAATACATTATTTAATTTTGAATACTGTGTTAAATATATTTGTTTGAATTATTATATATATAATAAAATGTCCCTTAATTAAAACAAAATTGTAATCATAATTGACATAATACATTTAAGGTTTACAAACTATTATAAACAATCCTTAAATCTGCAGAAGTACTTTCGTTAATTTCTTAAACCTGCCTCAACTGCCAATAATAGTTTGTAAACCATTTCATATATATATATATATATATATATATATATATATATATATATATATATATAACAATGTGGAATAATGTATTTAAATATTTGTAATCATTAATATAAAAGCATAGATTAAAATTCTATATGGATGCCAATGTTTTAGCTAAATAATCTTTGCCTTTAAATATTTCAGTATGATATCAATATTACAATATATCTGATTTTTTTAAAAATATTTATACTAATGTAATTAGTATGTACATAATAAAATGAAAGTAATAAGTGCATTCAATTAAGTATTAATTGAATGACTCTGTTTATTAATAAGTGATAGTATTCTTTAATCGTGTGACTAGCAAATCTGGAATTTGCAAAATAAATTGTCATCAAGGTATTATTCAATGACTATTATAAAAAACACAGATATATATATATATATATATATATGTGTTTTATATATATACATCAAAAGGAATATATATATATATATATATATATATATTCCTTTTGATGTCACAAATAATACATTTTCTACCAAATTGATGGCAAACATTATTTTGTAACAACAAATTCGTGCATTATTGATATTTTACTTGAATTGTCTTAACAATTGCAGTGAATATTTATATAATTTTGCTAAATGCTATTTGGTATAAACGTTTGTTCATATGATAACTGCCACTATACTAATAAAATTAATGAACCACTCATGCCATATTGAAGATGACTAGCATAAATAAGCTTGTGAATGATATGTGATTATATTTCAAAACAAAGTTCACAGCAAACTTGGATTTATTATCTAAATAATAATTGATAATAGTGGAGATTGGAAGGGAAAATATTATTTATTCCTCAGTTTTCAGAACATGTTATATTCTGCAACTAAATTAATTTAAGCTTTTAAAAATAGAAAAATCTCAATATGTTACATTCAAAGTGTCACTTTTTCTGTCTTATATTGTGATCTTAGACAAGTATGAAAGGTGAGGAATCGATTTTGTTTCATGGATGTTCTCTCTCTAAATATTTTGTACACATGATTTTATATTTGAAATAAATGATTTCAAATAAAATTAAGTAATAATGACAATATAGAAATTAAATTACATACTAAAATTAAAGTATACAGTTTAAGAAAATAGCTAGTAAAATAAAATAAGGTAATGCTATATTGTTAACATTTATAAAATTTGATTTTTTTTTTCTGACAATTTGCTTACTATACATTTACTGACTTTGGCTAATCATTTGTAATGTAAAGTATTAATTTTTGTTTTTAATTAATGAGGTATTGTAACTTTGGTGTTGACAGTATGATAAACAAACTATGTATGTTTGTTAGAAAATGGTTTATTTCATTTTTGTATTTAATAATCATAAGTTATATTATTACTTGTTGGTTGCATAATTCATTTTGAAAGAAAGGTATACTTGTGGTCACTTATCTATTCATCACTCTCTCATTTTGACCATCACATAATATATTTACATTTTTGTTACTAGATATGGGAAGATGATAAATTTATACCCACGTAAAATTAATATGGTACTGTAAATCTTAAATGTGAACCTGCTGCTTAAAGATAGATAATATTGCAGTCTATTTGCACATAATTTAAAATAAATAGTACACATGTGGATATATATATATATATATATATATATATATATATATATATATATATATATATTGTACCATTTATTTATATATACGGTACAAATTACTTTTTAATATTAGGTATTATAAAAAAAAGAAAGGAGAGCGAACACGATCTTTATTTTTTTTTTGTAACATAATGCTTTAAAGAAAAAAAAAACATACAGTGAAAGTTTAATTTTTCTTTTTTTTTAGAAATAAGTTAACTAAAATAAATTCAATGTTGAAAAGTGCATATTGAATCATTGATTCAAATAGTGAAAGGAAAGTTCAAAAGGTGAAAGACTGCTATCAGAAACAACTTTCTGATAGTAATTAAAAATGGCAGAAATTCTTAACGGAAAAACAGACTTTGTAATAAGAAAAGGAGAATAATGTAGAAGTTTATAAAGTAGAACAAAGAAAAAAAATGTGCGCAGAGCTTCTAAAAAGAATCTAGGAGTATAAAAGGAGCTGACAGATTTGAAAAGGGGTCTTTTTTCTCTTATTGTTCCAATAGTGCTGAGCAATTTGAAGTGCCTCGTATTTTTTTAATAAAAT
The DNA here is from genome assembly GCA_028023455.1 of Epiperipatus broadwayi. Taxonomy (NCBI): domain Eukaryota; kingdom Metazoa; phylum Onychophora; class Udeonychophora; order Euonychophora; family Peripatidae; genus Epiperipatus; species Epiperipatus broadwayi. Next base: position 7,235,158 of record JAQFVV010000046.1, on the reverse strand, counting down.
GTGTCCATTTAGATATGAACTGAAATCGCTCGCCTTGAGTGAGTAGAACTCTATCGTTTGCCGACACTTTCTCTCAAAAAAAGTCACCTAGATCATCATCTGGCTACCTAAATTAGATCGGAGATTGGGAAATAAAACTAAAAGAAAATCAACTACTGCGGACTACCCACTAACTGAATTGTACGTCGGGAAGATCGATGACCTACTTAATGTCAACTTACCGGTAAGTAAATGGCCATAATTTTTTTTTACATAAAGCTTTATGAATAGTGAGTTGAATGGAAATGTTATCCCATAAATTTTTCTTGGATCAAAAGATTTGCGAACTGAGAAATGAACCAAACTGTTACTACGGAAAATAAGACTAAATAATTATTACTCCAATATTTGAATCAAATTATTGAATTCATATACACAATCTTTTCCAACATTATAATTTTGTCTTAATCATAAATATTGAATGCTTGACGAGTTAGAATAAATCTTTATTATTAACTTCACTTTCATTGTACGTGTATAAAATTAATGCTATTCTATTTAAGTTTTACATTTAGTTATTTAACTTAGATCGGTATACAAATTATTTTTTTTGATAGATTTAATTTCCGTAATTAAGAAAAAATGGGGATATCTTCTTCTTAATGAGAATGTTAACTCAGATCGTATAATTATTACCTTATGGGCTACAATATGTTTGACACAGTCTCAGTGGGTCTAATGATTCTCGCGCCCTCAAGTAGAAATTAAAAACAGGTTCTGCTCACGATTGTACTCGGTATTAGTTTTAGGCCGAAGTTGATCAGGAAAAATAGCTGTGTTGAGAATAGAAATACAACTTTCTTTTTTCTTTTGATACAGCTTGATCAACTCACGCCCAAATATAAATTTGAGGCGTATAGTGGCCTAGTAATACGAAAAACGTTACAATGGCGCCCAATGTGGGGCTTACGAAAAGAAAAAAAAACCACGACCTGAGAAAATTTAAAAATGGCATAAAATTGAGAATTTAATGTCCGTAGCCGGAAAATAAATATGACCACAAATAGTGTGCAAATCTAAAAAGTTATTGCGTACGATTACAAAAGTTTTTTTTAGAGTAGGATTTTAAAGAAGGCTATATTGAAAGAAAAAAAATTGCGTATAAATTATTAAATAATAAATAAAACCGATCAAAGGTAGAAGGGGACGGGAGATTATAGGGTGATAAAAGAGAGGGGTGTCGGGGAATGGATTTATTAGCAAAACAAAATAAAATATTGTATTTATATCATAACAATTGATAGCGTTAAGATTTTGTTTATGGTAGCAAAAATAAGCAACACGGCCATATATGAAATTGAGAAGTAATAAAAATATACAAAACATGGCAGAAAGTGCAGAAGAATTAAAAGAGGGCATGGAACCCTTAATAAAAAAACTATTATACGAATGCATGACAGAATTCAAAGAAGAAATAAAAAAAGAAATGGTAGAGATGGTCAGAGAATTAAAAGAAGAAATAAAAGAACCAAAAAAAAAGGAAAAAGAAAAGAAATAAAGTGATCAGTAAAACAACAGAAGAAAAGAGGATAGATAATATTATTTGTGAGTGGGATGGCGAATCGATTAAGTACACATCTCAAGAATGCCCAAAGGTTGTTTTGCAAATAAACGATGTCAAAGTAGAGACATTGTGGGATTCTGGCAGCCAAATATCGGTAATGTCAGAAACAACATATATGAGCACATGTGGAATCAGCCCATAGAGATACCAACTCTACCAGTGAAAAGCACGCTAATAACATTAGCAAATAACAAAAAGGCACAATTGGGCTCAAAACAGGTTTGGGTGCAAATTAAGATAGGGGATAAAATTATGCCCCACACACTATTAATTCTAAAAGGGTTGGTACATGAAGCCATATTGGGGTCAGATTTTATGCACAAAACTGGGTGTGTGATTAATTATAAAGATGAAAAGATTATCTGTGATGGGGAAGAAGTCGAGTTTGGGTCGTGGATGAGAATGAACCAGCGAAATGTATGTACAATGGAGGTTGAGATAGAACAGCCTTCAATAGAGACACAGATTGATAAAGTAATAAAGGGAGTGAAGGAAGGATGCAAAGAGGACCTAAAAGAAGTCTTAAATGAATATAAATCGAATTTTTCAGATAAACCCAGGGTTATTAAAGGGTATGAGCACAGGATCAAGATCGCTGACAGTACACCATACCAGGAAAGATCATACCCAGTGCCACACCACTATAGAGCTGAGGTAAAGAGAGAATTAGCTAAAATGGAGGAGTGGGATATTATCACTAAGGGTTCGTCAGCATATAATAACCCATTGGTGGTTGTAAAAAAAAAGATGGAACCATACGACTGTGTTTGGATGCCAGGCAATTGAACAAGATTACATGGCCAGATAAAAATGTTCCACCTCCAATTAATGAGTTGGTAAATAAATTCCGGGGAAAAAAGATATTTTCCATGTTAGATCTGACTGCCAGCTATTGGCAGATCAGGTTACACCCTGCTGACCAGAAGTACACAGCATTTCGATATAATGGCATATTGTACCAATTTAAAAGAATGCCTTTTGGTCTCAAGAATAGTGGAGCAGGCCTGCTAAAATGTCTTGATCATGTGCTGTGCCCGGAAATCAAAATGTTAATCACTGTTTACATGGATGATGTGACTATTGCATCCAATAATGCCCAGGAACACTTACAACACCTCAAGTTGTTTCTACAAGAGTGCAATAGGAAGGATATTCACATTAATTTGCAAAAAAGCTGTTTAGCAGTGGAAGAAGTGAATTTCTTAGGCCACTTAATTAATGCCAATGGAATTAGACCCCACCCGGACAAAATCCAGGCAATACGAGATTTCCCAGCCCCTCGAACACCAAAACAGGTGAGATCATTTTTGGGGATGTGTAATTTCTACAATAAATTTTACAAAAACTTTGCTTCAGACATAGAGCCTCTGCTGCAATTATTACATAAGGGAACATCATGGAAATGGACGGAAGAGCATGAGACCAATTTTAGGGTTATTAAAGAGAAATTCCTTAGTCAAGTGATGTTGGTTTACCCTGACTTAAGGAAACCGTTTATTGTTCAGTTAGAGAGTAGTGGGTATGAGTTAGGTGCTGCTCTTATGCAAGCTCAAGAGGATGGTACCTGGGGTGTAATTTATTTTGTCAGCAGACCACTGAGAGGTGCAGAGATTAATTACTGTGTAACAGAGAAAGAGGCCTTGGCTGTGGTGTGGGCATTGCAGAAGTTCCGCCAATTCTTGATAGGATCGGAAACGATTGTTAGGACAGATCATAAGAGCCTAGAGTTCTTAAATCACAGTTATTTAACAAATAGTAGGCTAATCCGATGGAGCCTTTTTCTCCAGGAGTTCAATTATTCCATCCAGTATTGTAAGGGCACTGAAAATGTGGTAGCCGACACATTGAGCCGGAATATTGTTCCTGATACCCAGGACCATTTGCAGATGGAAGATATCTGTTTGGCAAGTGTAGAATTAGAAACAGACGCTGTAGGAGAAGAAGGATTGAGACACTTAGGAAAGGTACAACGGCAAAGCCCGACTTACAAGAAAATTAATGATCAACTAGAAGACAAAAATGAAGCGGGAGAAACAGCAGATGCTAACACTGATGAGAGATACTGCCTGAAAGAAGGGATACTATGGTATATCACCGACCCTCGAAGGGATCAATGGAAAATGATCATACCAGAAAGTTTACAGGAAGGACTTATTGACTACACACATCATTTGTATGGGCACTATGGTGTAAATAAAGTGGAAGCCTTATTGAGGACATGGTTCCACTAGCCAAATATGAGAGCACAGGTCACCAGGATAGTAAGCTCATGTGAAATGTGTCAGAAGACAAAACCAGCAAACAAGTCATATCAAGGTTCATTGAATTCTATCATCCCTAAAGAACCCAATGACCTGGTGGCTATTGATTTCTATGGACCATTGCCAGCTTTCGGGAAAATGAAATATCTACTAGTAGTATATGACCTTTTTTCAAAATGGGTGTCAGCATATCCGGTGACCCAAGCCAATACCAAGAATGCCATATGAGCCCTTGAGGTACGATATTTTAAAAGGGTAGGCAAACCAGAAGCTATTTTGTCAGACCACGGTACACCATTCACATCTTATGATTGGCAACAGTGGATAGAGAGGATGGAGGTAAAACACATATTGTCATCCATACGAAATTGGCAATCAAACCCTTGTGAGCGGGTGATGAGAGAGTTAGGATGCCTCTTCAGGGTATATACTGCATCCAACCATAGAGGATGGGTGAAACAACTCCAAAGGGATTTGCACCTGTAAAACTTCACTTCAGACAAACAATACCTAGATTGTACCAATCCAAGTTACCCGCTGGTCCAGAAAACATTGATAAAGGGAGAGATCATGAAGAAGCAAGAAAAAAATTGGAACACTGTGCCAAGCTCCGAACCCAGCAAAAAGAAGGCCTGACTGATAAGTTTAAAACAGGGGATACAGTATGGGTAAAAACGAACCCTGTGAGTCAAACTGGGAAGCATATTTTTAAAAAGTTCCAAAATTTGTATGAGGGACCTTACCAAATCAGCCGACAGGATGGTTCAAATGCTTTCACTTTAAAGAATGGTGAAGGAGAAAGGGGTACCTATAACGCTAGGTCACTGAAACCATATAAGACTAGGACGTGGGTTAGAAGTACTCCATAAAGACTTATTAAGTATAAATTAGTTCAAACCCATATTTTATTCTCATTCCTTTGCCCCAGTGGTATTGTACCATTTATTTATATATACGGTAAAAATTACTTTTTAATATTAGATATTATAAAAAAAAGAAAGGAGAGTGAACACGATCTTTATTTTTTTTTGTAACATAATGTTTTAAAGAAAAAAAAATGTACAGTGAAAGTTTAATTTTTCTTTTTTTTTTAGAAATAAGTTAACTAAAATAAATTCAATGTTGAAAAGTGCATATTGAATCATTGATTCAAATAGTGAAAGGAAAGTTCAAAAGGTGAAAGATTGCTATCAGAAACAACTTTCTGATAGTAATTAAAAATGGCAGAAATTCTTAACGAAAAAACAGACTTTGTAATAAGAAAAGGAGAATAATGTAGAAGTTTATAAAGTAGAACAAAGAAAAAAAAACGTGCGCAGAGCTTCTAAAAAGAATCTAGGAGTATAAAAGGAGCCGACAGATTGGAAAAGGGGTCTTTTTTCTCTTATTGTTCCAATAGTACTGAGCAATTTGAATTGCCTTGTATTTTTTTAATAAAATGTGTCCACTTAGATACGAACTGAAATCGCTCGCCTTGAGTGAGTAGAACTCTATCATTTGCCGACACTTTCTCTCGATAAAAGTCACCTAGATCGTCATCTGGCTACCTAAATTAGATCGGAGATTCGGAAATAAAACTAAAAGAAAAACAACTACTGCGGACTACCCACTAACTGAATTGTACATCGGGAAGATCGATGACCTACTTAATGTCAACTTATCGGTAAGTAAATGGCCATAATTTTTTTACATAAAGCTTTATGAATAGTGAGTTGAATGGAAATGTTATCCCATAAATTTTTCTTGGATCAGAAAATTTGCGAACTGAGAAATGAACCAAACTGTTACTACGGAAAATAAGACTAAATAATTATTACTCCAATATTTGAATCAAATTATTGAATTCATATGCACAATCTTTTCCAACATTATAATTTTGTTTTAATCATAAATATTGAATGCTTGACGAGTTAGAATAAATCTTTATTATTAACTTCACTTTCATTGTACGTGTATAAAATTAATGCTATTCTATTTAAGTTTTACCTTTAGTTATTTAACTTAGATCGGTATACAAATTATTTTTTTTGATAGATTTAATTTCCTTAATTAAGAAAAAATGGGGATATCTTCTTAACGAAAATGTTAACTCAGATCGTATAATTATTACCTTACGGGCTACAATACGTTTGACGCAGTCTCAGTGGGTTTAACGACTCTGGCGCCCTCAAGTAGAAATTAAAAACTAGTTCTGCTCACAATTGTACTCGGTAATAGTTCTAGGCCGAAGTTGATCAGGAAATATAGCTGTGTTGAGAATAGAAATACAACTTTCTTTTTTCTTTTGATACAGCTTGATCAACTCACACTCAAATATAAATTTGAGGCATATAGTGGCCTAGTAATACGAAAAACGTTACAATATATATATATATATATATAATTAGTTTCCAACCAGTAACCACCTAAACATTCACAGTAAATATATAACCAATATTTCTAACTGATGTCAAGGCAACCTTCACACCTTTTAATATATATATATATATATATATATATATATATATATATATATATATATATATATATATATATATATATATATATATATATATATATTTGACATAATAATTAAAAGAGAACATGCAATGTCTGTGGCTTTTTGTTGATTATTCTAAATAAAATACTTGTTTATAAAATAATAATTATTAAAGTAAATATTAAAAATACAATACATTAAAGAAAAAAATAGCAGTGAATTTGAATTTGACAATTTGGATCAAAATAGTAATTATCAGGACATGAAAATTATTCATTTAAAAAATAATGTGCAGACGTAATATGAAAAAAAAACATATAACAGTAAATGAAGCAAAATATTAAAAAATTGTTTTAGCAACATATATGAAGAGGAAAAAGATCAGATAATTATATTAAAAATGGGATATCAATTATTTTATGAAATGGGAGAAAATAGGAGAAAGTCAAAATGAAATGATAATAAATCAAAAGGAAATTGCAGAATGAATTCAAAATAAAATGACATGAAAAAGATAAATAATGATAAAGATCAATAACATTACAATACAATGATGCCTATAATGAAAGAGAATAATTGTGAATGTACAGTAAATTGGATCAACTATTTGACAGAAAAGGAGACAAATTATATAGTATTATGGAAGAGCCCAAAATATCAGTTTAAAAATGATAGTATTTTAAGATCATGTTTAACAAAAAAAATACTCAAATTCAGATTTTCATGAAATAAAACTTGGCTGTAGATGAATATTTCTCATATAAGGAGGCAAATAATTCTAGAATTTAGATTATTCTTGATTAAATATAGAAAAAATAAATGTGTCTTGAATAATTAAAATATAAGCTAAGCACTTAAAGAAGAAACATTAGAAGAAGCTATAATATATAAAGCTCAGTATTAGTATAATACTGTAACTTAGTAAAAAGGAAAATATTACTGTGGATGAGATCAATGGCAAAATACATTACGTAATGATGACACTGAAACATTGCCAATTAAAGTTAGATGACAATTTTAATGTGGAATATAAGGTAGGAAAAAGATGAAAGTTTGATAAGCAAAAGCTGAAATCTGATATAGATCTAGATGGTAAAGATTGATTAAAGTAATATACGTCATGAAGAAATTATGGAAAGAATTATGTAGATGAGTATATAGGTAAAAAAAAACCAATAAATTAGATAGTGATGAAGCTGAATATAAGAGAAAATATATATTCGGTGATGGTTTTACAAATAAAAAAGTTTTGCTAAAATGTAAAATAATTTTAAAATAAATAATTAATTTATTACTAATAGTAGAAAGACAAAAGATTTCCATTCTTGCTATTAAAAGGTATTGGTTGCTATATTTACTGTGAATGTTTAGGTGGTTACTGGTTGGAAACTAATTAAAATATTAAAAGTATTATAAAAATTATGGAGTTAAGAGAAAGTAATATATAAAAATGAAAAAAGAAATACATTTAAACATATGATTTAAGAGCGAGTAGACAGATGCTTAAAATGTGTAAAGGAGTAAAATGCAATATTGTAAGGTAAGACTGAAATGAATAATAAAGCATAGTAGAGAGAAATTAGTTAAAACTTGCATTGCTTCTATAAAATAACTGATTAATATGTACACAATATTATAATAAATCAAATTGTATATAGTTTTAAGTTGACTATGATATTAGGGAGGAACTTTGTTGGGAAGTTTGTACCAGAAAATCCAAAAAATTTATGCGAAGATTAGTCTAAGACACAGCGATGGAATATGGGCAAGAATTATAAAAAAAAAAAAAAATATATTGTGGCTACTTTATTTTATATGCAGGTGTTAAAAATAAATGAATTCAATATTTGATAGTTATAAATTTATTTATTTGTTTCTTCATATTCTTTAGGAATATGAAATGATATAATCATTTATCTCGATAATAATCCTTCACAATTTATAGGAGTTGAAAATGGGGGTAGGAAGGTTACCACATAAAAATATATTTATTTTGCATACAGAAAAAAATACATTGAAATTAGAAACATAATAAAAATATATATTTTGAGAAGTAATCTATTCATAATACTAACATCAAAGCTTGTGTTATATTGTATACATGTATATGGATATTTATGTGTGTGCAATATTTATTATGGTTTAAATGTTAATAAAAAAAATGTTATTTAGCAATTATGTAAAATAGTGTATTGGACAGTAAAAATAATGTATAAAATAATCTTAAAATTAATTATTAAAAGGGTAATAAATAATGTTTGTATAATGAATAATTTATAAAATATTTGGTAAAAGAATACTAAATTATATATGCACAATTAACAAATATATTCATTTAAAATGTAACTAATTTAGAATATTTTGTTAAGTCATTTTTTCATCCAGATGCTGAAAATCATATATGATTATTCTAAGTTCATGATTTTAATGACTATATATTCTTGAATTCGAACTGGGTCTATACGAATTTATGTTGAAATCGTTAATTGCTGTTTTGCACGAATAGTGCATCTTATGTACGAAACAATGAAGTATATACATGTATAATTAAAGTACCCTTATTTAAATACCACTATTGCTCAGAATAATCTATATAAATGAATTTGAATGCTTATTCAGTAAACATCACATAATCAACATTTCTTATGCTTACTCATATCTGTTATTAAACCGGCAAAAATTCTCTATATGTATTGTCTCTCAGTGCAAGCCAGTGTAATCATTTTTGCCTGATAGGATATTGGTGGCTAACGTTATTAATAAACCAAAAACATCAAAATGTATAGGAAGTGAACTGAGTTCACACCTAAATGATTATATAAGCTATTGAGCTTGGATTGAAAATATTATAATGCTTTCAATTTAAGACTCATAGTTTTGTAGTTAAGGAGAGATAAAAGATGGCTGATGGTGGTTTGCATTAGATCCTAAGATCTAGATGTAATACTCTCCAATCCAAGGCTTCTAACTGACAAGGTTTCAAGTCAGAAACTAGTTTGGGGATATTTGATGAGTAGGCATTAGATGGGGATTTTGTGCACAGGCCTTCTAGCATCCAATGATTACTTTGGCTTGCACTGAGTGACAATACGTACAAAGAGTCTTGTCTGCTTATTCAATATATATCGATCTGTACATTTTTTGAATCTAAATGAATAAGAATGTTACCACATTGGATAAATAAAATATCATTCATAGTTCTTGTAATAAACTGCTTTTTTAAAAAAAATAGTATTGCCTATTTTCATGAGTTCAATCTCTATATTTAATACATGTAAATCTATAATTCATTGAAAATTCCATCTCCAATGGCTTTTGGTAGAAATAGTGGTAAGCACAAACAAATGATACTCTGATCACTATACATTTTGTATAATTTATGCATAGTTATTGCAAACATTATTATGTGCACTATTATTTTACCTCACATTTTGAAAATTATTTAATAAAATAAATATTTTTTTCTATTTAAACTATATATATATATATATATATATATATATATATATATATATATATATATATATATATATATATATATATATATATATATATATATATATATATATATATATATATATATATATATATATATATAATGTTTTTCATCTAGCTAGGCCTCTACATGCAATACAAACTGCATGTGCGTTGATCAAGCTATGCCAAAAACAAGAAAATTTGTATTTTTATTTCTAAAAACATAACTATATTTCCTGATCAACTAGGCCTAGAATTTCTATTAATTGTGCTGTTGATGAAATCAGCTTTTTATTTATTTGATCTGGGCACCAGGATCCATAAGAATCTGCTGAAATCTGTCACCAGCATGTCTCACAAGTTGTAAATAAAAAAGAAAAAAATGTTTTAAAAGTAATCGGTATTAAATTATACCATAATTAAAATTATTTTTTGGGATTATTACTCCTGGTCTTATTTAAAACACATTGGCAAGGTAAATTACATTTTTAAATCTTACTAAGATAATTATTATTAATAACACACAATGAAAAAGGTTGACAAAATGAAAATCTCTTTTATTCTAACAAACTAAAATATTTTTCTAAGTTAAATAATTAAATAACATTGGAAAGTACACACACACTATTCCAGATAATGAATCGATTAACAAAACAGTTAGATTAAGTAATTTAATAATATTCCAAGATTTTGTATAAAGTTCTTTATAAGAAATTCTTTTGGATATGAAAATTAAAGTCCATATCAGGATTGTAGTCTAAGCTTATATAAATAATTGTTTGCAAACTTTTAAGTCACTATCAGGAAAATTTACTCTTAACTTACCGGTAAGTATATGTAGGTTTATGGGATCCCAGATCATAAGAATTTCCATCGGTCTCTCCTGCCAGAATCTTCCATTATTGTTCCATTCTATAGCTGGAGAAAAGGCACGGTTGTAGTGACCCTTTCATTGCAAAAAGCGGTCTTCACAAGTCCCATTTCAAATGCTTGTGTGACAGCTTGGTACAGCAAGTGGCATATCTGTGCAAAAGTATATTTCTTGCCACAGGTTATGCTCATGGAAACCCTCCAACTTTCAGAGACATAACTAGAAGTTAAAGAGAAGACCTAGATTGAAGTTGTCCTCTGGTTTTTATTCCTCGATTCAGTTTATGAAACTTCTGCACATCCTTTTGTCCTTTTATCAGCATATAAGATAATAATCGTGTACACTCTTTCTTAAATTTAAGTTACAAAGTCTTTATTTTTTTAGCATAATTCTGCCATCTTTAATTATCCAAAATATTTTTATTTTAGCTTATACTTTTGGAATTCTTTTAATTTATCTGGATTAGTAATCTGCATATCATTTATTCTTTCCAATTTTTATTCTAATTAGATAAAAAAAATAAGAACAAAAATTTTAACTTTCATTGTATGTTTTAACAAAAATTATACTAATCAAAAAAAAATCTAAATTTACTTTTTTTTAAGCTTTTACCAAATGCCAATACATAAATTTGTACCATATATAAATAAATGGTACATACCACTGGGGCCAAAAGATGAGAAAAAATATGGGTTTACTCTAATTTTATTCTTTAAGTTTTCTATATTCATATACATGTTTTTTTTTTGTATTAGCATGCTGATATATTTTTCGTAGATTCATTCACATGCGACATTCGATTTTAACACCCACTTTTAGTCTAACATGGCAGGAATAAGAAATATTTCCCCATTCATCTGTGTCCTTTCCACTTAAGTGGAATAGTAATGATAAGCCCAAGTTATAAGCACAAACAAGCATTGCTCATCATTCAGAGTCTTATAGGCACGTGGCAACTTGGTCCACTCTCCCATTGTTGGGATCCCTGCTAGGATCAGTCTGATGGGCATATAAAGATGGTCTTAAGTTATATACTGCATATAAGGACACGGAGATGCCTTGACCATGTACTGCCTCCAGTGATCAAAAAGTTAATCACTATCTACATGGATAATGTGATTATTGCATCCAATAACTCTCATGAGCACTTACAACACATCCAGTTCTTTCTACAAAAGTGTAATATGATGGATATTCACATTAATTTACAAAAAATCTGTTTAGCAGTGGAAGAAGTGAATTTCTTAGGGCACTTAATTAATGCAAATAGAATCAGACCCCACCCTGACAAAATCCAGGCAATATGAGATTTTCCAGCCTGTCGAACATCAAAACAGGTGAGATGATTTTTGGGGCTGTGTAATTTCTACAGTGTAATTTTACAAAACTTATCTTCTGATATGGAGCCTCGCTGCAATAATTACATATGAGCATGTCATGGAAATGGATGGAAGAGCACAAGACCAATTTTAGGGTTATTAAAGAGAAGTTCCTTAGCCAAGTGATGATGGTTTACCCTGACCTAAGGAAAACGTTTATTGTTCAGGTATACAATAGTGGGTATCGGTTAGGTGCAGCTCTTATGAAAGCTCAAGAGAATGGTACCTTGGGCATAATTTATTTTATCAGCAGACCATTGAGAAGTGCAGAGATTAATAACTGTGTAACAGAGTAGGTGCAGCTCTTATGCAAGCTCAAGAGAATGGTACCTTAGGTGTAATTTATTTTGTCAGAAGACCACTGAGAGGTGCAGAGATTAATTACTGAGTAACAGAAAAAGAGGCCTTGGCTGTTGTGTGGCCATTTCAGAAGTTCTGCCAGTTCTTGATAAGATTGGAAACGATTGTTAGGACAGATCATAGGCTAATCCGATGGAGCCTTTTTCTTCAGTTATTCTATCCAGTATTGTAAGAGCACTGAAAATGTGTTAGCCAACACATTGAGCCAGAATATTATTCCTGATACCCAGGACCATCTGCAGATGGAAGATATATGTTTGGCATGTGTAGAATTAGAAACCAACACAGTAGTAGAAGAACGATTGAGACACTTAGGAAAAGTACAATGGCAAACCCTAACTACAAAAAAAATTATTGACCAACTAGAAGACAAATATGAAGTGGGAGAAACAGCAGATACTAACACTGGCGAAAAATACTGCCTAAAAGAAGGTATCATGCGATATATCACTGACCTGCAAAGGGATCAGTGGAAAATGATTATACCAGAGTTTACAGGAAGGACTTATTAAGTATACCCATCATTATTATGGGCACTATGGTGTAAATAAAGTGAAAGGCTTATTGAGGACATGGTTCCATTTGCTGAAAATGAGAGCACAGGTGGCCAGGATAGTAAGTTCATGTGAAATGTGTCAGAAGACAAAACCAGCAAAAAAGTAATATCAAAGTCCATTGAATCCTATCAGATCTAAGGAAGCCAATGACTTGGTGGCTGTTGATTTCTATGGATCATTGCCAGCTTTTGGGAGAATGAAATATCTACTAGTAGTATATGACCTGTATTCAAAATGGGTGTTGGCATATCTGGTGACCCAGGCCAATACTAGAAATGCCATATGAGCCTTGAGGTATGATATTTAAAAGGGTAGGCAGACCAAAAGCTATTTTGTCTGACCACGTAACGTCTTTCACATCTTATGATTGGAAAGAGTGGATAGAGAGGATAGAGTTAAAACACATATTGTCATCCATACAAAATCTGCTATCCAACCCTTGCAAGTTGGTGATGAGAAAGTTGGGATGCCTCTTCAGGGTAGATACTGCATCCAACCATAGAGGATGGGTGAAATAACTCCCAAGGGTGTTAAATTTCATAAATTGGACTCACAATGATTCTACCAGATTTGCACTGGTAAAACTTTAATTTGGACAAGCGGAACCTCGATTGTATGAATACACATTACCCACTAGTCCAGAAAACATTGATAAAGGGAGAAATCATGAAGAAGCAAGAAAAAATTGGAATACTGTGCCAAACTCCAGACCATGCAGAATAGAGGCCTGACTGATAAGTTTAAAACAGGGGATACAGTGTGGGTCAAAACGAACCTCGTGAGCCAAACTAGGAAGTATATTTTTAAAAAGTTTCAAAATTTGTACGAGGGACCTTACCAAATCAGCCAATGGCATTGTCCCAATGCTTTCAGTTTAGAGAATGGTGAAGGAGAAAGGGGTACCTATAACACTAGGTCACTGAAACCCTATAAGACCAGACATGGGTTAGAAGTACTCCATAAAGTTTTATTAAGAATAAAATTATTTCAAACCTCTATTTTTATTCTCATTCCTTTGCCATGGTGGAATTGTACCATTTATTTATATATATATATATGGTACAAATTACTATTTGGAATTGTACCATTTATTTATATATATATATATGGTACAAATTACTATTTAATATTGTATATCATTTAAATAAAAAAGAGAGAAACCGATCTTTAATTTTTTTGTAATATAATGTTGTTTTAAGAAAAACATACAGTGAAAGTTTAATTTATATATATATATATATATATAAATTAAACAGATATATATATATATATATATATATATATATATATATATAATTATTCAAAACAATACAATAATTAATACAGTAACAATATTTTAAACAAATATATACCAATTTAATAGAAGTACTTTCAACTATCTATGTAGTCGTTGTCAACTAGACTCAAATTGTATTAGAAAAAACCGTTACAAATGTAAACAAAAGCAATACGTCATACATCAATTTTCCCACAATTCATTAATTTTTATACTGGCTGTCTGTCTATTTATCAACTGTTGCTTTTCACTTTTTATTAACATAGCTTCTTTAATTTTGCGTTTATTATTATTTCTTTCAATACACAGAATTTTAACTTTATTAAAATCAAAATCAAAACCATAATTACATATTACATTATGATCAAAAAATACTGATGGTGATACATCATCATTTCTAACATTCTCTTGTCTTGATTTTTGCACTCATTTATATAATAACAAATGCTCCCTTGATCTTTTCTCCAATGTACATCGAGATTCCCCAATATATGCCTTTCCACAAAAACATAGCCATTTATATATTGCACAACTTTGATTTAAAATACCACACCTATTTTTTGAATTATTTATTAATCTATTTAAATTAGGAGTAGTATAAAATGCAACTCGACATATATTTTTATATATCTGTTTTATAAATTTAACCTGTTCATTACAAATAAATGGTATTGATATCCAAGTATATTTTATTTTATCAATATCTATAGCATCTATATATATATATATATATATATATATATATATATATATATATATATATATATATATATATATATATATATATATATATATATATATTGTAACCATATGTTTTGGCTCAAAGATAGTAGGTTTTATCCAGTGGATAAATGTGTAAAATTTTAAATTTTAATTGGTAATAATTTGTTAAGATATTGAACATCAATGTGTAGAGACTAGTTATAGAGTGAAATGCTTGTGGATTATAATTTTCCCACTAAGCATTAGCTCATTAAGAAATATCTTAAGAAGTGATGATGATCTTGACTGTTTGTGAGACACTGGAAAGTCTGATAGAGTGGTTATAAATCCCATAAACATTTTATCACATGTTCCAGTGGCAGCTATTTCAAATGTTGTTTTAATAGTATTAAAATATTATTGGGAAGCATAAAAATATTTAACACTTTATTTTATTGGTAGTGTTAAACAATAATTAAAAAAAAAACAGCAAAATCAATTTATAAGTCTTCTAAATTTTTTATAAACAATCTTTAAATATATTATATTTTAATGTAAACTGAAATGCATCAGTCTAGATGATTCTCACTAGAGGGATCAAACTTAATTTATTCACATTTTACAGTGATTGGCCCATAATAGAACCAATCCTGCCAGATAAGACAAAGTATATAATATAAAAAGTTTGTAGGGGGAGAGGGGACTACTCTAAGAAATGTAAATGGAACAAGACTACAACTCCACTTCTGAAGTAAAATAGAAGAAATAAGCTACAAAATAATATTTTTTTTATTAATTGGGACAAAATTTCATAGATAGCTGGATTTGAATACTATGGAGTAAACTCAATAACCCTGTGAAAATCTCTACACTACTTTCCATCGATCTTAGATTCTTAACTTTGCCTACTGAAGGAAACACTGGAAGGACCGCTATTTGAATAAGTATTTGCCAAAATGTACTATTTGGAACGGAAAATAATCCCAGAAAATGTAAGCATTTATTTTTGTCTTCTTTATTTTAACCAATTATCAGAACTAGTCATAACACAAAAGTTATTTAGACTGAAGATAAAAAAAAAATTAAAGTATTTTAATTTTCGCGCTGTTATTAATTCAGCATTAAGCAGAAAAATCCGTTTGCGTATAAATTAATATTTCAAGAAAATATTCTAAATCATTTTAAGAAATAATGAAGAAATTAAAATTTCACTTTAAATCATATAAAGTAATTAGTTGAAAAAAAAAGTACATAAAATATTTCTTATGTCATTGGGAAGAGACATCGTCTGCTTTGATATTTCCCCGGGAAGTAATCAGTCACGTATATATATTCTTAATAACTGCTTAATATTAAATCAATTCTATTTAACATTCGTAAATATGAAATAAAGTGCCAATAATAATAGTGAATAAAGAAATATTGATTTTTTTTTCTTGATTATACAACATATAAGGTAATAATATGTTAAGTGTTTAAAATTACCCAGGTTTTTTTTTTTTTTATTGTGACAATTACTGTGGACGGAAAAAACCAAGTAAACAAAATTCATAAATGATTTAAAAGTTTATTTTCAAAGATCGTAATAAACTGATTATAATTGTGCTACATTTGGAAAAATATATATATTACATATTAACTAAAATGAAAAAACAAAGTAAACAAAATTCATAAATGATTTAAAAGTTTAATTTCAAAGATCGTAATAAACTAATTATAATTGTGCTACATTAAATATAGATATTACATATTAATTAAAATCGCTTAGAAGATCGTATGTATAATTAAATGGATTCTTCTCAGTATAACTTAAAACATAATTTGCTGATAAAGGGAAGTGAAAGAAGTATTTATTTGTTTATCAATAGTAAATAACTTGTAACGTGATAATATTTTAAATGGTTTTAAAATCACCCAGATTATTTAAGAGTATAACAGATCTTCGCGCAGAAAAAAAAAATAAGAACAACAAAAATAGATAAATCAATAGATATTAATTAAACCTATTTTAAGTGACTTAATCTCGAAAATGTTTTAATATTGCTTCAGTATGCTTACATTAGTACACAAACCGATGAAGAATTTCTCTTGCCATTGGAGAAGTGTTTGAATTTTGTCTGAAGATGTTAATATTGAATCGGATAACCAAAATATATATATTACTCAGGAATGTTTGCTTATCATATCCATTTTCATATTATTTTACTTATAAGAACGAATCAAACTTCGATAAAGTCCAAGGGTAGAAACTGTAATGTTTGTTTAGTTTGTTAATTGCTATATATAATATTGTAATGCGTTTTTTTTTTCTTTCATGTGTTATTCAGATATTAGGTTTTTTTTTTTTTATATATATACCAGGGTATAGAATATATTAAGTAATGATGTAGCTATGTATAAAGTTATATACATTTATTATCCATATTTATATTATTTTCCCAATGAAGGGAAAGCATAATGGTAAATATTATTTATCTGGTCCGAAAAAGAAATGTTTATCTCTTTCACTGCTAAAACAGATGTTAATATTATATCAAGGAGGGGAACAAATAGACCCAAACTGGTCAAAAATATACACATAATGATACCATTGTTCTATTATATAAAATAATTTAATAAGTATTTTTTTATTATTATTGCTTAATTTTGCTTATAAACGAAATGTCCACTTTAAATGCAAAATGTAGTTTAATCCTCCTTGTTTACGTGTACATGGCTTGCTATAATAAAAGATATAATTATTGTTTTGAAATAATTAATGGTTATTTTACTGATATTGGTGGTCTGTTTATAAAACATTAATAGTTTCTGCAATGTGCAATGGAATATTTATGTTTCCACTTAGATTAGTGTTGTTTTACCTTGCTATTGTATTGATCAGAATTTGTGATAGATTTTAGGATGAGTTTGGGCTACATATAAGAGCCTTAGATATAATAATAATTAATATTGTACATGGGATGATAGAGAATTCCCCATTGTGATTAATATGAGAGGATGATATTGTTGGGGCTGATTAAAAGTTAGTGCTTAGAGCATAGTTACGCCTAAAAGAGGTAGATCCCATGGTCTGAATTCTGTTTTCCAGTGGAGAGGCACTGCCCACACTTTTATACCTATGAAAAGGTATCAGAATTGGCCATATTCTTATACAACTATTATGTTGTTTCTTGATATACAACTATCATGTTGTTTTGTAGAGCCTCCTTTATTTAGATCCCTCAAGAAGTTATATAGTTAATATTCCACCGTGTATGATAAAGTGTAGTGTGTTTTAGATCGAATAGCAAGGATAAGATAAAGTCTGATATAGCTATAGTGTTGTCTAATGGAAATAGTGTCTTTCTGATGTTGTGTAATCTTCATCAGTTTATAAACAGACCAACCAAAACTTACTAGTGTTTGTAGAACTTCTACATAAAAGAGCAAGGTGTGTACATGGACAATGTGGATTGGTTTTCAACAAGTAGGTATTTACTGATGAATTAGCAAGATCAGTTAATTAATAAATGGTTAAGTTGTGGACATAGTAAATGTTTTTGGTGTCATATGTGCATTGAACTGAGGAAGTTTGCCCCACATCAATGCAATAAAATTTTTATATAGTAAATTATAATAAATTATTACTTGTATTGGGATGTGATAATTGCCCTTATCATATTCTAATAACTTAAACAGCTATAATTTGATATATTAAATTGTAATTTAGAGTTTTTATTTTTTTTATTTAACAGTTGTGTATATCCAAAGAATATTAATCCATTTTGTGTGCAATTTTAATGCTAAAATAGCTCAAATAAGTTTAACTATCTTAGTCTACCTGATAGAATAATAAAGAAACATATCCCAAAAAAGTTTGTCATATTAGTTGGTTATTACTTACGACATCATTAATTACCATCCCTAATTTTTGAATGGATTTATCTTCTTTCATGTAATGTGTCTGAAAGAGACTTGTACATAATGTAAATAAATATTGTTGTGTTAAAAATTTATTTAGTTGTCAGTATTCTTATTGCTAATCAACACACCCACACATTATATTATTGTTATTGCTATCGACCTATCCTGTGATTATAGTGAAATTGTCATCAATCAATATTGTAAAAGCCACTATATGTAGGTATATCAGAATACTTGTGTTAAGCCCTATAATTTATGAATATATCTAGGGCATCATAACTTAATAATTAAACATACTAACCTAGAGAATATTAGTTTAAGTGATACACCAAAAGATTAAAAACCTAATATTGGTTTGATCAGTTCATTTGAATTCACAGATCTATCATTCACTGGTCTTGGTCACCTTGTTTCTAATTAATGGAGAAAGAAAGTTGGAAAGCTATTATGTTTAGCTATTGAAAAATTACTCTTACTTATTGGAACTTAAAGTTTAGCATAGTTAGGGAATGTATAGAATTTATTTAAAATTATTGAATATGGTTTAGTAATTCAATTCAGTATTAAGAGCTATTTTGTGTGTGTTATGCTTGGGTAGTGGTAAAATCCCTCTCACTGACCCAAGTGTATCTTGTATATCACCCTTTAAGCTATGTGAACCCTGAGAAGGATAAATTATATCAATTTGTGATAGGATTGGAATTTATGGTAAATTTGTATCCAGTTAATTATTGTAATTAGAGTGGAATTGTGTTACATTCACTGTGAGATATAAGGTCAACCAAACTTTAAAGTATCTATTACTTCTTTTGTCTGAAATGTATAGTTGGTTTTGACTTTATGGTGAATATTCTGGTCTTAGTAAGCTTAGAATCTGTATTTTATTTAATTGTCTTATTATCATTTAATTCAATATCAAATTTAGAGTTCTGTACATCATCTTTCATCATCATCATTCCTCTCATCTGTCATTTCAATCTTTCTTTATTCTCTTTTTCATCCTAATTCATTATCCTAATTCACTCATCATTCATTAGCTCTTATTCCATTCTCATCTTAATCATCCATTAACTCTTACACATCTTCATTCTCAGACTCATTTTATTTTATTATTTAATTATTACTTATTTTCATCATTCATTTAATCATTTACATCCTCATTTACTTATTGCCTAATTTATACTTCTAATTTCATATTCATTCCATCGATCTAATTATTATTTATTTATTAGTTTGACAAATATGAAGTTTATTTTATAATTTTTTGTTTGTTTGCTTGTTTGTGGATTTTGAGGCTAGCTTGACCAGAAATTATTAATCCACCTTGCGATCTTCTCTAAGATTGTAGTTTCATGCGAGCTTAGCTAATAAAGAAATCATCTTTAGTTTATCATTTATTTTAGATATATATTCTAGATTAGTTGTAGCTAGGAAAGTTACAGAGAAAGATATGATTTCAAAACATGTAAATTGTACTAGTTAGATTAGGGGAAAAGGCTACAGGTAAGATTAGAGTGCCTAAAATGTGCAGTATGATTTATTTATGATTATAGAAATGTGTAGGCCTGATTGTCCAATGATCAGAGGAGAAGGTTACAGTTAGGGTATTATTACAACTTAGGACTTTGTTATGTGATATATTATTGAGTTACAATATATATATATATATATATATATATATATATATATATATATATATATATATATATATATATATATATATATATATATATATATATATAATAAATTTAATGTTGGGAAGTGCATACTGAATAACTGATTCAAATAGTGAAAGAAAATTTCAAAGGTAAAAGATTGCTATCAGAAATGACTTTCTGATAGTAATTAAAAATGGCAGAAATTCATAATGAGAAAAGAGACTTTGTAATAAAAAAATTAGAAATAATGTAGAAGTTAATAAAATAGAACAAACGGTAAAAAGGAATATGCATAGAACTTCTAAAAAGAATCTGGGGATATAAAAAGAGCCAACAGGTTTGAAAAGTGTTTTTGTCTTGTTGTTCCAGAGAGTGTTGAGCAATATGAAGTGCCTCATATTTTTTTTTATAAAAAAATTAATAAAATGTGTCGACATAAATACGAACTGAAACCAATCTCCATGAGTGAGTAGATCTCTATCATTTTCCGGCACTTTCTCCCCAGAAAAGTCACCTAAATCATCATCTGGCTGTTCCTAAATTTTGATCGGAGATTTGGAAAGAGTAAAATTAAAAAATCTACTGCAGACTAACAATTGAAGGAATTGGATGTCGGATGATCAAGGACCTACTTAAATATCAACTTACTGGTAAGTTAATGGCTATAACTTTTACATAAAACTTTATGAACAGAGATTTGAATGAAATGTTTATCCCATAATTTTTTGATCTAAAGATTTGTAAACTGAGCAGTGAATGAAACTAATATCATGGAAAAATAAGACACAAACTAACTAATGCTTCAATATTTGAATCAAATTATTAAATTTCTTGTGCACAATACTTTCTGATATTATAATTTTTTTTTATCATAAATATTAAATGTTTGATAGGCTAGAATAAATCTTTATTATTAACATAACTTTCATTGTACATGTATAAAATTAATAATTGTTATTATATTTAAGTTTTATATTTAGTTATTTGGATTCAAATTAGTGTACAAATTACCTTTACTAAGTAGATTTATTTTTCTTAATTAAGTCAAAAGAAAATATCTTCTACTTAACGGGAATTTTAATCCTGATCGTATAATTATTACTTTATGAGTTACAATATGTCTGATGCAGAATCAGTGGGTCTAATGACTCTGGCACCCTCATTTTTAAATTAAAAACTGATTCAGCTCACAATTGCACTTGGTAATAATTCTAGGCTGAGTTGATCAGGAAATATAGTTATGTTTTTTTAGAAATAGAAATACAACTTTCTTCTTTTTTGCATAACTTGATCAACTCATGCAGTTTATTGCTTATAGAGGCCTAGCAAAATGGAAAACTATATATATATATATATATATATATATATATATATATATATATATATTGATATAGGCACATATAATTTTTATCTAAAATTATTATTAAAGTAATCTTTCATAAAAGAAAAACATAAAATTAAATGTTGAAGAATTTATTGCAGCTTGTTTTCGAAAAAGATAAGAATTAAATAGTTTTTTTTTTTTAGTATTCGTAAAAATATAATTTGGAAAAGTTAAAACATGCAAATCTCTTTTCATTCAATTTTAATTAAAGAAAAAATAATGTTAAAACTAAATAGTAAATTGTATTAAAAATATATGTGCGTATATATGTACGATTTGTAAATAAATAAAATGTATGTGAAAGTTAAAGAGGATTATCATTGAAAAACATGGCAATGGCTATTAGATATTAATTAATATAAAACAATACGTTTTTGGATGGCTATTACTAATTAAGCAATCTTTCAAAACACGTTTATCAAAGGATTAATTGATAAGGAATTTGACAACAGATCTTTGCCGGAGATATCAGAAAGACAACACGTTGCAGATATAAATAGACCTTTTTTATCGGACAGTCATTCGTTCCACAAATTAATTGAGTAAGGCAGTTCAGAAATTAATTGTGCAGTTAACAAACAAAATGCAGTGCTGAGAATATTTTGGAATGCATGTTCACCTCCAGCCCAGATGTTCGAGGAAACAGCAGATCTGCCTGTGAAATAATGTCAGCTTAACATCTTAGAAAATCTCCGTCAGTATCTATTTGTCTCCGATAGCAATAATCGTGAAGATCAGGAAACTCAGCAAGGAAACATCCCAGCCAGCTGGAAGCATTCATACTGGAACCATTCATACTTGAAGAAAACAGACTGTTAAATCTACGTTCAAAATCCTAGGTAAAAACATTTGCTTATTTCGTTCTATACTGTAATAGCCATTGCATTTCATTAATTCGTGCGAATCCTCCAAGAGTCTAATTATATGAACTCGATATCATACATAAATGAACTATTGATATGTGTGTGATTAAATTTCAAATGCTATGTAGTCCTTTATTATCATTGTTATGTGTGTGCATGAGTTAATGATCATTATATCAATATTTATTAGTTAAATTAGAGTGTTCTGTATTGAATCCATAGGAATATTTAGACTATTTAGATATGTTAATTAAAATATGCATGTGTTTTTTTAGAAGTATAAAATGTGTAAATTTAGTAAATAAATATTAGTTAATAAATTATCTTTAAAATTAAACTTTATTTGTCGGTCAATTCTTTTTAACAAATTCTTTATCAAGCCTTTTAACCACTAAATAAGTATAATCTATTAGTGATTACAAACAACTGAGCTAGTCATGGATTTAGGCATTGAGTTAGTGGCCATTGCTTAAAGTGCGTTATTTATTCATCCTTGAATAGATAGCTGGCACCCATGTTTATACACAAACAAAAAAAGTGCCTTGAACTTGGTGTTGAACTCAACAGTCGAGAAGAAGTTATGTCCTGGAAATGTAACGTTAGTTATATACTTTATAGCTATCGTTTGGGCATACATACTCTCCGAGTATGTTATTCTCTGCCTAAGAGGCCGGTGTTTCGAATACACACATTCGAACACGGTTCAATGGCTAAACCCAACTTGGGGCTGAACCTAAGAAACAATAGTAAAGAAATACTTTGTTTCTTGTTTGAAAATTTTGTTTTATACAAAAGTTAAATTACGTATGTAAAAGTGTTTTAATTTTAAAAAAGAATTGACCAAAATTTTTTTTTTTTTTGAAATGAAAAGAGATTTTGACATTTATGCTATCAAATCAGAGTCAATTGGGTGTTATGGGTGGAGTTAAAGCATTAAGAGCAGGTAGTGAAAAGGACAATAGGCTGGAGTTAACGTGAGTTTCCGTATTAGTAAGAAAAATAAATAAATAAGTCGTATATTAAATTCAGTTTAACATAAGCGCTAGTACTTTGAAATTGAAATTTTCGAAAATGGATCCGAAAGAAAGCCCAATATATTTTAAAAATCCCCAGTTAGTAGAAAAGGAGAAAGAAGAAGTATCTGAGATGCGAATGATGATGACAATGATGATGAATATGATGCAAGAGTTCAAAGCAGAATTGATAAAAGAAATGTGTCAAGAAATTAAGCAAAATCAGTTAGAACTCAAAGCAAAATTGAAAGAAGAAATTAGTCAGGTTAAAACAGAAATTAAAGAACTCAGAGCAGAAGTAAAAGAAAGAAGATGTGAGATAACAGTAAAGGTAGAGAAGAACCAAGAAGTTATAGAGTTAGATTTAATTAAAGAAAGTCAGGAAATTGAGGTCACGAAAGAGGTAGAAATTGAATTACAATCAGATAGCGTTGTGATAAATAAAGTAGGCACCAATGTAGATCAAGAAATAGAAGAAAAACATAAGTTCAAAGTAGTAGATAGTGTAGAAAAGTTTTTACAAAAATTTAAAAAGGTTAAAGTAAACGTTCGTATTCGCTGTACACATAGATTTAAAACAAAGAGAAAGTGTAGAAAAAAATAATCTCAGAGTGAAGTAATTCGGAGTTTGTCTAGGTATAAAGGTTTTCTGAATTATGAAGTCGAGAACAGAACAGAAAGAGAAAGAGATAAAGCAATAAAATATAAAAACGGAACCGATAAGAGAGGAAGGTTAGTTTATATTATAGAATTTGTAGAAAGAAAGAAGGAATCGCCTGACATAGCTTAAAAGTTAGTAATCGGGCGGAATAGTAAAGGAAATAAACAAAAAGGACCGGAAATGGACTATGAGTCTAATATAATTATTTTGACGTAGGTGAAAAGCCTGAATTAGAATTTCACTATTTAAAATGATGGATTGTTTTATCAAATAATAATAATGGAGGCTTCACAAAATAAAAGATTTTTTTTCTCCACGCACATATTAATTAAGGAAATGTTCATAAATAAACAGTTCAAATAAATAAAAATCAATAAAATCAAGTTAAATAAATGGGTCAAATTAAGGATTTAGAAATAATATTTGTAGAATTAAATAAATGAATAAAATAACGGAAATACATAAAATAAAAACAAGTTAAATAAATAAGTATAATATGTCTGGAGAAAATAAATAAAATATTCGTAGTAAAATAAAATAGTTCTTTGAATATACGCATGTTAAAATAAAAGTTTGTTTTGAATACCGTAAGTTAAGAAAAGGATGTAAATAAATTGTTTAAAATAATCAAGATAAAAAAAAAATCTCTAGTAAAATAATAATGAATGATTCATAATAAAGCAAAATAGTTTTTTTTCTGAGTACACGCACGTTAATATATAAGTTAAAGTAATGGGTTTAAAGTAATATAAATAAATATGTGTCCGTGATAGTTTCAAAATAATATTGTAGCATAAATAAATATGGATAATGTTCGTATGGGTTTAAAATAAGTATCGTAAAACTAAATATTTAAATAATGTTCGTAATGAATTTAAAAATAATATAAATGAGAGTCAATCTAAGTTGTATTAGGAGTGTATAAGGGTTCAAATCTAAAGGGATGAGGGTAGTATTGAAATAAGTTAGATAAGGATTAAGTTTGAAGCTCTCGAGTGGATAAATTCTAGTACCCATAACGGAGTGTCCGGGATCATTCCTCTTTTAAAAAGCACACTGGCAACAACCAGAGTAAGTCGTAAGTCACTTTTCAGGAGAGAATCCCCATATCTCGTACCTCATTTTCCAAAGCGTAAGTCGGAAATGGACAGTTGAAAATTCCTGCCATTGCAGCTGCTTAGTCAAAGTCCGATCAAGAGAATCGGCAATCGTTTTTCAGGGTGTAAGTCGAAAATGGACAGTTGAAATTCCTGCCATTTGCAGCCACCTTTTCTTAGTCAAAGTCCGATCAGGAGAATCGGCAGCTGAAGCTTCGTTTACAAAAGATCCCTGTACCACAAATTTAGTTTGTCCTCGTGATCATTATCCAGGATGAACATTGTAAGCAATGTTACCAGCATAGAAAGAAGAAAAGCATAATTGGAGATTGCCCTTAGTATGGAAAGGAAAAGATACCAAAAAGCAAACTTAGAAAGAATAATAAATTAAGATTTAATGTTGTCAGAGATAAAATGGTCAAAAATGACGCATTTTACTCTCAAAAGGAAGGGCGGTGTAATGTACCTATATTGATATAGGCACATATAATTTTTATCTAAAATTATTATTAAAGTAATCTTTCATAAAAGAAAAACATAAAATTAAATGTTGAAGAATTTATTGCAGGTTGTTTTCGAAAAAGATAATTAATTAAATAGTTTTTTTTTTAGTATTCGTAAAAATATAATTTGGAAAAGTTAAAACATGCAAATCTCTTTTTATTCAATTTTAATTAAAGAAAAAATAATGTTAAAACTAAATAGTAAATTGTATTAAAAATATATGTGCATATATATGTATGATTTGTAAATAAATAAAATGTATGTGAAAGTTAAAGAAGATTATCATTGAAAAACACTACAATGGCTATTAGATATTAATTAATATAAAACAATACGTTTTTGGATGGCTATTACTAATTAAGCAATCTTTCAAAACACGTTTATCAAAGGATTAATTGATAAGGAATTTGACAACAGATCTTTGCCGGAGATATCAGAAAGACAACACGTTGCAGATATAAATAGACCTTTTTTATCGGACAGTCATTCGTTCCACAAATTAATTGAGTAAGGCAGTTCAGAAATTAATTATGCAGTTAACAAACAAAATGCAGTGCTGAGAATATTTTGGAATGCACGTTCACCTCCAGCCCAGATGTCCGAGAAAACAGCAGATCTGCCCGTGAAATAATGTCAGCTTAACATCTTAGAAAATCTAAGTCAGTATCTATTTGTCTCTGATAGCAATAATCGTGAAAATCAGAAAACTCAGCAAGGAAACGTCCCAGCCGGCTGGAAGCATTCATACTGGAACCATTCATACTGGAAGAAAACAGACTGTTAAATCTATGTTCAAAATCCTAGGTAAAAACATTTGCTTATTTCATTCTATACTGTAATAGCCATTGCATTTCATTAATTTGTGCGAATCATCCAAGAGTCTAATTATATGAACTCGATATCATACATAAATGAACTATTGATATGTGTGTGATTAAATTTCAAATGCTATGTAGTCCTTTATTATCATTGTTATGTGTGTGCATGAGTTAATATGTGTGTGATCATTATATCAATATTTATTAGTTAAATTAGAGTTTTCTGTATTGAATCCATAGGAATATTTAGACTATTTAGATATGTTACTTAAAATATGCGTGTGTTTTTTTTAGAAGTATAAAATGTTTAAATTTAGTAAATAAATGTTAGTTAATAAATTATCTTTAAAATTAAACTTTATTTGTCAGTCAATTCTTTTTAACAAATTCTTTATCAAGTCTTTTAACCACTAATTAAGTATAATCTATTAGTGATTACAAACAACTGAGCTAGTCGTGGATTTAGGCATTGAGTTAGTGGCCATTGCTTAAAGTGCATTATTTATTCATCCTTGAATAGATAGCTGGCGCCCGTGTTTATACACAAACAAAAAAGTGCTTTGAACTTGGTGTTGAACTCAACAGTCGAGAAGAAGTTATGTCCTGGAAATGTAACATTAGTTATATACTTTATAGCTATTGTTTGGGCATACATACTCTCTGAGTATGTTCTTCTCTGCCTAAGAGGCCGGTGTTTCGAATACACACATTCGAACACGGTTCAATATATATATATATATATATATAATCAATATGTATACATTATATTTGTATTCTTATTATAATTATGAACATAAATATATAATTTAGTAAGTTAGTATTTTTCATTCTTTAAAATGAAAAAAAAACATTGTTGAGAAAGACGGTTGACATACGTGGAATTAAAGAAAATGAAATTCACTTACTGTTTTGATATCAAATTGTATTGTAACAATGTAGAATGTGAGATGCTTCAGCAAGCTCATGCAGCTATATATAAAAATAATTTTATTTTATTTTTATTACAAGATTAAGGATTCTATTTTTTGTCAGCAATATTCTCAAAAAGACTTATACCATGTTCAAATTAAAAAAACAGTGTATGAGATCAAATCTATATTTTGAACAATTTAATACCTCTTAGAACAAATTTCTAATATTTTTTTAAAGAAAGTAATTTGAATATATTTTTCTGTTTGATAAAAATCGTTCTAATTGTAATTCAAAAATGTAAACCTCATTTTAAAAAAGAGCATGTTTATAAAAACTTCAACTAAATTTAATGTACTTTATATTATAAGAATATTCAGAGTGAGTAATACACTTATTTACCATGGGATATATAAAATGCACTTGCCTATCCAAATGTATATGTGTGAATAACATCTTTTGCTGAATGCCTATAAAATTATAAAGAGCTAGATCTTCAAAATGGAATTATAATTGTTAATAAAAGAACTGTGTATTAAGAAGTTGAAATTTACATATAAAGAGGAAACTAAATGTCAACTTGGAATATACTATTTGTTTCATTAATGTCTAACAATGAAGGAATTAAAAATTGCATCTTTGAAGGATTTTCTTTTGCAAATTCCAGGAACATCTGAGACTATTGTATTAACTTTTATAAATACCATTTAAGTTTATTGAAAATTATAACTGGGAAAGAGTAATTTTATTTCCTTTATTATCGGTATTCATTTCATTAAAGAAATGAATAATAAGAGAGAATTAATAATTTAAAATATTTTTATTTATGATTAATAAAGATTTAGATATAGGTTAAAAAATAGTATTATGGGAAAGGCATGTAAAATATAAAGGGATAAAGTGAACCTTGAGGTAATAAATTAAATTATTTTTAAATTCACATACTATTATTTTCTATGACATGACACTACATTGTTTATACTAATCCAAATAGTCTACTAACCATAATGTATGATAAATGGATAAATGACTAACATTGATATGAAATATATATTTTTATATTAATAAACATAAATTACATATGATCAGAATGAAAATATTATATATAAATGATTGGATTATTATTTGTATAATCTAATTATTATAGCATAGTGTTAATATAAAAGTTTTAATATTTAGATACATATATGTTATATACATCGTAAAATCATGTGGTGTTATAAGTTAGAAAATATATCTACCATAACTAAATAGAATATTTATATTTTTTATATAAGGAAGTAGATATATAAATAAATTTTTATATATTATAAAATTTAAGTTATTTATTTGTTTAAATAAATAATTATTATGTTTTTTATATTGAATTAAATAAAGTCTTCAGCTTTATTTTATTTAATTTAAAGTATTAGTGAGATTTGTTATTAATATTACTTTAAAATATTGATAGGAACCCCTGAAGAGAGTAAATTGTTAAACTTCCCTGAGTTCGAAATCTGAGCATAACAGTTAAATCAATTAAGATGAAAATTGATTTGATGTGGTTTAAATATAATAATTTATTAATAATAAATTATTTATTGGAAACATATAGTTTATATCAAATTTACATCATATCATTTGTGGCATCCTATATGAAGACCTTAAATCTGACTATAGTGAGATGTGACTGCCTTAACTTATTTTATTGAGAGAGTGCATACCGTTACAATATATATAGTTAATGTTAACACTAATTGAAATAATCATACAAATATATAAACCATTATAAAATTACAAGTATCCAGTAACGCACTCTGTTTAATAGTCGATATCTCAATAATTGTGAACTTCAAAATGATATTTGTAATTGTATAATGGTTTATGCATATATGATTTTTGAAAAATTTTTGGAACATGAAGGTTATTTATCTAATATTTTGTAAAAAAAAAAAAATTAAACCAAAAGCTAATGTCACTGATATTTTTTTTTATTTGAAAATATTTATTTTTAAAAAGACAACTGAAAAAAAAATTGTCATCGCCAAGTGGATGCAATTTGTCAAATGTTAAATAAATTATTTTAAAATATAATAACAATATTTAATATTTATTTATTTCCTTGAAGGTAACTAACCCTAAAATTATCCGTATTTTAATGACATAGAATTCAAATATCTAACTTATCATTTCACTGACTTTACGGTAAAATTAGGGCCAATAAAACTAAGTGTAATATTATAGACAATAACTCCGTATATAAATTATTTTTTATATTTGGAAAATCTCAATTATTGACTATTAAAATGTACATGGATTGAAAGTTTTTATTTGTAATAAATAATTTAAGATTAACAATTAAAGTTTTAATTGCAAAAACAAAATAATTATGAAAAGATTATTAGAACCTATTGTAAATAGAAAGGTGGCATTTGCAGTTTAGTCGATTAAGTAATTTAATAATTTATTTTGCAGATATTCTATTAGTTTATTTGTAAAAAAAAAGAGACATATTATATATATATATATATAAATAAATATAGACATATATATATATATATATATATATATATTATACCATTTATTTATATATGGTACAAATATACATATTGGCATTTGGTAAAAGCTAAAAAAAGTAAATTTAGAATTTTTTTTTGATTAGTATAATTTTTTTTTAAACATACAATGAAAGTTAAATTTTTTGTCCACATATTTTTTATCTAAATAAAAGTTAAAATTGGAGAGAACAAAAAACACACATATTACCAATCTAGATATGCTAAAAGAAAAATATTTTAGCTTATTAAAGATGGTCAAAAGACATTATAAAAAATACTTTGTAACATAAATTTTATAAAGAATGTACAAGATTATTAACGAATATTTTTGACAAACAAAAGTTATGCACAGAAGTCTGAAAACTGGACCTCACATATAAAAAAAAAAGAGGCCAGTTTGTCAATGTCTTGTTTTGTCTGTTTTTCCTATGGTCGGTCCTGAATAACAAAATAATATATCCAGGATCACCCTATGCTGAAATAATTCTGCATGTTGGAGTGAACTGGGTTTTTGCTGACATCATTCCTGAATTGGACACCAGAAAAGCTTTTGTGACTGACCAGTAGATTAAACCACATGATCAACTTATAACCAATGGCCGAGCTCATTATCACATAAAAAAAAACTATGCATAGTAATCTACAAGCTTCGTGAACTCACAAAATTTACCGGTAAGCTATGATTCATTATTCCCGATTATGAATAAATTGTCGGCAAACCATTTTTAAAAATAAGCATATAATAGGATCCTGATATAAACATTAATTTTATTTTTCAAGTGTTTACCCAAGTTTAATTGTGAAACTGTTGTTTTTTATTTATTGATTCATGTTTGGATTAAAGTGCATGTGTCTTCTCTAGTATATTTAAGTTGTAATTTGTCTTTAAATATTTTAATTTGTTAGAATAAAAATATTTATTTCTAATACCAACTTTTCTTTATGTATTATTAATAACAGTTATTAATGATTATTATTAAATTTATTAATATTCGTTTAGTGAGATTTAAAAATATAATTTACCTTTGCCAATATGTGTTAAATAAGCCCCAGAAATAATAATATTTAGAAAATAATTCTAGTTATAGTAAAATATAATACCGATTCTTTTAAAAACATTTTTCGTTTTTAATTTGCGACATGTGCGACAGATTTCAGCAGGTTCTTATATAAATCCTGGCACCCTGATAAAAAAAAAACAGCTGATTTCATTGATAACATAAATCACAACAATTACTAGGTATAGTTGATCAGGAAATATAGTTATGTTTTTGGAAATAGAAATGAAACTTTCTTCTTTTTGCATAACTTGATCAACTCATGCAATTTATTGCATATAGAGGCCTAGCAAGAAGTGATAAACATTACAATATTTATTGATAAAATGTAACTAATGTTATGCTTTCAACAGCACTACCTGAGTTAAAAATACAAAGTTTATATCATGCACCTTAACTAAAATAAAATTACCATATCTAACACAATGGGAATAGATAAATATTTTGATTTTAAAACTGTTCTAAATGTAAATGTGAATTTCAATAATCTAAGATTTTACAAGCCGTTACATTAATATATTACATGATTCAAATGCAAAACATGATTAAGATATAATTAATTTGTCTCTGACAAAATGTTAGACATAGCTATATAAGAATAAATTAAAAAATGGGTAAAGCTTGATGAAACTCAAATATCATAATAGAAAAATACTCATTAAGAATTACAAAGTCCTCTTGCAATCTATTAGATAAAAATAATGTTTGTTTTTTGTCTAAGGTTAATGGTTTAGTCATTATACTTCTAAATGCAGGATGAGCTGTTGAAACAGTAGCATTTGATGTATTCTATTATTTTATTTAAATTTTATTTAGCTTAATGAATTTTTAATATATATATATATATATATATATATATATATATATATATATATATATATATATATATATATATATATATATATGTATATATATGCATTCCATCTTATACAACTGATACACATGACCATATATAAGTAATAGAGATAAATGATCGATAACATTCGTATTTCAGGCTGAACCAACTCTCATTAGTCGTTCCAGATCACCATCTCCCATATATATATATATATATATATATATATAAGCCAGATCACCATCTCCCATATATATATATATATATATATATATATATAAGCAATCAGTGCTAAGTTATCTTAAGATAAGAAAAACCTTCAAACTTTAATGGACAATATTAAAAATTTTCCACACTTCAACTCTTCAGACATGTATACCATTGGAGATATATTGATGGAATACTCAAAACCTTGTTGATGCCAATACTGATACTGATATTATTATCATACCCATGTGCACTTTAAGTCACTCTGACTACTAACATATAACTGAATACTGATTGTGTATATACATATATTTGTAAATATAGTAATTAAATAATTAAACATTTTATCCACTTAGGTTAAAATACAAACATTGAATTATATATGTGTGTGTTGAGATGGTGATATATATATATATATATATATATATATATATATATATATATATATATATATATATATATATATATATATATATATATATATATAGTGTGTGTGTGTGTGTGTGTGTGTGTGGTGTGTTGATGGTGGAATCAGAGAGCTGGTTCAGCACAAATATGTATATTAAAAAGCATTTATCTCCCACATGTATGTGGTCATGTGTATCAGTTGTATAAGATGCAGTACATAGTTTTAGGCAGTTTAGATGTCTGAGTTTAAGCTCATTTTAATTACATTAAGTTTAATATAAACAATATATTTATATTTTAATATTCAGCCCATTTTTCTATTATGTATTTAAATGTATATATTAAGGTATTATATGTGAGGGTCAGACTGACTTAAAGTCAACAAATGTATGAGAATAATAATGTCATCAGGATATGATTTAAATGGCCCATCAATAAATTTTCAATGGTATGGATGGCTGAAGTGTTGGAAGTTAAAGAATATTGAAGCTTGTCTATTAATGTTTTAACATTTGTTATCTTAATATAACTGAAAAGAAACTATATGCATGTGTGATAGTTGGTGATCTGAACCAATTGCTGAGTACTGGTTCAACACAAAATATGTATATTATAGATCATTTTTCTTGCTCTAATGTATATAGTTATGTGTATCAATGATATAAGATGGTGTGCATAGCTGTAGGGAACTTGAAAGTCTTGTTTCAATTCCCTTTTTTAATAACAAATTTAGTATAGACACTATATTTATATTTGAATATTACATATTCAGACTGTATTTTGCCCATCCATCTTCTGTGAATTTAGTTGGATATAATACATGAGAAAATCAGATTGACTTAAAATCAACATGAGTTTGACAGTCATAAGGTCATCAACAAGGTCTTTGATGATTTCATCAATGAATTTTCAATGATATTGATGGGTAAAGAGTTAGAAGGTAAAATAAGATTGAAGCTTGAATGCTGAAGTTTAAAGGCTTACATTACTGAGCACTACTGATTGTATATAAGTGTGGAGATGGTGATTTGTATCAAGTGATGTGCCAGTTCAGAACATTATATATATATATATATATATATATATATATATATATATATATATATATATATATATATATATATTATAATATATATATAATATATTTGTACAAAGGTACATCATGAACAAATTAATATACATTAAAAATAATAATATTTGGTATTTGTAATCTATTAACTGTGCAACCTTTGGTGGCACTGTTTCTAGTTAAAAACAGAGTGATATAACATTACCGGGCCGCTAGATTTTTTTTTTATCTAATAGATCGTATTTTCACATACGCTGTAATTTTTTTTTTTTAATATATTGTTGTTGTTTGTTTTGGACATAATTATTTTTTTTTGGTTTTCATTTGATAAATTTATAACCATAATGACATTTTTTTTGGATCTCAAAAGTACGTAATTTTTGACATATGCCTTTATTTGGAGGGGGGGGTATTTCCATTCTAAATCTACTGTTTCTTTTTTACAGACGTCTTTTTTTTTTTTTTTTTGGTTTTGGATTCGATACATTTCAAAGTATAAGAGACAGTTTTAACTTTTTTTTGGAATATCTCAAATGTACACAATTTGCCTTACATATGACTTTCTTTTTGTTATTTAAAATTAGAATCGATACTTTCTTTTTGAATTTGTTAAAAATGCTGGGAGTTGCTGTTGATTAATTTAGCAAAATAAATCCAAAGCTGTCCGACAAACTCTGCCTCAGATGTTCGTATTTGCTTATAAACAAAAAGAATTGTTTGGTATTTTATCTTACATTTATAAATACGGGTTTTTTTTTGGGCAGCAGGTTTTGATTTTTTTTTGTTTTTTTAATAATAACAAATAAAACAGGGATTTTTTTTTTTTAATTATAACAAATAAAACGGGGTTTTGATTTTTTTGTTTTTTTAATAATAATAAATAAAATGGGACTTTTTTTTCTCTTAGATTTATAAATACAGGTTTTTTGAGGGGGCAACATGTTTTTTTTCTTTTTAATAAGAACAAATAAAACATCAAAAACAAAAAAGGCAATCACAGTATTGTTTTTTTAACCAAAAAATATGTATAATAACTGGTTTTGTTACATTCGGTGGATTTATTTATTTATCTTTTTTAAGAGTTGTATAAGTTTGTTAAAGATTTTTTGTTTTCATAACAAATAAAATATCAGTACTTATTTTTCTTTTTTAACAACAAAAATTAGGTCGAGCTCATTTTTAAAATATACTTAATGTGCTGTTTATTGATTTAGAACTTAAACAACAAAAACATATTTTTGCTTCTAAACAAGATGAATAGATATGTCAAAAGAAGAAGTATTTTTTTTACACAGAAAATAAAAAAACAATCAATCAAGAGATGTCCAACAAACTTTGCTGTCCCTTTTTAACACTGTCATTCTGGGTGTTAATTACATGATTTACATGATCCAAATAATCACAGACAAAACACAAATTCTTTCCAGAATATAAATTTATTAACCATATATGACTAAACTAAATCAACTGTAATGAATGTTCCAACATTTTAAAAAGCCATACAACTTGTTACTGAAAGTGTACAGTCATTTCCTTCAAAATGGCTTGGAAAATGTCCTCATCTTTGTGAAGATGCCTCCAAATGAACTCAGCTAAATAATTTTGGAGGTATTGGTGTGCTGTGCCATGGTGTTTTTTTTCTGCCACTTAAGTAGACCCCAAAATCTCTTGATGGTCTGAGTGTGAGCTCCTATTGTGGGGTCCACGAAATTGTAATGATAGTTAACAGTGACAGGTGTAAAGCCTGCTGCCTTAAGATAAGTAGTCCTATAACCCTTCTAACAGTCTGAGTAGATTGTAGATCCAGACTTGATAACAAATAAAATGGGGTTTTGATTTTTTTAATAATAACAAATAAAATGAGTCAACCAGTTTTATTACATTCTGTGGATTTGTTTATTTATATTTTTTTAAGAATCATACAACTTTGTTAAAGATTTTTTTCATAACAAAAATGAAACATCAGTATTTTATTCTTTTTTAACAACAAAAATTAGCTCAGGTTCATTTTTAAAATCTACTTAACGTGCTGTTTATTGATTTAAAACAACAACAACAAAAAATCTCTTTTTGCTTTTAAACAGAATGAATAGGTATGTCAAAAGATGTTTTTTTTTATTTAAAAAAAAATCAATCAATCAAGAGATGTCCAACAAACTATGCTGCCCCTTTTTAACACTTTCATTCTGGGTGTTAATTACATGACTTACAGATAAAAATAATCGCAAACAAAACACAAATTTTTTCCAGAAAATTAATTTATTAACCACATATGACTGAACAAAATCTACTGTAACGAATGGCAGGATGTTTTGGGCTTGCAAAAATGCAACTGCCTCACTTTCTCTGTTTGACACATCCCACAAATGTAATAACGTGGTAGACATTTTGTTATTCTTTTTCAACTTTTGTCTGAGTCATGACAGAAATGGTAGTTTTCCGCAAACAACTCCAATCATCTGCCAGAGAGCCTGAGAAATTTTATTTTATTTTTTTGACCCCAAAAGAAACCCAAAATTACCAAAAAAAAAAAAAAAAATTTTGACAAATATCAATAATACGCTGAAAATTACTAGTACGCAAAAATCTTTCAGTTGGGAAATACATAAAATCATAAACATCAACAAATAAACACTTGAAAAAGATGACAATGCTCACACTCTCATCTTAAATTCTAGCGACAATACAAATTTTGTCAATATGCATAGGATTTCAACCTGCAATAAAACCAATGACAAACAATACGATCATAGTATTGTTAGTAGACATAGTTATATTGATATGTGGAAGAATTGGCCACATATTGTAACTACTATGTACGATCTACTTGTATATTAATGATCACTTGTATGTTAGCTATAGGTTTGGCCATGAAAGTGGTATAATTCTGTGTTTTTACACAGAAACAGCGCCAACACAGGCTGTTCAGTGAATAGTTTACAAATAACTAATATTTAATAAATTTTGTCTTTAAAGTTAAGGTAAAGTAAAAGTTAAATGTTGAAGGAAAAGAATATTTTATAAACAAAAGAGTAAAGTAGGGGGGTTTATTTTTAAAGAAGAAATAAATAATAAATGATTTTAAAAGGAGGGTAAGATTTTTTTATTTTAAGTAAAAAAGAAAGTGAAATAAAAATTATTTAATATTACTTTTGATTAGTTCATAATAAAAATAATAAAGAGAATTCATTTTGTTTTATAATAAAAGACTTAAATATGTGCTTATGTAAAAGTTTTGAATAAAAAAAAAATAGAAGCCTAATTAGAGCAAATTAAATGTA
The DNA here is from genome assembly GCA_028023455.1 of Epiperipatus broadwayi. Taxonomy (NCBI): domain Eukaryota; kingdom Metazoa; phylum Onychophora; class Udeonychophora; order Euonychophora; family Peripatidae; genus Epiperipatus; species Epiperipatus broadwayi. Next base: position 7,197,988 of record JAQFVV010000046.1, on the reverse strand, counting down.
CAATAATTTCACGAGATAAAAAAATGCTGGATATAAGCAAAATTTCCATTGTTTAAGACGGTTTTAATTTCAACATTCCATTATTATTATTATATTTTAAAAATATTTCAAAATATTTTATAAAATCAAAGAATCAATACAAAACTATAAAAATTGTTATTTAGACAAAATGATGCAGTGTTAAATTCATCATATTGTGCAGCTTACTGGAGCCTTCTCTGCAATATCACCAGCAGATAGTTATGAGGGAAACCATATTAAGATAAAGTCAACAGAGCCATGGAGTATTTAGGCTGAAATCCATGAATGCCATGTAACATCATGAAGTCAGGGAAAGAGTTATGTAGAGTTTAGTTGTAACTAGTTAAAAATAACATTCTATAGAAATTACTTATTGTTGTACATACATCAGATCATATTTCAAATCCTAAGTAATGTTTAATTTTCCTATTCTCTATTTTTTTTTAAAACTGTGATAAATAAAACTTTCAACTTTATGGATTAGTATCTGAAAATTATAAATGATATCACCTTCTGCGTTCAACTTTATTCAGAGACAGTAATTGTATGTATGTGTGAATTTTAATTTAATATGTTATGTATATTTTTAGTTATATATAATGCATTAAAATATTTATTTAAATGAAGAGAGTGTGTGTGGTTAAATTATAAAACCAAACGTTTGTTTTAAAGTAAAAAAGATTTAAACTGTCGTTGAAATATTTATTTTAATATATGAATACACATATTTATGCTGAAATAATATTTTAGTAAAGTGGGAATGGAAAGACTTAATTATTATTAAGAAATGATTGTTATAAATGAAAGAATAAAGAGAATTTTTTTTAAAAATAAGAATTTGCTATTTAAGGATGCCAACGTTTCATGAAGAGTGAATTGTCATTATTATTAAAAATAGAATTTTAGATAGGGTGGAGTTTTGTGTTTTTAAAGACAGCTACAATTCAATGAGCTAGCTGGGATCTCAGGTACTAGAATCATTGCTGGTCAGGTAAACATGTTAATTAGTATGTGATTAACTGGTGCCTAAAAGGTTTGCCTTAAAATAAATAATGTGCTTAGTTGGTCAGTATTTGTCTAGTAGTCAGGTGTTTATATTATTGGTAGCTTGTTGCCAATGATATTGTTCACTCTACGTGAGGACCAGACACCTTCAAAGATTGGATGGTTTTAGTAAGAAAGGAAGAATATTTTATATTTCTAATTATTGTTCTTATATAATATAAAGAAGATGGGCATTTCAATATATATATATATATATATATATATATAAATGCCCATATATATTTATATGATATAGTGTATATATATATATATATATATATATATATATACACACACTAATCATGCTTTATTTTATAAGTACTGAAACAGAAACAAAATCTCTATCATTAAGACCCTATCTTCTGACCATTGATTTTGAGCTTATGCATCACCTCAGTGGAGTGCCGGAACTCTATAAACTTGATCTAAAATACTAACTCAAAAAAGTCAGTATATATAAAACTCATTTCTATCAATTTGAAGGCCTGAACCTTTCAGACATGTACATGTCCTCAAATCCAGCTTTACAAACCAGTTAGATATATGGGTCGGAACTAGCCAATACAAATGAAATAGATCATGATCTTGACCAACTGCTGAGTGCTGATTAAATACAAAATATATCAACTGCAGATCATTTATTTTTCCATTATGTATGGGATCATTGTATCAATTTTGTATAAAGTGGATTGCATAATTGTAGAGAGTTTAAAAGACTGTGTGTGAGTTCAAGTCCCTTTGTTTCACATTAATTTTAGTATAGTCAATATAATATTTTTGTATTACATATTCATTCTGTGTTCTGCCCATTTTTCTTCTGTATATTTAAATGGTTGTATTATGGTATTATATGTGAGATATCAAAGTGACTTAAAAATTAAAACAGGTATGCCAACAATATTGATATCAACAAGGGTTTCAGTTTTACATCAATGGATTTTCAATGAAATTGCTGGATAAAAAGGTGAAGAGTGGAAATGATTCGACCTTGTCCATTAATGTTTGATGATTTGCTATCATAATATAACTGAACAGTTATTGTTTATTTGTCTGAGAAATGATGATTGGGATCAAGTGATGATTTATGATTCAGCATGTAATATCAATATTGAAAGTTATTTATCTTTCTCACATGTAAGTGCTTATATGTATCAGTTGTATAAAATGAAGTTCATAGTTATTGAGAATTTGATTTTTTGATTTCAAGTCCCTTCATACTTTAAATTATATATAGACACTGGATGAAGCTTTACCAATAGCTCCTAACAAGCGTTGTTTACATAAATGCTGAAACAGATAGAGTTTAAAATCTTTATCATTGTCACCCAACTCCAAACTAGCTGTTTTTGAGCTTATTGGCTCATGTCAGTGAATGCCTGGTTGACTAAAAACTAGATCTACATACCACCTCTAAAATCAGCATTTATCAAACACATTTCTATCAGTTTGAAAGCATGAATATATCAGACATGCAATGTCTTTAAATCCAGCCTAACAAACTAAATAGCTATATGAGTCTGAAATCAGTTCGGTTACACTGGATTTGAAGACATTATGTGTCTGATAAATTCATGCTTTCAAACTGATAGAAACATGTTTAATAAATGCTGACTTTAGAGTTGGAATTTAGATCTATTGTCTAATCCCTTAGTCTTCACTAACGTGAGCCAATGAGCTCAAAATCAACTTGTTTGCAGGTGGGTTACAATGATAGATATTTTGAATTCTATCTCTTTTAGTGTTTATGTAAACAAAGCTTGTAAGAAGCTATTGATAAAGCTCCACCTAGTGATAATGAAATGTAAACTTAATGCAAGTTACACAATTTATAACTTTCTTTCATTATTATAAATGTATCTTTGAAGGTGTTTGCAATGTTATTAATGACACTTTAACTATATGGTGAAACTGAACTGATTTCAGACCCATATATTCATCTAGTTTGTTAGACTGGATTTGAAGATATTACGTGTCTGATAAATTCATGCTTTCAAACTGATATAAACATGTTTGATAAATGCTAATTTTAGAGTTGGTATTTAGATCTAGTTTTTAGTCTTCCAGACTTAAACTGACGTGAGCCAATAAGCTTGAAACCAGCTGGTCTGGAGGTTTGGTGACATAGATAGACATTTTGAATTCTATCTCCTTCAGTGTTATGTAAACAAAGTTTGTTAGGAGCAATTGATAAAGTTCCATCTAGTGATATATATATATCTTCAATTATTATATAAAGTATTAAAACGTATAAAAATATAACCCAACGTTCTGGCTCTTTGATTTATTATATAAAATATTAAACATATACAAATATAACCCAATGTTATGACTATATTCATTTAAAGTGTTTATCATGGAATAGGTTAATCATATATAAAACCTACAAATAATAAACATATAATGTTAAGACTATATGCTTTTATAGTCTTTATCAAGGAAACATAACAAACAATAAAGACAAATTATATTTTATGTATTTTTTAGTAGTTCCTTGATAATGACTATATATGAATATAGTCGTAACGTTGGAGTATATTTTTATTCATTATAACAGTTTACATAATGAAAGTAGATTTATAAATAAGTTTGTGTATGGTTTTTTGTATATCATTTTGAAATTAATGGGCTATTTTTGAAATACAAGACTGTGTTTGTTATTATTTTATTATTGTACATTAATTTTAGTATTTGACTGTATACTTATATTTGCATATATATATATCATGTGACTAATTTTTATTAATATATATATATATATATATATAAATATATCAAAAAAATAAACAAAATAATCATTAAAAATAAACAAATTATAACAAAGACAGATCTGAAACTTAACCAGAGTTTAAAACCTAAACTTCATATTGAATTATTTTTCTTTTCAATTACAAAAACATAATTTAATTATACTTGTGTTGTGATTAGGTTCTTTTGCATTTGAAGAGTCTATCTTAGCAGCAAAAGCATTTGCTTGTAAACTTTTAATTTTTAAATTTTTGTTAAGTTTTAAATTCTGAATTTGGTATACTTTGTAAAAATATAACGTTAAAAACAAACATATACAACATTACCTGAATAAAAATAACTTGATGAAGTAACTATCATATATATATATATATATATATATATATATATATATATATATATATATATATTAGTAATCAATCTTTGTATTCCAATTATAATCAAATATACATAATTCTTCGAAAAACAATACAATAATTAATACAGTAAAAAATATTTTAAAAACAAATATCTACTATAATTTAATAGAAGTACTTTCAACTATCTAAGTCATTTTTATCAACTATATGTAAATTATATTACAAAAATATAGTTGATAATGACTACTTAGAGTTGAAAGTACTTCCATTAATTTATAGTGGATATTTGTTTTTAAAATATTGTTTACAGTATTAATTATTGTATATTTTGTGCATATATAAGGATAAATTAGATTACATGTATATACTGTAGATAATGTGTAGTAAACAAATTCTACCAGAGAATTAGATAAGACATGTTTACACACATGAGTATATGCTAATATATTTGTTAACATTCACTTCAGTTTTGCTTTGACAAAAATACACTGTTTCAAAAGCCTGGCTTAGCAATGTAATAATTGTTGTTTTATAGGAACATTTTTACCAAAATATTTGACAATCATCTACAAATTCTAATAAAATTTATATATATATATATATATATATATATATATATATATATATATATATATATATATATATATATTGACCCGTAACTTGGTTTAAAAGCTGCTCAATAATTTGGAAGTGTGACCACCCTAACTTAACCTAACTGGAATACATTCAAGTTTTACATTTCCGAAGAAATTAAAACTATTCTATAAATTAATAGTAGATTCTAATTTAATTAAATAATACATATATTTCTCAGATTTATTCAATAATATGTGTCCTCTTAATCTTATTATATTTTGATGGAAATATTTTGAAAATGTACTAGTTCTTACTAAAAGGGTTAATTAGGACTAACTTAATCTTTTTTTAAATAAGGATAACAATTTTAAATATAAAGTTTATTAATGATTTGTCTCAAGGTTTTACAAAATAAGAAAATAAATGCAATATGCAATGGACAATGATGCATTTTTAGGATACCATAATATAAAATGGATTTATGGACATCATCTTACTCAATACAATTGTATTTCAGATAGCATCAATACAATAATGATATATCTAATTCACATAGATTTTGTATGTAATCTACTATCTCATTTATGACCTTTATATCATAAATTGGCAATAGTAATATTTTTTAATAACAACAAGAGACACGTATTGAATGTTAGAAATCACTTTACTAATTTATGTATTAAATATTAACATTTACTTTATTACATTAATATGAATAATAAGAACAAGAAAATTATATAAAGTGTTTAATAAATATTAATATTTATTTTTTGAATCTAATTGTGTATTTGAAAGAAGAAAGATGTATTATATAATGTTGTTAAAACATTAACATTAAATAGGCATAAGTTGTTTATAATTTAAAAATAATCCTCAATTAAAATACTGAAAAGTATTAATCATCATCATAACTTTAAATGCGTTATGTGATCCTTAATTAGTTTCTTTCACTAACTAACAATTATTGATCAACATCAGTAGGTAATATTATAGTAGATTTTACTCTTTTTAAAAGCAAATACAATTAATGCTTTGCATTTAAGATATAAAACTTATTTATTTAGCCCCAAAATCATTACTGAATTCATTCAAAGTCTTGGGTGTTAGGACTGATACTCTATTAACAAAATATATCTAGATCATTAGGATGTTTTATTCCATACTGTAAAACATTTATAAATTACTACTAATATATGAGTGGGGCACAACACGTTTTTTATAGATCTACTCATATAATTAAAGAAGATTAACTTTTTAAGTTGGATGTTGATTTTTAAGAATATATAAGCAACATAATAATGGTGAAATAGCAAAGGTTTACATAAGGTTAAAAGTTACTTATGTTTATACAGCCTAAACGAAAGCTAAATTGCATTTATCCCATTCAACATCACCAATACTAATATCAAATAAAAATACTATCAGTACATTAGTATAAGGAAGTGATTATATTTTTTTACTATATCAATAATAACCACAATAATAATAACAATAACTAATTAAGAAAGAAGCAAGCACAAGAAAGTGCATTACATAATATACCGGTTCATCCCTACCCTGATAATGTGATCATGCGCACATATCGAACATGAAAAAATATGGTAGCATACCAGACTAGAAAGTAATTTCAAATCTATTTATGATCGGTTTGATACAGTCATTGGTATGTTTATTGACTCTTACATACCTTTGAACGATTAATTTAATTTCAATCGTTAGTGCCATTCCCAGAAAGAAGCTTAATTCCCCCTCCTGAAAGGATATGCAAGGCTAATAATAAATGAAATAAAATGAACCAAACAAAATTTAATAGGAGTAAACGCCAATTGACTAAAGATTTAAATCATGATAAGGAAGTACCCCACGTGCTAGCTCATCATTCTCTTTATCTCAGGTAGAGAAATGGGAAACTAAAACTCACACCATTATCTAAGTGTCTTATTATTTGAAAGAAAGAAATATGGATAAATTATCAAAGCAATAAGGTAGTTTTATAAATGTTTATTGAATCCCTTCACCAATTTCCAAGATCAATCTAATAGTAATAAACCCCAATGCATAATATATATATATATATATATATATATATATATATATATATATATATATATATATATATATATATATATATATATATATATATATATATATATATATATATATTAATCAACTGGGTGATGGCAAATCAGAATTAACACCAGTCTATTTAAAATGAAATATTTACAAAAAGTATATTTAAGTACACAATAAGTAAAGATATAAGAGAAGCCTGAGATCAAAATCTCTGAGATCATTGAGAGATCAGTCAGCTATTAAAAGTATAATTAGCCATCAAATATCAACCAGCATTATCAACAAGTCAAACTAAGTACAAGTAAATATGAAGAGAGAAATAACCACCCATCATCATATTTGATGGGAATAAAATAAACCAGTACAATAAATCAGAATAAAATCAATAGCCATCTTGTGGCTGGATTTGAACAATAAAAAATATAAATCAACAGTCAACCTTGTGACTAGATTGGAAATGGATTTTTTGTAGACCAGGCTAACTATTGAGCCTTTGCCAGCTTGGGCAACTATTTAGCCATTAATTTGGAGCCACAAACTAAGTGCTCATCCATTAGAATACACAATAATCAGAAAAATCTAAACAATAATGCTGGGATATTAAAACATGATGATTATCATCAATGATCAGGCCACTTGTACTGGCAAACTATAAACTTAACTTTTAATAAGACTACAGTAAAATAAAAGATAGTGCATGGGCTTTAACAAATATAATCTTATGCACCAACCAGGATGATGATTATTTGATCATCGCTGGATGCCCCAAAAGCACTAATTACACATTCCCATTTATATATTTCCTCCCATGCATTAATCTAGCTCAGAGAAAATAAACTCTATTACTGTATATGAGCAAGAGATGATGGAAACATTTTTGTATCAATTAAATAAGTTTATTAATAACAATAAAAAATGGGATTTAAGGTCTGATTTTTAATAATATACAATATTATATACACAATTAAAGTTATTATATTCATTTACAATATTTCTTAATAAGTTTCAATAAATGCATACACACATCTGTACACAGACATGCATTTTATAATATAAAATCAAAAAAAAGATTAAATTGTACATATGTGTTATAATTGACAAGCATTGATATCTGCAATACAATTGACATATACACACACATATGTGCATGTGCATGAATTTTCTGAACATATTTGACTTGTTACAAAATAATTATCAAAATCTTAAATTATATAAAATAAAATAAATGATTAACATTTTACCTACTAGGTTATCCATCTCCAAATTCAAGGGTGATTATTAGTGCAGGGAATAGAGAACTTAATTTTTTAATACATTTAGGAGAGAATCAAGTTAAAGAAGGAATATTTAAAGTGACAAGAATGCGATGTTGGAGAATAACCACAGCAACATCTGTCAATAATGAAGACTCTAAGAAATCTTCTCAGGAGTCTCGGCTAGAGTTAGCATTTGAGTATCTTGTAATCAAAGATAAGCTGCAGTGGATCACAATTACAAGTAAACAGGCCATTTTAATAAGCATGTGCCTTCAAGGAATGGTTGAAGAGCTGTTAATAAAGAAACATGGTACCCGTATGAGGAGGCCCGGTGATCGGATGAAAAGAAGTTCCTCCCAGTCTTACATGAAACGAGATGGAAGTAGTAATTATAGTTTAAATAAATCGCCTTCCAACAATGGTTTTGTTGAGAATGAAGATGTTAGTAGCAGTCAGAAGATTAAAGATAAAAATAACGTAAAGAAACTGTCAGAGAAATTTTCCTCTGCCACTATCAAGGCTTCTCTCTGTTCTCCTACCATGCCAAAGTCTATTGTGGAAAATGATGCCTTTGATGGTATTGGAGACGATGATCTCTGACAGAACTTACAGGTTTTCAAGACACATGTATAAATTTGTCTGGAAAGACTGTATTTTATTTTACTTCAGATGGTAATCCAAGTTAAGGATCTTCAAGCTTTTGAATAGTGGTCATGTGATATTCAAGGTTGGAAGTTGATGAGAATACCTTCTCATCTTTTATAACTAATAAAAATTTGTATTTGATACTAAGAACAAAATGTAAATTTATGATTTGTTTTTAAATAATACTCTAATTTTAGAGTTTCTAATTAAAAAAAAAATTGCAAGCATTTATAAATTGGAGGTTTTTGTTTTTATATCTGGGATGTTTTTGACCGTGGAATCTGTGTTAATTTAAAATAAAAACTTAAAAGCTCGCAAATAAAAGTAAAAAACTAAACGCTAAAATTAAAAGGTTTGTTAAACGTATATACATTCGCACAGATGCCAAACATTAAAAATATTTTTTTTTAAAAAACAAAAACAAATATATAAGTATTTGAACGTACTTTTTTATAAAAAAAAAAGTATAAGATTTAAAAATAAAAACAGGTATTAATTAATTCTTGTAATCTGTAAATGGAAATGATTGTTTATAAATTGTTTGAAAAGCAAGCTAGCCATGGGCTCTTGTATAATTAAAATGATCTGATGAAAGATAGATAAGAAAAAAACAGAAATTAGCTTGACCAATGGAAGCACTAAGCCTTGGCTCGGACCCTAATGAAAGTGATGGATTAGTGATGTTTTGTTGATTGAATCTGTGTGATTAATATAAAAGGGGAAATACAGTTTTTTCGGGCAGTTCCAGCATTGTGTGTTTGAGAGGTGGTAGGACGCACATACCACACTCTCTATTTAAAAAGGAAAAATGAAAAGACTGTGATACCTTGAACCAGCTATGGCCATCTCCAGAACATTATCTTCCAATGGAGGCATTGTGGGAATTAAAAGCAGAAACCTGGACTCTTCTACCGTGAGCTATCAACTTTACAAATTAACAACAACCAAAAAAAAAGTAATTAAGAACTTTCATCATTGATTTTTTTTAAAGATTCAGCTAATTTAAATTTTAAAATGAACTCTTATTTGATTTTTAAATTAATAATTGATTGTTTAAATTTATATAGTTAAGTTTTGCTAAAATCATTTCCATTTTATTATTTTTATTTGTAGTAATATTTATTGTAGAAATTATTAAATGCATTACATTTAAGTTGGGTATAGACATTGCATAGATTCGTTAGCGGTTGATTATGTTGTGGTTTTCACAATCGATTGGAATTTATAGGTCAACAATGTTAATGCAGGCATCTTACGATGAATGCCATGGGGCTTTGTGTATTCCCTTTTGCAATTGACGTTATCGATGATTTTGTATTTTGATCGATTGTGTTTAATTTGGATGTTTTTGACCGTGGAATCTGTTCAGCCGATCTATACTCAACATTTTAAAAACAAATTTATAAAAATAATCTGTGCGAATGTATTTAAATGTTAAATTTAAGTCGGGCATGAATGGCTATATAGTTTTGTAAAGTTATATCAAGGGAGGGTAATCTTAGGTTATTCATTTCATAGTTGAATTGGTTCAATGGACTGGATATATTTGTGTAATTGTAGATGTAGTATGAGGTCCACTACAGGCAGGATTATAGATATATGCCACACACCCTCTGTTTGCCTATGGATGGGTTTGTAAGTCGGCAGAAGACCGCAGTCCATTCCTATGGAGTTTTTTGTTTATTGTTCTACTTGCCCACAGATGTAACATTCCTGTTGGTGGAGAGTCAATGTCTTCTCTATTTCTACTTATTGTTCAGATGTACATTCCTGACAGTATAGTATTTTGTGTTGTCATATCATGCTACATTGAATACATGAATGTATCAGATGGATTGGCTCCAGTTTGGTTGCGAAATTTGTTGCCTAAGGTTAAATCAGGGAAGAATATTTTCTTTTCAAATGCAGATCTATGTAGTCTATTCATACTTGACTATCTAAATAAAATATTAAACTCATTGAAACTTAGTTAAATGTAAAATTAAAAGTTAATATAAAAATCTAAAATGTTAAACTTATTCCTCAAAATTTAAATGTTATTTTATATGTGCGTAAATAAATATTTTTATGTGTTAATTTCTGGCAGTGGCTTTTATTTATTGATATTTAAGATATAAATTAAGATATAGATTTTTATCTCTGCATCTCCGCTGAGCTAGTGACTGGGGCTAACGATCGGAATATTTAAATAAAGTGGAATCTTAACAGCGCGTATCTGCCTACTCTATAAATTTTTCTAGGCTCAAATGCCTAGATGGCGCCCTGGTAGTTGCAGATATTGTTTTTGTGGTTAGATTCAATCTCCACTTTCATTTCGATCATTATAATATATACTTTGCACAGATGTGTGATATATTAATTTAGCTATATAACATTAGTATTTATCACAATAAAATTATTACAGATTTTTCTCACAATTTAATTCTCTTTGCTGAATAGTCCTTTCTTCTTGAACAAGTACTATCAAATTTTTGACAGATGATTGTTGATTGATTTAAAATGTCTTTCTCTTTTTTTTTCAATAAATGAAAGATAAAATCATTTTATAGAATTAAGAAAATATAAATTTCAAAATGTTATTCTGCTTGATTTGTTAATGCTGATGAAGTAGGCAAGATGAGAGAGGCCCAACCCTGCTCATCTCTGTTAGACTTAGGGGTATAAATGAGGTCTATTCATGAGGTCTATATATATTCACTGTTGGACTACACTGGGAGGTCAACATCCAGATCTAGACAGTGCTGATCCTATACTTCATAGCATCATGAACACACTGCAACCAGACAGCCCTGCTCAACTATACACCCACCATAAAACATAAAAAGTACAAATTCACACATCACTTTTAAAATGTCATTGTACTGAATAAATTATGTACAATTTTGTTATTATATATTACTTTACTCACCACAGCTGTATATATTTTTATCTATTGTTCTCTGCCTTTAGATATGTCAGCATATATGTATAATTGCTTCTTCATCAAGCTTGGGTTCCCTGGTAAGTTTGGTTTTAGGGATCATCATCATCAGGAAAAAGTATAATCCATGTATAATGTTGGTCCATAGTTGGTCTCCCATCTGTGTAGAACTGTTCCAGGCAAGAAGCTGCCTTAGTTTAATAGATTGTAGCACAAACAACTATCCTCTCCACATTTAAGGGTATGAATATAAGCACAAAGAAGTGGGCCATTACTCTCCAAGTGAATTTAAAAACCTGAGAAGGAAATATTAGCAGCTTCAGAATCTAATGTTCTGCATTCAGCTATATCAGTTCATGGTCGGTAGACTGCTAACTCTACAGGCAGATAAAACAAACTGCTGCAAACTTCATCAAGTTGCAACAAAATAGTGTAACCAACTCTGCAGCTGACCTGTTCTCTTCAAAAAGCATTATCCAGACTGCTCTCTTCAAAAATCATTACCCACACTGGAGATAATTTTGTTATAAGCCCTTTTATAGAATCATCTAAGGTGATAATAACACCTTTATTGAAAAAAGAGTTTTTATTTTTATTTCTCTAATCCCTTTGAAAACATATACATGTTTTAGGGGTTTTTTAATAGATAGAGATTTTGTTTAATTAATTGAAATTTCAAAAATACAAGTATGGTGTTTTTAAATTTCAAAATCAGAATAATAATTAATAAAAATCCAATATTTATATATATATATATTCAGACCTTTTTAAAATATTAATTTCATAATGAAATTTCACTTTAAGCCCAGAGTTATTTAACCATTTATTTATTATTATTATATTTTAGGAAATATAGAAAAAAGTCTACAAAAATTTATGTCTGTGTTTATTTCTAATTTTCTTTTATTTTACACACACACACACACACATACACACACACATATATATATATATTGGTTGCTATATTTACTGTGAACGTTTAGGTGGTTACTGGTTGGAAACTAATTATATATATATGCACATACACTATATTAGTGTGTGTTATGTAACACAACTGTTACAAATACCTTGGTCAGATTATTAATACAGATGGAAATATAATGGATAAAATTAATCATAGAATTAAACTTGGTTAGAGTGCTTTTGGAAGAAATAACTTGATACTAAAAGGAAATAAGCCTATATGTTTGAAAAGGAAGGTTTTTAATAAATGTGTTTTGCCAGTTTTTACTTATGGATCTGAGATTTGGACTCTTAATAAAAGAGAAATACAGAGACTTCAGACCACTCAAAGAAGTATGGAGAGATCCATATTGGGAGTAAGAAGAAGGGATCAAAAACACAATGTATGGGTAAGAGAACAAACAGGTGTTACTGATCTCATTGAAAAAATTAAAAGACTGAAGTGGAGTTGGGCTGGACATATTGTTAGAAGAGATGATAACAGGTGGACAATTGAAATTTTAAAATGGATTCCAAGAGATTGTGAAAGACCCAGAAAGAGACCACACGTGAGATGGATGGATGAAATAAGAATGTGTGCAGGGGTGATGTGGAGAAGAAAAGCTCAAGATAAGAAAGATGGATTGAACATAGAGAGACCTTCATCCTGCAGTGGATTGATAATGGTTGATTATATATATATATATATATATATATATATATATATATATATATATATATATATATATATATATATATATATATATATATATATATATATATATATATATATATATATATATATATATATATATGCATGCACCAGGAAGAAATGTGGGAAGTTCACATTTGTGCTAACAATGGCTAAAGATAGTTATCTGAGAAAAATGAATTGTGATGTAATTTGCTAGTTAAAATTAGGATTTAAAAAAATTAAAACTTTAATTGGGGGTACTGATTGGTAGAGTTTTGGATTATATATGTTTGGTAGTAAAAGAGGAGGATGAACAACATCAGAGATGTTTATATGTAGTAGAAAAATTTACATGTCATAATAAGCATATACATAGATATATTATTAATTAGAATTTTCTTTCCTATATTTTATTTATTTACCAATTATGTATTGTTCATAATCTTATGTTTAAAAATGATAAAGATTATTTGTATAATAGTGAATAACATTTCTAAATTAATAATTAATATTTAATATTTTTTTTTATTATTATTATGTTTTATTCTATTCAAATATTGTATTGTTAAAATTTTATTAGTAAAATTCTGGCACATTTCCAAAGTTGATTGTAATAAAGAAACACAGAGGACGTGAGTGGAGAGAGACAGAAAGTTTAAAACTTGAAGGAAAGTATATAAAAAAATTCCAAGGAAGATGTAAAAAAAAGCTTAAAAGAATCAATAACTCTCTAAGAGTATTAGAACAAATAAAAAAAAAAAAAACATCACGAGGATTCTGATAATATACCTGTGGAGAATTTTCTATTATACTACTGGAATAATATAAAAATGAGGAGATAACCCCCCCCCAGAGGGAAGCCAGCTCCAAATTTCTGTCAAATGATGATCCATATTCACTACCTTTAAAATGCCTGGATGTTATGTAAGCTAAGTAATTATGATTTATTTTAAAGTATTACCAAAAATAAATAATATCAGAATGACAAAATTGTTTAAAATAAAGCTTGCTAAAATTTTCTTATTAAATGCTATAATTAAATGCTTGATTTTCAATTTTAAGAATTTTCTATCAATATTCTGCAAAATAAAATTTAAAATGAAAGAGTTTATCTATTTAATCTTATATTAAGAGGATAATTTTATACTGTATAACTTTGCTATTCGCGCATATATAATAAAATAATTTCAGTGCATGCAAATGTTATTATAACGCCTATAACAGAATTCTAGGATAAAAAAGACTATTGTCATTCTTAACAAATTATGCTTTAACAATCGGATAGACATTTTTTCATGTTATAATTTACTGTTGTCTTTGAAATTGACATGTATGTTTCTTTCAACTTTCAAATTTTTTTAAAAAAAAAAAACTTAACATGTAATGATGGGATATTGATAAGTATTTTTTGTTATTGATTACAACAGATGTACAAACAATTTTTTTTTGTTTTCTTTTAAAAAAAACAATGTAACTTCATATTATTATAATATGATAATCTATTATTTTGTATGATCTATAAATTATATCATAGGTGATTATAGATATTCAGATGTGTGAGTGATGCTATAAATTATTATTTTAAAAAAATTGTATTTATTATGCTTCAATTTTGTTAATGAAGTTTATTTAAAATAAATAAAGTATTAAAACCTTGTCTGTTATAAGTTTGTTTATGTAGGAAGTGTATTGGGTGTAGTTGGAGGTAGAAAATGCCAAGGGATGATTAGATAATTAAGATTGAGTTTGGAGATATTATATAACCCTTATGTATGTAGGTATAAGTGTTTGGTTATTGTTTTTCCTGCCTTTTTTAATTTTTGTATAGTTAATGTTAGATGATGTACACTGATTATAACAGATAGGTGCTGTATAAATTTTTATAATATGTATAAAAGATGATTGATTTATGGCATCATCCAAATTCTATAAATAAGCTAATAAAAATATGTTTTAAAAATACATTATATTTATGATATTATAAAAGCACACTTATTCGAAAATATATGATTCATATATTAAATATTAGTCAATTTTGGTTAGAAAGGTGCATAAAATAATTTTTTTTTATTTATTATTTATTTTTTTTATTTTTAATAAATCTTTATTGAATTAATAGCCCATATGAATTGCTTGATTATATACATTCGATTCTCCATTTCCACACACACACACATCTGGTTAACATAACATAGTTATAGAATATTTAATTTTTCCAGTATAAGTCAAGTTTTATTTAATTTCTCTGGAGTTGATAAATCTCAGTATTACAATGCTAATAATATATTCTACTTTGCTTAGAATAGGTGGTGATGTGGATAAAAAGATACCCAATCCTCATCATTGTCTATACTGTAATAAATGTAATAATTGTCAATTTTGCAACAGTTTTATTATTGAATGGATGTTTAGAACATATTTAAATTAACATTATAGAATTATTGTTTATAGACGTTTTTACCATCTTTATTTGTCTCTTATATGAAGACCATATCCTATAACCTCAACTGAGCTAAGCCATGAAATAATTACAATATAAGAATCTTTTAAATATGTTTAAAAGCTATTTACAAGTATAAATTTTATTCTATCTTGTATAGAATTGGTGCCTGGGCATTTATAAATCTAATAAAGTGAATAAGTGAAGAAGACAGAGGTTACAATATATATATATATATATATATATATATATATATATATATATATATATATATATATATATATATATATATATATATATATATATATATATATATATATATATATATATTAATGAAGAAAGAGAATGTAAAATTATAAAGAATAAACTAGTGAGAAAATGGTCTGATATTCATAAATTCGCACATGATTACATTTCACAAACACTGAATAGTAATTAAAATATTAACTTAACGTAATAAATACACCAATAAAAAGTTTTATTACATTGATATTTGTATGAAATTACTGCAATAAAAAATATCATTAACAAGAGTACCACACAAAGCCTCTATCATACTTCTGGGGTTTCTGAGTATTCCAAGTATCTGTTCATCCAGGTTGGCAGGAACTTCTCTTTAACACTCATTCAGCAGCTTTCATTATCATTTGGTGGCTGGATTTAGGACACATTTCTGGTATTGTTTAATAGGTCTCACAATCGCTTGATGAATGGATTCAGGAGACCTTTCTGGTATTGTTCAACAACTCTCACAATCATTTTTATGGCTAGATTCAGCAGACCTTGCTGATGGCAGGAGTGGATCTGGGCAGGCACACTGACTGGTAGTTCCTACCACATAACCAGTTCACTGATGCATGTACATTTAATTACAAATTTCCTCTTTGGTTAACGATTACCAATTACCACAGTAGTGCATTTTTTTGTTTTCTACAGCACTGGTAATGATTGTTTTACTTTGGGTTTTTAAATACCAACACCTTCCAGAAAACACAGTTATCCACCACACTAATATGAACTGTCTAGCGGAAAACCATTTTGAAGTTTACATCGGCATGATTTAAGATAAATAACTAGAACTAGGAATTCTCTAAGTTCAAACAAGCAAGTTCAGATAAATCCAAAAAGTTAGCAAGAATGAGTGAATGATTGACTTAAAAACCGAGTGACTTGGTGACTGCTTGAATGCCTCTGCCCGATTGAATGCCTGTGCTCAATTAAATTCCATTAAGCTGGTGAACAACATTAAGCCCTCCTCATTAGAAATCCTAATGTAGATACTCCTCTGAAACACATTTAATTACCTAATTTTGACTTTTGTTAATGGATTCATACAATGTGCTAAGCATTCCTATAAAATCCATTAATTAATCTCAAGAATTTATTTATTTTTAATTTAATTGATTATCTACTCTGACCACTATATAATTCAACATACACAAAAAATAAAGAAAAAGTTTGATTATATGTTATTTTCCAATAATCAGATTCCATTTAAAATATATTTTTAATTACATTAGATATCTCATCCCAGACTCATTAACATACATTTTAACATGCTCTTTGTTGAGCTGAAGTGTTTGATAATTAAAAAAAAAGAAAGAAACAAAATTACTTATCTATTAAAATGTACTTGCCTTTAGGCTTTTCTTAAATTTAGGACAATCAGTTTGTAGAGAAAAATATCTAGTACACCTTTCGATTTAAAATTACCTATATGTAAGACGTTTAAATATTACCATTTCCCTTTCTATTCACAAGCATTTAACATAAAAAAAAAACAATTATACATACAAACAAATTAAGCATACACATCTTTGCGTTTATAACAAAAAATGCACATAAATAATAATAAAAATATATTATAAGCATATAGTTACTATTCTAATACTTCAAATTATAAGCCTAAACTATTGGCTTTTCTTGTGTGTGTGAGTATATGATATATCCACAGACATCTCTCACTTATTTTATAATATGACTTGATTAAAATTTATATAGATGACACACACACATTTAATGGCTTTATTATGTATTTTAGGCCATTTTCTTATGTAATACCATTTTATGCTTGGCCATACGAAGTGTCCCTGTCATAATAATCATCCAACAGTTATGTTTAAAAATTATCCCAATGAAATATTGATACCAGAGAAATATTCCTCAATTTCTGGAAATTCACAACACATTTAAAATAACAGCATCAAAGATGATGTAAAGCAGAACTAATTACATTTGTACTATAATCTTATTTGGAACACAACATTTAGATTAATAAATTCATTTAGCTTACTTCTTAATCCAAAGTATGTTATATTTGAGATGCTAATAAATTTTAACAACTACTTATGAATTGAGTGTTTATCATATCTAAATACTTAATGTTTATAATCCACAATGCATTTCTTTAGGCACTGGAGACAAATTCATAGTTTATTGGATGCAGCAATTAGGATTTTGTACGGCATTTTACTTGAAGTACAGTTTATCTTTCATTAACAAAGTAATTTTCATTATTTATTGAATTAAAATTAAATATTTCTCCAAGCAATGAAGTTTATTTTATATTTTTCTTTCCTTATTTAAAGATGAGATAAATTTACAATATTGAAACGAATATGCATATTTTTTTTTTAAAAAAGCAAAAAAATATTGTATTGCTATATTGAATGTTACAAATACAAAAATTACATCAATTACATATCTATTTGAGGCAAAGTAAATCCAACCTCCTCCCGTGTTGCTCTTGTGATATAGCTTGGAGAAATTAGGCGGTCTTTCTTTATTATTTTCTTTATGATATTCTTAAATTTAGTACCATGTGGGTCTCTCATCCCTTTAACCGTTACTTTACATCTGACACCCCACATGGCATAATTCACAAATATCATCAGTCTTATGTCCGTAAATAGGCACTGATCTATATAGTCTTTAATTGATTTATAGTTTGCATTCATATTGCTTCACCATTCATATGTTATAGATCTGTAATTGGACATACTGGGATATCTAAGAAAAATGTTGTCAATTGATTTCTCCTCTCTCTCACATCCAGTACATAAGATTGATCTTCTTGAAATTTCTCCTGTATGCCAAAAATGAGTTTAGAGGGAGGGAGGCCAGGTTAATTTTTATTAAGAAATCTTGAAAATTTGCCTCGATGAACCAGAATTTTGATCTTGAAATCAATTGTTTGGTAATCCTGAGAGATCCTTTGTTTGTGCTATTTTCCCCATGTATTATTTTATGTGCATTTCAGTATTTAATTTTTGATATAACTGGATTTTCATTCAGATCAGCAACTTTCAGAATATTATCAAATAATGAATTCCACCATCTATTATTAGTAGGTGTCGGTCTATCCATTGTAGTGATAACTTCTTGATATGCTATAGGCAAGTATTTATTTTGGAGCCAGAACAGTAGTGAGTTGTATTATATTTTCTTCATTGTGAGCTACTATATGTTGTAATATATTATTAATTTCCATATCAAAAAAATTCAGTATAGGGTTTTGGTTCTTATTTATTATGTTTCCATTTTCCTTTAACTTATCAGTTTCTTTTTTAAGGACATTAGCATAGGTTTTACTTTTATTCATACTATTATAACTTATTGACATATTTTCATTTTTCGCTTGGTGTGGAAAAATATTTTCTTTGATTTTATTGTGTTTGGAATCAACAGATTTATTAAAACGCAATTTTCCCCCATTAAGATTTTTCATATGTGATGTATTGATGTATTGTGGCTTCTCCTTAAATGATGTCAAGAATATCTTAACAATTATGCCCAGATAAACATGTTAGCCACTTTATTTTCCATTCCTCACTCTCAATTTTACCATATTCTGCTCCATACCATTTCCACAACATAATCATTGTCAACTCTATAGCTTTTATATCTAAATTCCTCTTATCTTTTTCCAAACACAACATAAAAATCAATAAGTCATTTTCTGTATAATCACTTTTTTCATATTTATTCTTCCATAATTTCATTATATGTACCATTTTTGTTTTCAAGCATTTACATTCAATTAACAAATGCCTAATATTTTCTATTCCTTCTTTACAAAATTTACAACATAAATCACCCATATTTTTCCATTTACATGTATACTCTCTTGTAGCAAAAGACCCTGTTCGAACCTCAAATAACAAACTACTTTCCTTACTATTATTATATATTAACTCACACCTAATTTTCTGTTTACTTATATATATATATATATATATATATATATATATATATATATATATATATATATATATATATATATATATATATATATATTGTGACAACTAAGTAAAGTCGTCATCACACATATATATTTATTAATAAAATTAGATAAATTAGTTACTAGAAAGTAATAAAGGTGAAATGGATTAGCTACTAAATTTTTTAAAAAAGAAGGAAAAGAAAAAATTGAAATACTAATGTCGAAATTACTTTGGATTTTTGTAATAGTAAGAGAAGGGGAGGGGAGTGCATAAAGAAATGTGTCTCTTTCTTTTTTTTTTTTAAAAAAAAAAAAAACGAGTAAGTCAAATGGTTGAAAGTTATTTCTATTTATTGTGGGAGAAGGGAAGGAAATGCATAAAGAAATGTGTCTTTTCCTCTCTTTTTAAAAACTATATTGTAACAAGTTAAAATGAATTATAAATATAAATGTGAAAAATGAATTGTAAACTTTAAAGAAAAATTAAATGTAATATAAAAACAATATGGCCGTAGGTGTGAAAGTCTGTTGGACTAATTAAATTCCTCAAACAAAGAAAATGTATAACAAGAAAAAGCTTATAACTACAGCTAAATTAATTAAAACCGACATTCCAGCCACTAATTGAATAAAGAAACATGATGACAAGAATTGGTTGGAAATCTAAATCTTAATTAAAAATTTACAAAACAATGAATAAAAGAAAGACAGTAAGAGAATTACAATTATTATCTGTTCATTACTAGAGATATCTTGAGGAAGAAACAGCTCAAAGAAAATGAAAAAAGTGAGTGGCTAGTGGCATTAAAAAGACATGGGTTTGTATTCGATCCATCTCACCACTGACTCACAATGTAATATCTATGCCTGACCTGATATAGAGTCCACCACTTCTGTGACTGATAACTTAAAATCTACCTAAAGAATCAACAAGAAGTAAAAAACTGGAATGAGAAATAACCTCACAAACTGAGAGAGAAAATCAATCCCGCCGACAGTGAAGGACATACTATCTCTACAAAAAAAGGATGATCTCCCACTGGATGGTAAAGAGCACTCAAAGAAAATGCCCATGGAAACAACGAAAACCTAGGTAAAAAGCATGCATGCATTTTAAATTTAATGTTCGTAATGAAATAAACAAGTAACAATTTTGATAAATTTAGAACTCTATCCAATAGGACTTCAAAATAACTTTTATATTTGATCTGTTTTATTATAGCCACATATTATATAAGTTTGTGTTTTTTTATTATTGTTATCATGTATTTTTTGTTATATAAAAGTGAGTGTTATTAAACATATTTATTCGTAAATTGCATATACTTGCTTTATTTTCTTATCACCAAGCTACGACAGGAGGGAAAACTATAATTTAGTGATTAAAGGATAAGGCTGATTTTTAAAGGTATTCATGCGCTGCTGGTTCATGTGAATTTCCCAATTATAAAAAAATAAATAGCAAGTGCTGGACATTCGTTAATTTTTTTGAAATAGTTTGTTTTGTTCAGCAGCCGAGGGGTTCTTGATCAGGAAAAATAATGCCAAGATAATATGTACATATTGCCTTGGGGTTCGGTCAAGGGTATAGATATGAAGTTAAATTTGTATCTGTATTAGCTCTCTGCTTGCATTGCAATGGCATTGGTTAAATAAATTATTAATGGTTGATAAATTCATAGTAAAAAACTAAATTAGATAAACACTATCCATTACAGTTGGAGGCTAAGCCAGGATATTTCAGTTAGCAAAACTGCTAATAAACAAATAAGATAATAAAGAATAAAAGTTGTAAAAAATAAATGTATAAAAAATAAGTATAAAATATAATTGAAAGTATAAATATATAAATCAACCATCCAATTATAACCATTTCCATTATAATTGGGGGCCAGTCTGGGATATTTTCATGTTTACAAGTTCAGCCCATTTGAATTTAAATATAACAAAATTAATAGTTTATGCAATAATTAATAAACAAATCAAAAATAGCTTGGTGGTAGACAAAAGCAAGAAATAAAATAAAATAATAGATGGTAAAAGGAAAGAAAGAGAACGTGGTATAATTTGGAAAGTTAGGTTATAAATTGGAGACAGTTGCGGAGGGGTCTTGAGGCAGGCATGAGTGAGTGATGATTAGTAAGTGGGACAGGGAGAGTTGAACAAACATACCTAGTGTCAGTGAAATATAAAGTTAGTAAAGTAAGATAATTCTATAAGGAGAGAATTTGAATCATAAAGCCGTATAATAAAATATAAATGACTAGTGTGTCTGTGTGTGTTAGACATATTTGATGCACATAAGATCAAAAACAAAAAATGGATGCTCTAGTGGGCGAAATAAAAATTAGCAAAGGGATGGAGATGACAGTTGATAGTAAAAATGAAATAGAAAGCTACAGTATAATGGATATGCTCACAAAAATAATCGAAGGCCAGCAACAGTTAATTATAGAAATGAGGGGAAAAAAGAAATATAAGAGGGATAGAAGAGTTGGATGAAAGACTAAGTAAGAATTTTAGACAAAAAGTTGAACAAGTAAATAAAAAAATGTGAACAAAACTCATATCAAGTGAAGATCATGAATGAAAGTTTGAATCACCAGGTGGAATTAATAAAGAAAATAGAGCAGCGCCTTCTGGAAGAGTGGGTTAAAGTAAAACACAGCATTGAGTTCAAAGTAAATAATGAGATAGAGTATGGAAGGGATGAGCTGGAAACATTAGGTCAAGGAGTAGAAAAATTGAAAATGGAACAAGATGAGAAATTAGAGACTATAGCTGATGAAAATTAGAAAATCATCACAATAACAAGGTACAATTTTCCCCATAATGTAGAACAGATGCTCATAGGCACAGAAAGGAAGAATGTTGAGCAGGTTGCCAAGTTGCTAAATGCATTGGATAGCACTAGGCCTAATTACAAGGTGGAGAATCGGGGATTTAAACCCCAGCCCAATGATCCACACATAGGGTGAATAAAATACAATCCTCATTGTGATTATTGAGAAGAAACCAGGCGTTTTCTGATAGATCAGAAAGCGCCAAAATGTCCGAACAGACCGGAAGAGGTTCGAATATAAATTATCCAGATGAGCAAGCCTACTCTAGTGGACATTGGAACATTGCTCCAGTTCCAAGCACAAGTGGAAATATGTATGGTAAAAGGTATAAGAAGCTTCCAGATAAAAACTAAGCCTAATGAAAATAAATGGACGGAAATGTCGGTTCGATCAAACAATAACATCATGGGATCACGAGAAATAAAGTTAATTTTTTTTAAAACATATGACAGGTGAGGGAATCGTCTCATGACAAATAATTAAACTTACTATAATAAAAAAAGTAATGTACATGGAGTAAAATCAATAATAAACTTAATGTGTGTTTAGGTGCATAGGTGCAGTCAAGCACAGCAAGACAAATGTAAATAAAAGTAATAAAAAAAGGAAAGGACAAGAAATCTATAAATAATTTATTCGGATAACAATCTGTCAATTATAAATGCAGATATAATTAACAAATAAATAAAAGTAAAATTAGAAATAAGAATCATTTAGGCTCATTAAAGAACCAGTTAATAATTAATAAAAATAAAATAAATGAACAATAGTGATAATACTTAAATGATAGATATCATTGATAGGTGTATGAGGTTGCAGATCGAGGCATATATGTGTGTGGTTATGCATTATGTTTGGGTCATATTTTGAGCTTGATTCAGCCGTCTCTTCACTAACTGTAGATTTACATGGCTTACGGTGGAAAACTATTAAATGAAGCACCAGTAAGAATCCTGGACTCATTATATAATAAGAATTAGTGTCTCGAAATAAATAAAATAAATAAATAAATAAAGAAAGAAGAATTTTTTGTTTGCGCAAGATGAACAGACAGTAGATATATCCTGCTGTTCACATGCTTAAAACCCTTTTATGTTTTTTGGGAGAGTTAAGTTATGCCATGGTCTCTTATGCATAGAGATTAAATTGGTTGATCAGTCAAAATCGATTGGAAAGAATTGTGTAGTTTTACCTAGCTGTCTCTCTGCAGTCATCCTCATCATCATCATCACTCATCATGATAGAGTGGAAAGGTATGTAATAAAATCAGAATTAAGGGTTGAAAGCAAAGAATTAAAATAAGCTCTTATCTCAGACTAAGATTTGACCCAATTTTAATTCTCAAAAGCGGGTGGAGTGTAATGTGACGACCGCGTAAAGTTGTCATCACACGTATGTATTTATTAATAAAAATTAAATAAATTAGCTACTAGAAAGTATTAAAGGTGAAACGGATTAGCTACTAAATTTTTAAAAAAAGAAGGAAAAGAAAAAATTGAAATACTAATGTCAAAATTACTTTGGATTTTTGTAATAGTAAGAGAAGGGTAGGGGGTGCATAAAGAAATGCATCTCTTTTTTTTTTAAAAAAAAAAAACGAGTAAGTCAAATGCTTGAAAGTTATTTCTATTTATTGTGGGAGAGGGAAAGGGGATGCATAAAGAAATGCATCTTTTTTTCTCTTGTTAAAAACTATATTGTAACAAGTTAAAATGAATTATAAATATAAATGTGAAAAATGAATTGTAAACTTTAAATAAAAATTAAATGTAATATAAAAACAATATGGCCGTAGGTGTGAAAGTCTGTTGGACTAATTAAATTCCTCGAACAAAGAAAATGTATAACAAGGAAAAGCTTATAACTACAGCTAAATTAATTAAAACCTACACTCCAGCCACTAATTAAATAAAGAAACATGATGATAATAATTGGTTGGAAATCTAAATCTTAATTAAAAATTTACAAAACAATGAACAAAAGAAAGACAGTAAGAGAATTACAATTATTATCTGTTCATTACTAGAGAGATTTTGAGGAAGCAACAGCTCAAAGAAAATGAAAGAAGTGTGTGGCTAGTGGCGTTAAAGGGACATGGATTCGTACTCAATCCATCTCACCACTGACTCACAATGTAAGATCTATGCCTGACCTGCTAGAGAGACCGCCACTTCTGTGACTGACAACTTAAAATCTACCTAAAGAATCAACAAGAAGTAAAAAACTGGAACGAGAAATAACCCCACAAACTGAGAGAGAAAAGCAATCCAGCCGACAGTGAAGGACATACCGTCTCTACAAAAAAAGGAATGATCTTCTACTGGACAGTAAAGATCGCTCAAAGAAAATGCCCATGAAAACAATGAAAACCTAGGTAAAAAGCATGCATGCATTTTAAATTTAATGTTCGTAAATAAATAAACAAGGAACAATTTTGATAAATTTAGAACTTTATTCAATAGGACTTCAAAATAACTTTTATATTTGATCTGTTTTATTATGTTTTATTATAGCCACATATTATATAAATGTGTGTTTTTTTATTATTGTTATCATGTATTTTTTGTTATATAAAAGTGAGTGTTATTAAACATATTTATTCGTAAATTGTGGATACTTGCTTTATTCTCCTATCACCAAGCTACGACAGAAGGGAAAACTATAATTTAGTGATTAAAGGGTAAGGCTGATTTTTAAAGGTATTCATGTGCTGCTGGTTCGTGCGAATTTCCCAATTATAAAAAAAATAAATAGCAAGCACTGGACATTCTTTGAAATAGTTTGCTTTGTTCAGCAGCCGAGGGTTCTTGATTGGAAAAAAATAATGCCAAGATAATATGTACATATTGCCTTGGGGTTCGGTCAAGGGTATATATATATATATATATATATGAAGTTAAATTCATATATATATATGCTATATATATATATATATATATATGAAGTTAAATTCGTATTTGTATTAGCTCTTTGCTTGCATTGTAATGGCATTGGTTAAACAAATAATTAATGGTTGATAAATTTGTAGTAAAAAACTAAATTAAATAAACACTATCCATTACAGTTTGAGGCTAAGCCAGGATATTTCAGTTAGCAAAACTGCTAATAAACAAATAAGATAATAAAGAATAAAAGTTGTAAAAAATAAATCTATAAAAAATAAGTATAAAATATAATTGAAAGTATAAATATATAAATCAACCATCCAATTGTAACCATTTCCGTTATAATATATATATATATATATATATATTAATAATTCAAACAAATAATATATTCTTTACCAGAAGTACTTTCAATTGTTTCACTGACAATCTTTATCAACTGTTAATACAAACGTACTTCTGGTAAAGAATATATTATTTAATTTTGAATACTGTGTTAAATATATTTGTTTGAATTATTATTATATAATTTAAAAATACAGACATTTAATGGTTGTAGTTATATATATATATATATATATATATATATATATATATATATATAATATATAATATATATATATATATTGTAACCATATATTTAGCATAAAATATAATAATTGATGTAACTAGTATAAAAATTTCTCTGTCTTCTTATGGTGATTTGATTGGCTTGATTTGCACTTTGAACAGATTACTCTCTTATATTATTTTAATAAATTTAAATTTGCTTCGTTCCATATGCTAATTCATATCATAATGTTTAACTTTTGAAATTTTGACAACACAATAAATTTGGTAAAATAGTATTAAAATATAATATTTTATTTACATTTGTTTAAAGTAATCTTAAAAATTATTTCATTTGAATTAACAAAAAACCATTTGTTCAATTAAAATAAATTATTAAAAATAAATACAGCAATTACGTATGCGTCTCAATGTAAAAAAAAGAAAAGAGCGCGAATTTAAGAGCAGATCGTCTGTTAGTTTGCTTTTGGAGGGAGAGAGAAAAAAAAAGAAAATGGTAAAAAGGCAAATGGTGTAATTTTGATAAGCTTATTTAAAATAGTTAATAAGTAAACGGATTACCACTAATTTTCTATAAACATAAAAATATAAAATCGTGGTAATTAATTATAAGATGAATTGCTAAATTTAAAAGTCTGTTCAGGTCGGCTGGCCAAGTGGATCAAATCACCGGTAATAATTTCCCAATATTACATTTAAGATGTCGGAGCTTCCCAGTTTAAAAGAATTAATTGCAAGAGTTTGGTATGTTTTAAAATGTTTATTGTTCTACAATTTGGAAAATTTAAATAAGTATTTCAATTACAGAAGTTTTATAAATATGAATTTTTTTTTTTTTTAAAAAGAAGAAGTTTAAATTAAAGTAAAATGTTAAAGTTATCAACATAGTTAAATATTTCCGTTTCTAATTCTAATAAAAATATAGCATTGATTGATATTTAACTTTATAATGCCAGGAATATATTTGCTAGTTAATTTGTTTGCCATTTGGATAATAAACATTCTTCAAATAATTGATCAAAGCTATTTTCTAATTTTATCGTCAGTTTGGAATGATTGAATTAATTGCTGTAATTATTATTCCTAGATTTAAGCGTGGATAAATAAATATTAGCATGGATGTAATAAACTTGGAACATTTTTTAATAGAGAAATGTAGAAATTAATAACTTTTGAAAAACATTTTCATTCAAGTTCTGCTTGTCATGTCTTGAAATTGTTTCATGTTTATGGAGCCACGTAAAATCGTTAATCTAATAGTGATTATGATAACTGACACAAATGGATAAAATTGCATGTATGGAATTCAACTATAATTATAGCTATTACTTCGTACATTATTGTTCGACACATCGTACATGGATTCACGGATCATATTTATAGTTATAAAATGCTTTACAATCTAATTTGTGACACACACACCTGCTAAAATTCATATATTGAACTTTAAAATGCTATACATTTAATTTATATCACACACACATCTTAGATTTTATCTATTTGATGAATAATTTATTACTTAAATTTTATCGTTATATGAACTTGCATGTGAAGTTCATAAGTTTTATTTTATTAAGTTTAAATTAATAGGGGTTGAATAAAATACTTATTCAAGAAAATAGCGCTTGCGAAAAGTTTGAAAAGTACTAAATGAATTCATGAGGTGTATCAATCTTTGTGAGATATTTTGTGAGTCTTTCCAGATTTATATTCCTATGCTAATATTACTTATATTGCATTACACATGTTTTATTTTAAGTAAGATAAGTTAGTACATTAGTTGTCCTGATTAGTGTAACATTTTATTATGCAAGAACCCACATTTGCTAAGTGTTAGTGTTTTTCTGAATGATCAGAGTAACTGAGGATGATGATTTTGCACTTTAATGTGAAGTAAATAATAATGTTGTTTTATAATGTTGAAAGGCATTAATCTGTGCCGGTGGTTAATCCGCAGATTATTTAATCGCCATTTTTGTATTTTACACTCATTCCAGTGCTGGTGGTTAATCTTTTTTAATAATAAAATAATATTATATATTTAATTAAATGTAATAAAAAAAAACTTTTTTTATTTTAAATTAAAAATAATTAAAAATAAAATTAAATTATAATAATTTCACCAAATCGTACTTGGTGGGAATAATAAATCTAATAAAAAGTATCAAATTATGATTAAATATATTTACTTTTATTATAATATAATTTAAAATCCGTGGCCCAAACTGATAAAATTAAATTTAAATTAAGTTTAGTATGAGTGGTTTAGTGTTGTGGTGGTGTTAAAAAAAAGAAAGATAGTTTTTGTGATACCCCTCTAAATAGTGAATGTGGGGGGGGGGGGGGGTGAGTGATGAGGTTACGATTCTCAGTGCACTGATGTTTTAGTGATATTATGTAGTTGACCACACTTTAGAGGGTTACAATATATATATATATATATATATATATATATATATATATATATATATATATATATATATATATATATATATATATATATATATATATATATAAACTCAATTTTTACTCTCCATACTATTTTTCCATCTTTCTAACTCTTTATTCTTTATTAATAAATCTATTCTTTTATCCCATTCCTTACTACTATAACACTTAACAATCTTTTTAACATAATCATTCCATCTTTTGTACAAATATACTGATATAAATTCTTTCTCCAAATCTTTTACAATGTGACGATGTTATCTCTTATAGCGCTCTCAAACGGTTTTTTAAAACTAATTCCACGAAGTGTTTATTTATATCACTATTATTTTTATGTGTGATGGGATAGTTGTTATGATAATTAGGAGATTTTTTTAGGGTTTCAGAAACTATTAAATTAAGTGTTTCTGTTTCATTTTTTATAATTTTAGAACTAGTAATATTGTCTTCTATATTGACTTTATAGATTTTTAACGATTGATTATGATTTCTCTGATCAGTTTTCTTTTGATTTTCATGAGGTTTGTCACTTTGTGTCTCAGAATTGTAATATTTATCATTTGAGTTGAAGAATTGTGAATTAGGTAATTATCTGACTTGGTGAGAACTTGTTCCAGCTTCTGCAGAATTTTTGTCTATTTTGCCATTACTAGGCCTGTGCTTGAATATAAAAATGGTATCACACAAGTACACAATCCCCCATATAAAGAGATGTTCAGTGGTATAAATACTTACAATGACGGGCTATTACCATATTTTAATTACTTGAAGAAGAACAAAAAGAAGACAAGACAACTGCAATAATAAACAGTATATAATGTTTAAACAACGATTTTTCCTAGCAAAAATGTCATTTTCAGTAACTGTTTATTTGGTGCAATTTCTCAGTAGAGTCAATACAGAACCTGATTTTCCTTTGCATTATCAACATAAAATTCATCTTTGTTTTACTTTATTTTTGCTGCTAATGATATATAGCAAACATAATTTTAAAATCTGACGAATTACTTTCATTCACTGGCGTCAGAAATTGTTTGGGATATCTGTCATTTGTTGAATTATATTTTAGTTAATTAAATAATAATATATTATTTTGAATTAAATAATGTATTTAGAAAGAATTATCCGAACTTTGTATTTTGCCAGAATATTTACGATGGTGATATTTTAGATATGATAAGTTGCTGATCTATTTTCATCATCTATAATGAATGTCTTGAAAATTTAAAACTAATTGAACTTTTTAAATCAAACAACATTTAATGATAGATGATGAAAATATTCTGACATGTCATCACATTATCAGAACTTCGTTTTTATTAAAAAAATAATAAGAGTGATTTTCACTTTCCATTCATAATAAAAATATATGTTACCTGGTTTGTCTGTCAGCTTGGTGGTTTCTGAAATATAGAGTTATTACGGAAAATATAACAATTTTGAAAGTAAATTGATAATAATAGTATTATGATAGCAATTATATATATATATTAATTCTAATATTTTCACGGATAAATGATGATTTCATATTATTATTATTTTCCGGATAATCCAATAGAATTTAAGTATGAGGAGAAACAAAAAGATAAAAACGATTTTAAATCTCACACGCATTCCTATGTATTGAGAAAGAGAATGCTTTGAAAAACGTACTTGTTATTGAATCGTAACGTCAGCTATTTAGCTATTTTACTACACGGAATATCACGAAAATAATAATAATAATAATAATAATAATAATAATAATAATAATAATAATAATAATAATAATAATAATATATATATATATATGTTAAATGTTGAGCCATTTAGCAGTAATATTTGTAAAGATGATTCAATTATTTTTACAATCCTGACTATAATATCAAATGTTCCCAAGTGTACACGATTTCTGGGCTGATTTACTTTCCATAATCAAACCCCACATATTCTTTTGAGTAACAAATAAAATCACCGGATCACTCTTTTTTTTAAAAACAAAACAAAACAAAAAACAACTATTTTCACTTATTTGAAAAGTGTTATATTTATATTATGAATAATGTTTTCGGAAGTTACTATATTCTTAAAGCAAAATAAAATTATCGACCAATGTTTTGTGAAGATAAAACTTGCCTACAATTGAATAAAAACTATAATCATGTTGTTTTTTAGAAATAATTGTTGCACATGATTGTTGAACCATTTGACTTAAAATTAATATTTTTTATTTTGCTTTCTACATTCGTTTGAATGAAAAAAAGGATTTTTATACTGTTGGCAAATTTAATTAAAATAATGAACACTTGCAATAAACAACTGTTTTTTTAAAGAAATTTCTAATCCAATCTATATAAATTGTGGTCATATGTAAATCATCTGGAGATATAATAGCTCCAGAATATTAACTTTGAAAATAGACAAACGTGACTAATGAACAGAAAAAAAGAACATTACATTGGAAAATCCACATATTGGCTGGCAATACAAAGATATTATAGGAATAAATAATTATATTAAAATTAAATAAATTTCGTAAGTATATAGCTAAAGAATAACTTCAAATAATGAAAATCTCTTAATAATAATAATTTATGTTTAAAAAATAGAGAAAAAACAATTTTGATGAATTTTACCTGGAGGTTTTTTATTTCAATGATGTTAAGAAGTTTTATTGATTAATTTGCTTAAAAACATAATTTGAAAAATCAGTACATTTAGGTTATCAGGCTAAACAAAATGATGAACTGCTTTTGATAAATATACAAAATTAGTGTTAGATATAATCGAAAGAAATAAATTCTAATAAACTTCATGAAAAATCTTTATTTCAATTTTACTTCTGCTAAGTAGCTGAGTTTGTTAGATTAATAAAAAACGACTAATAAATTTCGATAAATTTAATTGACACATTTTATTTCAATATTTTTTTTTAAATGTATTTTCCAACGATGTGTTACTTACATGTACAAAATATGAATGAAATGGTCACAATCTCCCAAAGGTGTGTTAGTTAAATTTAGTAAAAATGAACCAAAAAATATTATATTGAAAGGATATTCTTTATCAATCATATCGTTTCACCTACTACGTTCAATATTAGTATACTTTTCCTAGTTTAAACCCCCAAGTAGGCGTATATTAATTAAAGGAGCTTAATGAAAAGGTATAATAAAACGTATATGCGTGCATGTGTATATATTTTAAAAAGGCGTATTTCAGAGATTATATCAACTAACTTAATAAAAGGTATATGATAAAGTATGTGCGTGTATCTTATAAATGCGTCTGGCAAATAAGGTTAAATATTTTTTTTATAAATAAGGCAAACATTATTCTAAAGTTTAAGATAATAAAGTTAAACATTAAATGGTATGTAAATTTTCACACATACTTATCTATGAAAGAAGCTTGCAGGTTTATAAATTTTAAACTTTGTTATTTCTTTCAAATTTTATATATTTTTCGAAGATGAAAAATCTCTTATAATAATTAGCTCTCTTTGCCTAAAAGGTATAGTTTCTAAGTTGACAGATGCACTTATATAATAAAATGTTTACCAGGTTAAAATCTGTTTTTGTAAAATAATTTTATTTCTTGGAAATTAGCAGACCACACTTGGGTTTTAAAATCTGTAAAAACAAGAGCAGACTTAAAAGATATTAAATTTATTTTTGTTACAAAGAAAAAGCTGGATTACTGATGCTATTTTTCTCAATTACTTATTTTTTTAAAATTACAGAGGTAATGGTTTTGTTTGTAAAGTTTATAGCACACGTGTAAAATCAAGATTAATATTTGACTCCACTCATAATCATGTTGTTTGCAAAGGGGGCATGTGTTCTTATAAAAAACCCTGATTAAAATTAAGTCAAACACTAGATAATTTTAACTTGTATTGCTGTTGGGGGCTATACTTGTTCCACAATGAAAAACCAAGGCTAGAACAGTGACCTGTTGCTGTTTGCCCTTACATGAGACATGTCAGTGATGGAATAAGTTTGAATCAGCAGCCTTACTGGAAAGTAAAGATGAACAAGCCAGCCAAGAAAAGGTATGACAAATGCCATGAAAAAATGCACTAGCAGAGAGGATTAGTAAAATAATCTGCAGAGCTCTGTAAAAAATTCTGGTTATTAATTTATTAAATAATTCTAAGCTAATTTTTTTTTCCATGTGTCATAGCATCGGCTGGGATGCAAACACAAAACCGTCTGCAAGAAACTACTTGTTGCATGGTGGCTGCGATACCTCTCGGCTAACAACGCAAGACATAATTCTAAGCTAGTTATGTATAAATGTCCACAAACTTATCATTTAAACTTTTTCCATAGAGTACATTCTGTCAGTAAGCTAAATTTTACCTAATTTTCTAAAGTAATTTAAAAATAAGTACTTTGTAAGACTTCCATAACTCTTTTAAAGTAAAATAACTTAATAATGTAACTCTTGTTAAATTTAAATTATACTCTAAATATCTTTCTATCTGTGGTTATGCTTATTATAATTTATTATATTTGTTATGAATTTGTGCTGTGACTTATTCAGAGGGGAGATTGATACTCAGATCTGGTATAGGGGGTTTGAGAGAGTTGATTAGAGGCTATCTATAGATAATTTATAGGTATTAAAGCCCACACACATGAAATATCCAATATGGTACCTATTATATGTATATTTAATAGATATCATTTATTAGCTGAGTAAAAGTAAGTTTTCTGGTACTAATAAAATATTTAGTTAACTAACACAAGAGTAATATTCTACAACATAGTTAAACTAAACACATAAGTCCTTATTATGCTTTATTTTTCCCTAGAATTTCTATTAAAAAGTATAAAGATTAATTATAAGTTAGATCACTTAATTAACACCTTTTTTTAGCATATTTGAATATGTTAACCTGTGGACTGGTATACAGTGGTATAGTGGAAAGAACCTATAGATTTAGTGCATTTTAGATTTAATAATGATGAATCATTAGCAATGTCAATGTGTTTCTTATTAGCGTGCACACATGCATATGCATCTTGCTATATACATTTATGTATTTGTTTATGGGGGATTTGGTATAAGGCCATTCCATATTCATTTTCTGATAGTTTTCATTAGAATTGGAAAATGAGGGTCCAGATTGTTCATGTTTCAAAATTGATATATATATATATATATATATATATATATCAATATTGAAATATATATATATATTTATATATATATATATATATATATATATATATATATATATATATATATATATATATATATAGTAATCTCAACTTTCCTCAGCACAATCTTTATCTTATTTAACCTCAACAAACTCTCATTTATTTCAAGTAGCTAGTCAATTGAACCTAATACTAACTTTAAGATCAAACAAGGATATCTAGTGTGTTTATCTAATAATATTAACAATAAGATCAAGTCTACCCGGGCACCAAATTGCAGCTATGAATCATAATACCCACCAGCGATCATCATCATTAGACACGTTTAAGACTATAGAAGATAATGGAGAATGTAATTAAATCGTCTCTTAAAAAAATAATATTGATAAAACCATTCAATCTATGTGGTCTTAATTTTAAACCTAGCATTAGTCATGCAAATATTTCATGATAAATTTATTATTAAATTCATAATAATGTAATAACTTTCTTCCACAACTTTATTATAAATATCTGATCTCGAGTGGTAACTACGGAAAATATATATATTTCTCATTTATATGACTGGAAATAAATCAGTAATCGATGCAGAGAAGTTATAATTTATGCTCATAAGATAAAATTATTATTTAATTTAATATAAGATAAAAATTATCATAAATAAATCCTCCCCCATTTAATTTCATTACGTTATTTTTCGTTCTCAGCATCTATCACATTTATTAGCTACAATTATATAACACGAAATGTCTGTGTTATGGTCTCTAATCTGAGAATCCCTAATCTTATTTCACTAAACACACATATATCTTTCGATCAACTATCAATTTATGATCCCTATTTTAATAATAGTATAATAATTTAATTATAATATGCTACTTGACTTCCAAACTAGCTCTTAGACTAATAATCGAACTGCTCTTTCTCAAGGTCTAGATCTGCCAAGAGGTGCACTTATACGTGATTACATTGTAATGGATATGATCTCAAATATGTTAAAATAAATTTTAATGCGAGTTTACTAGTGGGAATCACTCTAAACACCGAGAGCAGGAAAGGGATTTTATGTCTGCTCCCAATATTCACAACATTACAACGAACCAAAAGATTAAATTTATTAAACTTAACTATTCCCTATCATTTTATTCTATTATATCTAATCTATTGATCAAATTTTAATTAATAATTTTAAATCTATCATATTTTGCCAAAGTAAACTATGGAAGTAAAACATGGACATTAATCATATAAATCAATCAAAAATTACTTATGAAAGTAAAATATGGAAATAAATCATAAAATTAGATTATGAAAATTAACTACGAATTAAATTATGTGAAAATGAATTATATAAAAGTGACTTATACAAAAATGAATTATGTGAATCGAATATGAAACAATATAATAAAGACTTCTGCAAATCAATCATGGAAATAAATTATCAATATAAAATGAATTATGTGAATCAAATATGGAAATAATCAATATAAAAATTAGTACTATAAATTAATCATGGAATCACTTATCAATATAAAATGAGTAATTAAATATAAATATGAACTAATATTACTTTAGATATAGGTGCTGGATGTAGATTCTGGAGATATTTGAAACAATAAAACACAAGACACAATGTAGTTTTATAACAACAATAAATCTTTATTACATTAAAGATAATGATGAAAATAAAATAAAACCACCTAAATATAATATTGTTACACTCAAATATATGATTCAAATCTAATAAAGACTGATATTCAGAATAACAATCATATTGAAATTAACCAATTTTCTGAAGGACTTATTCATTGTTTTGACCCATTTATTTATCAAAATAATAATAATAATAGTAACACCTAATACATGAAATCAGAATTCCGTATTTAACTTTAAGAAAATCTATAAATTCCTACTCCCCCCTTTGTATGGTAAACATTATCCATTGAACTATTCCAAAATAATTTATTCATTTCAATTATTCTAACCAGCAATGATAAATAATCATCAATTTCTAAATCATTTAAACAAGCAATAATTTTTTACATTTCTTATGAAGAAGGATGATATGCCATAAAAAATCCCCTACTGATCTTGCAGATGGGTTTAAATTAAAAAAACCCACACTTTTACGTTCATGCCTGTCAGATCTTTACATTTTTCAACCGTATATATCTTAATAGGTCAGCATGTTGCCTTGGCTTGACAACCCTCAATTTACCTTTTTTTCCCACAAAAATCGACCACAGATCGATTAGCTTCTAAATTAAAATCTTTGTCAGTCCCCATCGACACATATTCATCTGACTGAATTCTCATCCTGTCAGCGCAACTTTTATTCTGTCCTACATAAGAAAAACAACTCTTCATATTCCACACCACCATGCAGTATTTTATACATGCACACATCAGTGTCTTGGTAAGGGAAATTAAAAAAATAATAAGAACTCTGAACTTCAAATGTTTGCTTTAGCCAGTGAGAGAGATCTCCTCAAAGACCTAGAATCATGTTAAAAACTCTTGTCTATACACTTATTCTATATATGGGAGTGCAAAACATTTTCTACAACTCAACAATAACTCTATTAATAATTCCCTATCTCAACATAATGAATGGAGTGAAACTCAGTCATCTCCTACTGCCATGGTAAATAAGTCATGAGACAGCCATTTCCCATCTATGAGGTGGTAGGATATCTTCATCTCAATAATGACAAGCATTTATAGCTTTATATATGCCCACACATACATCGATTACAGTCTATATTAATGACAAAGACTAACCAGATCCTAAATCAAAACATATATGAATTATTTCAATTTTAAACAGTCAAGACAACAACATATACCCAATATTTATATTAATAACAGATCATCAACACTTATAGCATAACTATGGTTTTTCACACGACCATCCCATCACTCTTCATATCTAATATTAAGCACAAACAACAAATTTTGTTAAGAATAAAAAAAATATTTTATAGCAGTTCTCTCTTTTCTTTTTTAAATTTATGTAAGCATTTATACTTCAATGGGATCAAAATCATTTTCCCTTCTTTCCTTTAAACATTTAAAAAACATAAATAAATAAAAAAATAAATTAATATAATCTAGTGGTTAAACATGCAACATATTATATAAACAAAATGAAATAAAGAATAAATGACATATTATATAAACAAAATGAAATAAAGAATAAATATCAAACATTATGATAGTATCTTTCAATGTCTTTTCCTTCGATTGTCCATCAATTAATTACTGTATTCAGTTCATTTTATTTGGAGATATCTATATAGATGCACAGCAAAGATAGTTATTTTTACTCAAATGTATATAAAATGCACAGACAGTTATTTGAATTAAAATGGATAAAAATGTAGACATTTATTTTAAATCAAAATGTAGCTACAGGATAATTAATAAATTTTAAAAAGAGTTCTGTTGTTTACCTTCCACTTTGATGAGTTTCTTCCTGGGTTTGAATTGATTTGTTTCCCCTTTTTTTCTTCTTCTC
Source organism: Epiperipatus broadwayi (assembly GCA_028023455.1). Lineage (NCBI taxonomy): Eukaryota > Metazoa > Onychophora > Udeonychophora > Euonychophora > Peripatidae > Epiperipatus > Epiperipatus broadwayi. The sequence goes on along the minus strand of JAQFVV010000046.1, from coordinate 7,160,641 downwards.
TATTTTAAGGCTCAAAATATAGACAACAAGTAGATTTGGATTATTAAACATGAATTAGCTTTCAAACATCATACAGAAGTTTTCTACGGTTTCTTCAAACAAATTTTAACAAGCCAAATAATTATTGCAATATGAATTGGTCTTTCAATATCATACAAAAGTTTGATGGTTCTCTCCTTAAATGAAATTTTACTAAGCCAAAAAGACAGATTGTGGCAATCAGCATAGACTATCTTATTAAAGGTTGATTTTCCCATAATTGACTTGAGGGAGAAAAATGTGCACCACTCATATATGAATTAGAAATTTATATTTTGGTTATACTGTAAACTTAAACACATATTAAACTCTGAGAAATAAAATTAAAAAAAAGATACATAGAAACCCTCTGAGATAAATTATTTGAGTTAGCCAGTTGGTTCTGAATTAGTAAAAGTCCCCTATTCATTTTCTCCAGCCTTTTTTATATTCACAAAGAGGGGGAGGATATCTGTCAACCCTTCCCTCTCCAGGTGGTTATTCTCAAATCTTAATCAAGATTCCTTCTCAGAATGAACAATTGAACTATTTATTACTTGTCAATTTTGACAACTTTTCTTATCTTAAACCATATCTTTTGGTTAACACATTATCAATTAATTTATGGAAAAGCAATAAAAAGAAAATCCAATCAAAAGATAAGCTTACTGACACTTTTTGGTAAAACAAATGTTACACTCCTTTTACTGAAATAATTTCTGATTTAGATTTACATTTTTGAGCTAGAAATAATAAATTAGAACAGATTCATTTATTTTTCCCTTTTCCACACTTATCATGAAATAATATAGAAAATTATGTCAATTTCTATAAAGGAAATCAAAAAATCAAACCCATATATCTGTATAACACACACATACATATGCAAAACATTCAATAGAAAACTGCTTATTCAGATCCCATGAACATAAAATATCCATTATAATTTCTTATAATTACAAGCATAAAATATCCCTTATAATTTCTGTTAACTGTAAACATAAATATCCATTATAATTTCCTATAACCTTAAGCCTATTCTCTTGAAAAGAAACTGTCAAACTAAAGCCACTGAAAATTAATTCAATTTCAATTCTCACCAACTTTTTAGTAATAGATATTAAAATTCATAAAGACTTTATCTTAGCCATATAAATATTAATTTCTCAATTATCATATTCGTAAACTATTATAGCAGCATACAAAAAAAATCAATCAACCCTCCTGCATTAAATAATGCTAGCTATATTTTATACAAACACAAACCATATCTCTATAGATGTTACTTTTAAGCTATTGATATATCAAATAAAACTTTTTAACTTTTCTTACATTTAAAAAATAATGTTTGCCTATAATTATTTCTTTTTCTTACAATTGGTTTATAGATTAAATAAACCAAAGGCTACAATATATATATATATATATATATATATATATATATAGCCTTTGGTTTATAAACTGTTAAATTTATTATTTCAATTATATATATATATATATATATATAATTGAAATAATAAATTTAACAGTTTACAAACTATCATAAGCAATCATTACATCTGCAGAAGTACTTTCAGTTAATTTCTTAAACCTGCCACAACTGCCATTAAATTAAAAAAAAAAAACAAAGCGGAAGCAAACGTCATAAATTCAAATCCCATGAATCTCGTATTTTAATGTTAGCAGCTTGGCAATTTATAAAATGCATTTTATTCCTGTTTATAAAAATTGCCTCTTTAATTTTTCTTTCATTATGGTTTCTCTCTTCATGAAAAATTTTCACATTTTCAAAATCAAATTTAAATTTATATTTACATGTTTTTTCATGATCAAAGAAAACTGAAAAAGTCATTAAATCACCATTATTTTTACTTTTTACATGCTTATATAACAATTCATGCTCCCTCAATCTCTTCTCAATACTGCACCTGGGTCCAGTATTGAGAAGAGATTGAGAAAGCATGAATTGTTATATAAGCACTTGAAAGTAAAAATAATGGTGATTAAATGTCTCCTTCAGTTTTCTTTGATCATGAAAAAACATGTAAATACAAATTTAAATTTGATTTTGAAAATGTGAAAATTCTTCATGAAGAGAGAAACCATAATAAAAAAAAAATAAAGAGGCAATTTTTATAAATAGGAATAAAATGCATTTAATAAATCGACAAGCTGCTAACATTAAAATACGAGATTCATGGGATTTGAATTGATGACATTTGCTTCCACTTTGTTTTGTTTTTTTAATTTAATGGAAGTTGAGGCAGGTTAAAGAAATTAACCAAAAGTAGTTCTGCAGATGTAAGGATTGTTTATAATAGTTTGTAAACCGTTAAATTTATTATTTCATTTATAATTACAATTTTGTTTTAATTAATAGACTATATATATATATATATATATATATATATATATATATATATATATATATATATATATATATATATATATATATATATATATATATATATATATAAATTTACAAACCATCATACAATTACAAATATCCAGTAACACCCTCTGTTTAAAGATCTATATCTCAATAATAGCAAACCTTAAAATGATTTTAAGGTATCATTTTAAGGTTTGCTATTATTGAGATATAGATCTTTAAACAGAGGGCGTTACTGGATATTTGTAATTGTATGATGGTTTGTATATTTTCTATAATTATTTCAGTTAGTGTTAACAGTAACTTTCTTTTCATATATATATATATATATATATATATATATATATATAAATATATATATATATATATATATATATATATATATATATTTGATGGGCATTTAGTATATGGCCATTGCACTAAGTTTCTGATCACTTTCTTTAGAACTGGAACTTAAGTGTCCAGATTGTGTATGTTTCAAGCTAATCAGACCTCCAGAATGATAGATACTGTTCTCATAGCAAATTATACAGTCCACAGGAACTGATAATTGAGTTGATAGATCCCATGAGGGAATACACATTCGAGATGCCATTTTATTTTGGTTAATATAGTGTCATAGCATCAGAACTTTGCTATAACAGATCCCAGTTCATTCTGCCATTAATATTAATAAATTCAACTTTGATTTGAATGCAAGATCTAGTTGTGTAATAATAATCTGTATAGAGCTAATTTAGGCTAACCCTGAGGTACCTAGAGTGATTTTAATTATTAATTGTCCCTCTTGCAAGTTAACTTTTCCCAAACCTTATAGGTATCTTATAGCATGAATTAGGCACAATTAAACCATAGATTATAATGTAATAAAGTTGTTAACAGAATAAATTCCAATTTAATTGGCCAGAACATAAGATGAGATTTTATACCTCACACATCTAATTGTAACACATGAGGTGAATTTCAATGCACATAGTGATAGTTGTCTTAATAATTGATTTGTTTATTAACATATATAAAATACAATATTGTTTAACATTTTTTCATCGTTTGTTTCAATCCTTTCAAATCACATTAATTTTAGTTTATTTAAGTGAATTATATAACTATGCATTTCCATTCTGTGTTTTATTATCAAATTATGAAATATCTCATAAGACATAGAAATGTGTGTGTGTTTAGTTAAGTACAAGGCTATAGAGTGAGTTCTTCCCTGGGTCTCATGTTTTACTCTTTGCTACTGCTGTCATGTGATCTAAGAAACTCCGAGTGTAGCTCAATATATGTCATACATAGGATAGTAAGTCATGGAGTGGTGGTGGAGGAGCTGAGGTGTGATCTGATTCAAGGTCTCGGTCCCTCATCTAGATCAGCTTTGGAAAATTTACTAAGACTCTGGTTTTTCTTGCATGAGTGCACAAATATGACCATTACAATATAAATAAACTATTTACAGTTTATCCATGTGATAATGTCCTACAACATACATTCTTCTAAAGTGCAAAATAAAACAAGGGGGAATACTACCACAACAGTAGTTATTTAGTGGCATGTGCAGAGAATACAATTACTGTTTTTGTAACATTCAGGTAAAATAGCAGCTATTTTTATGGATATGGTAAATCAAAAACATGGTGGACTGATTTACAATTTATTCAAACTGCTGAATTCATATAAAACTTATGAATTAAGGCATGTAAAATTTAAACATTTTCAAGTGAATCGCTGGTATTACATTGTTGATCAGGTTACTGGTGTGCATGCACAGTGGTTGAATGACTTTTGTAGATGTCTAAATAATGAAATAAAAATAAATGGGTAACTAGGTGACAATACATGGATTCCTATTTAGAAAAAAAATATGTGGCATTGAACTTAACAAAAACATTATTCATATGTAGCTATTTAGGAAGCCATTAAAGAGTGGCACAGCTGACATGAATAAAATTGTAAAATATGTTTCTCTTTTGTAAAAGTAACTAACACATCATTGGAATATAATAGGACTTCTAATCAATTTGTGTAAATGTATCTAATATATCTCAGTTATCTATCTACATACATTTTTAATGTAATTAATACATATTCTGGGAAGTAAATGAAAATAAATAAATGAAATCAAAATTGCCAATTAAATTTATCATTCCTTTTTTTTTTTAAAAAAAAAAAATAACACTAATTTTGTAAACATTTTTGGGGAAAGTTAAAAAGTATTGAAATAAAGAATAAATTTGTCAGTTTATTTTTATTTACTTTTTATAAATTTCACATTAATTTTGTATATTTGTCAAAAAATACAGTATGCGATTTTGATTTACCAAGAAACTTACAAGAACCAAAAATTCAATAAAGTCAAAGTATAAATATTTTCTAAAAGTATAGAAATAAGTATTTAGTAATATTATAAAAAAAAAAAACAATATGGCTTAAAAATGAGATATACTTCAGTGCAAGGATCATGCCATTTTTATAATTTTCTCAGTATGATCAGGTTCTGCCTTTTTAATTTTCGTTAGTAAAAGGCATTTCCTTTTATTATATTTTTTTAATCATAGTTGGCTTCTGACATCTTGCAAATATAATAAACAATAGTAGTAGATATTAATCATGACGGCCAGAAAGCAAATGCTTCTGAAAAAAATAATATATCATATAAACTCAATGTTATATGATGAATCATTTCTGGTATATTGTTAGATTTGAATAGTTATTAGAAAATCTCATTTTAACAATATTTTTTCTTGTTTCCACCCTTCTTTATTGTAGAAATGACCGTATTTAATAAAGACTATCTTCTAGTTATTCATAAAGATATTTTAAAATCTGAAATTTTTATAGGGGTTTTAAAGCACCATTACATTTACATGTTAATCCACATTTGTTGAAAATTTCAATGCGTAATTTGATTATGTAAAATTAATAAAAATATTATTTCAGTTAGTAAAAGAAAATGTTATTTTGGACAGTTACAAAGACATATTTCAACTTATTTGAACAATGCTTTGATAAAGTGAAAATATATTATGCATACATAATTATACAGAGCTAGTACCTATTTCTCTTGTTCCTGTATTCATAGGGTAATCTGAAATATAGATATTAAAAAAATTATAAAATATGTTCAAATTATATATATATATATATATAATACAATTCATTTAATTGATATATTAGATGAAAATATTTAATGTGTGCAATATTTCTATAAATAACTTAATTAGAAAGCGCTTAACCTAGAACAAACTGGCAATCCAAGGGCTAAAGAAAAACTGACAGACTAATTGCATTGAGATCTAAAGCAGCATTTGAAAGAGGAAAGAGGGTACTTTTAAATTCTCTTTTTAAATGCAAGCATGTTGTCAGATTTATTTTAGTTCTTGGTCTGGAGAAGTTCGCTCTAGATAAGTCTTTTCTAGTAAAATATTTATCATATGTATCTCAAGGCACATAGCTATGTAGCAGTATGTATATAAATAAAGCTGAAAGTAAACGTAGCAATAAACACAGACAAAATTTTTATAGATATATTTTATAATATCCTGCAATAATACTTAAGGATTAAACAATTTTGAATTTAAAACACAAATATTATAAATTAAAAATTTCATAAAGTCTAATTAATAATTTATTAATTTTGATTTTGAAATTAAAACATGCATGTTTTCATGTTACGGAAGATATAATAGTCATTATAAAATTTCACTATCTATTTTGATTAGAAAATTTTTAAATTAATGTTTGTTTAACATATTTTCATAAATTTCCACTAAGTGGTTTATCAAAGATTAAGTTGAACTGACAAATATTCATTAATAATAATAATAATAATAATAATAATAATAATAATAATAATAATAGTAATAATAACAAAATAATAATAATAATAATAATAATAATAATAATAATAATAATAATAATAATAATAATAATAATAATAATAATAATAATAATAATAATAATAATAATAATAATAATAATAATAATAATAATAATAATAATAATAATTCAATTCATTTATTTAAGTGCTAAACAAAAGCATAAAGCCAATTACTGTTTGCACATACAATAAAAGTGAAAATAAAACATATAGCATAAAATGAAAATATAAATGTAAAATTTAAAAGACAAAATCAAACATAACATTTCAGTTTAATAATATTACAAAATTCCTTATAATCAATGTCACATAGATTAAGGTTACTCCCAATCTGATTATATAAAGAGGGTAATCTAAATAAAGGAGAAATTTAATAATAATAATAATAATAATAATAATAATAATAATAATAATAATAATAATAATAATAATAATAATAATAATAATAATAATAATAATAATAATAATAATAATAATAATAATAATGATGATGATGATGATGATGATGATGATGATGATGATGATAATGATGATGATGGTGATTATGTTGATGATGATGGTGGTGGTGATGATGATGGTGGTGGTGATGATAATGATGATAATAATGATGATGATAATAATAATAACAATGATGATGTTGATGATGGTGGGTGGTGCAATTTAATTCTTTAATGAATATATCTAAAGCCAAAGACCATTTACAGATTGCAAATAAAGAAAGGATATATATTAAATGTTTTAGGTTAGTAATAAAAAATACATAATCATACATCAATGAAATTCTTTGAAAATTAATTGATATTAATTTAAAAACGGTTTTCAGTAACAAAATGTGAATTGTAAGTATGAAGTAGACAAACAATAAAAGGTGAGTGGTTAAATCATTTTTACAAATTGAAATGAAGAAATAATTATGATCATGAGGTTTGCATTCAACAATAATTCAAATGCAGTTTTGAAATTATGTTATTAGAAATATTTATTTTTTCAGTAATATTTTTGTATAAAAAGTTTCATATAATTAGCCTTTCCCTTGCTAAAACTGATATATTAAAATCATTTTTCAATTAATAAAATTAGAACATTTTGGGATAACTAATTGCATTTCACATATATCTCTTTGTCAGTATGGATTCCATGAAACTGATTCAAATTCCTAAATAGAAAGAACTAACAATAGTAGAAGTTTATATTTGGTGGAGTATTGAAATGCACAGGTATGTTTGTAAATAGTTTCCACCATCACGAGGACCATATTTATTATTGATTCTATATGATAAAGAAAGTAACCATTACTGAAAAATGTAATTCCAAGATCGTAAACAGTGTAAGCAGTTTTATTTTAAAATTATTAATACAATATTCAATTATTAGAATTTTAGACTTATTGAAATAAAACACAGAAAAACATCTGTCTACATTGACTATCATTTTATTTTTTTTCACACCATTTGCAAAAATACTATTATTTATATAACGCCATGTAAAAATTTTACCAAATGTATTTTAAATATTAATTGAACTGCCCTCTAGCTGTCAAGTAGAAAAACTTTTTACGATGTGAAAGTTGACCACATCTTAATGTCTTTTATATATTTTTGTGTACAGCTGTCTTGAACAATAAGAGCCAGAGTGCCAATTTAAATCAGTCTTTGTATCTTTTAATGTAAATATCTTTAAATAACTGATATTGAGTGAAATATATCCACTCTATACATTAAATATCAGTTATTTAAAAATCAATTTACATTAAAAGATACAAAGACTGATTTAAATTGGCACTCCTGATGTTATTGTTCAAGATAGCATTACACAAAAAGATCTAAAATACATTAAGAGGTGGTCCATTCTCTTATTGTAAAAAAAATATCTAACTTGGCAGCTAGAGGGAAGTTCTATTATTATTTAAAATAGATTTGGGAAAATTTTCACATGATGTTATATTTATTGATTATTAAAATATTATTTATCATATATATATATATGATCAATAGATGGCGTTTTATCATAAATACAAGCGTTAGCAAGTTTAACTTTTTTTTTTCATATATATATACATTTGGAAAAACTATTAATACCATTTTGAAGCAATATTTAACCATGAAAATATTAGATCCATCAAAATCAACATTCACCAGCATTGCACAAAAGTGAGAATATTGTAGACATGTTTTGAGGTTATTAGTATTTTAAAAATAAGGCACTCCTTGATAGCAATAACATTGGAAAGATATTCGATTATTAAACTTAACAAAAGCTGCTCTTAACATATGCTACTTCAAAAAATATTATTGATTTAGACTTTTACTGAAAACATTGTAAAATTGCTTACAAGATGATTATAATAACTTCAACGAAGTGGCTGATATTTTCATTCAAGTATCAAATAATTTTGAGCAAATTATATCTCCATTTCAAAAAATTTTGAAATAACTTGTTGTATAATTGTGGATTATCTCATCATGGATTTTTGAAAAATGAACAATAGGGTATATATGATAAACATCAACAAATACAATACATGATTATGCAAAGATTAGGGGGAAATCTGAAAAGATAGAAAGTAAAGTATCTGAACTAAAAGCTGACAACAATATTAAATTACTACCATTAAAGAAAATAATAGAAGAAAAGTATCACCGAGACGAACAAAAACTTTAAAGAGTTGAAGAAACAATTGACGGAAAATAAATGTTACAGTCATCGAAAGAAAATAAACAGGTGATATTTCCAAACTTAAATTGGAGCTAAATCCTGAATAATTTAAAATTATTCATAGTTTATGAGGTAAGTATTAAAATTGAAGTAAAATAAAATATTAAAAGTATTAATGGAAATCTAGAAATAAAAGTGCCAGTGAGAATTAAAATTGATGAATGCCAAGAATCATACCATTGTATTGACTTTTATCATAAAAATAAATATGAAATGGTTCGTGGGAATTCTATTCTTCAATTAATTGACAGCTATAAGTATGTAATACTTCCACATCATGATAATCTTACAGATGAAAACATCATAATGAAGATAATGCTTGGGAAACTTTAAATAAAGTAACCATGTTTAACTATTGCAAGAGTAAAGTAAGATATTTGAATGCCTTTTGTAATTGAAGAGATGATCAGAATGAAAAGATTAGTTGATGGATGGAAATTAAAATCACAACAACACATACTAAGAATCCAAAAGATCTTATGTTCCATAAACTATGTAATACCTATGAAGGCTTATTCATATTTTTAAGTGTGCAAATATAAAAGCTTAATTTATAGCTTAGAATGAAATAGAACTATAGGATCACGATCCAGGCTATAGAAACTAAATTGGGAGAAATGGAATAATCCCAATTCTATATATCTTTTCTTCTGAATTGAATATAAAATGTAATCGATTTTATAGGCAACTTTATGTTTAAATAATAAGTTTATTTTCATCAAACCGATTTTCTTTCAAAATTGAACCTTGTCAAGATGTTATAATAATTCAAAATGTCATGTGATTTACATATTATATTAGCACATCATCTAGTGGACAATCTTAACTTTAAAATGTTTTATATTTTCCAATTTTTATTTAATGTCCATTTTTCTCCCAACTTTACTGACCGTTGTAGTAAATACATATATTTCTCTTTACTTTCTTATATATACAGTGGCTTCTTTATATTTTTTATTTGTAATCTTTACAATGTTTGATAACTTCAATACTTTCTTCACATTCCATAATTTGCCCTGTTTCTAAAAAATGCCAAAATGGTTCTGATTTAATATCTTTCATATTTCTTGCTCTGTCATGCTCTTTACCTGTTTCTATCTTATTTTTCACTGGGTGACATCTCTCTCTCTCTATCTATCTATCTATCTATCTATCTATCTATCTATCTCTCTCTCTTTATATATATATATATATATATATATATAGTAACCAAACAGACACCCAACCCCACTCTTGGTTGATTTTATTTCCTGATGAGCATATTGCAAGAAGGAACTATTGATTGGCATTCCCCCATGCAGATGTCACTCCACCTACAAAAATATTTCCTGTTTTTCAGAGGATGTAGTGCCATAGAGACTGGAAGCATCTAGAAAATTATGTTTGTTTTTCCTAGTGGTGCCACTTGGGTTCCATCTCATTACATCCTTACTTACCACTGTCTGGTTATGCCAAACATAGCTCAACAGGCATAATATTCTCATGAGCAAGATGCAATGTATAACTTGTGATTCAAAAATTTGAACTAAACAACTAAAATTACTTAACAACAATTTTATTTAACAACAATTTGTATGTCCTTCTAACATAGATCATTCATATCTATGTGAAGATTCATTTTCAGTTCAATTATGAGAAGAGGTTTAGAATCACTTTATTTAACAATAATTCATTTGCAAGTCATTCTAATAAAGTTTATTTATATCCATGTGAAGATTCATTTTCAGTTCAATTAGGAGAAGAAGTCTAGAAGCACTTTCAGGTAAGTATACATATACCATCAATGCATGAATGTTTTAATTATTTGTTCCAGGTCTGTATATTTTTTTAGATAAGTAAACAGATACTATCAGCAATTCCAGGTTTGTGGATCATTTATAATCCAATCTAGTATAGATGTGTACTTATACACATAAGTTTTATTATTTTATTCAGATATGAATAATATGCAGATAAGCATTTATGATTCATATAGCATTTTATAATTCTAAGAATTTTTACAGGTAGGTAAACAGAAAATATTAGAACTTCTAGGTTTGTGGAGCATTTATAATCCAGTCAAGTATAGATGTATATTTATACACATAAGTTTTATTATTTTATTCAGATATAAGTAAAATGCATGTAAGCATTTATGATTCATATAGCATTTTACTATTTTTACCATATCTTTGATTGTCATTTAGCTTGTTCATTTGAAATAATTATTACAATTAATATCTCTATTATTTGAACATATCTTAAATTTTATGAAATAATCGGCATTTAGTAATGAAGTATATAACATCTAAATATATGTGTGAGTGTTTGTAATTAAGTAATAGTTTTCATATTAAATAAGGATAAAAAAAACTACCAACTTTTGACTGAAGTTAATGATTGAGTGTGAAAACTTTTCTTAAGACTAATAATATAAAATATTTTGTTTGTTTTATAAAAAAAAATATGTTATAATGTTAATTCATATGTTATTATAATTGAATCATTTTAATTGTTTCATCTAAATTTTATGTCTGCATTACTAAATAACTGAGGGTGTCTTTCATGAAGCTGAATGGTTATGATTTTCAGGCAATGCTTGGAGTTCACATGTTGGCTCAATGGCGATAGGACAAGCAGTTTCTAGCTGACAGTCATATTAGGGTTTCTCATTAAACTGTTTGATGGTCTTATTTAGTCACTTTTTACTATTCTTGTAGCTAAATCTTGTGTCTCTGAATCAACTAATTATAATAATAATAATAATAATAATAATTTTCTACTGATTTTCCAGTCTATTTATATATATTTCTCCCTGACAAATGGATTGAGCTTACATGTTCCTTTTCTCCCATTGGTGGCAGGTTTTCATCCTTGTCCACATTTTTAATCCCCAGGTCATTGGACAGTGTCTCTTTGGTAGGAACATACTTTTAATTAGTGACTATTTTCGTGTATCTGCCCTCATGTGTTTTCAAATCTTAATTTTTATAGCCTGCAGCAGTGCCTTGACACCTACAGTTATTCTGCCTTACACATGTTTTGAATCTGATTTTATTTAAGTAGCTTTAATATAAAAAATATACATTTTTTTCACACTACAAATGGGTTTGATATTTCATTTGATTTTATGAATTTTAATAAAGAAGGATTTATACTTTCTTTAATTGTAAATATAAATGTATCTGCTTATCTTTTTTTTCTTTCATTGTAAAAAGTTTGAAACACTTTTAATTTGACCAAATCCGGATGAATTAACCAATTAACTTTTTTAATTGTGGTCAAATTTCATTACTTCTCTCTTTTTCTTTTTTTAAAAAGAAAAAAAAAAGTATTGTTAGTCATTTTAATTGGGAGGGGGGGGATGGGTTCTTCTAAATATATATATGAAACAGCATATATATTACAATTTTACACATAATTTTATAAACTATTCTTACCGTATTATTTTTATCATTTCATATTTTAGCAATACTTACTTTTTTTTTTTAATGATTTATTATTTTTTCATCCAAAACCTATATTATCATCCTTTTTTTTTTCTTTTCTATCATGTAGAATTTGATATACTTTCTTGAAATATTGAATAGAAATCCATTTCTTTCTTTTTTTTTTTTTTTCATTTTTATTACTAACTTATATTCTCATTTATTTCCTAATATAGTTTTTACAAACCTACTAATATATACATATTCAATGTATTCTTCTTGGACTTGCAATTTTTGTTCCATAGCCTTCTTTTCATTTAATGTAAGTTTATCTTTTTTTCTTTTATTATAATCTTTTTTGTACTCCCTTTTCTTGGCACCATTTGAATGTATAATTCCTCTTACGTTCTTAGTTTTTATGCAGTGATTTATCTTAATATTTCCATTGTCATCTTTTTTATTAAAAAAATCTAAATATTTTATTCCGTCTTTATTATTTTCTATAATAAATTAAATGTTAAACATATTTATATTTAGTTCATTAAATGCTTTCATTATACTTCTTCTATTTTCCACAACTATAATATCATCTACATATCCAAAATATTTTATAATTTTTCCATTTTCAATATGCTTATCAATTACTTTCCGCTCAATGCATCTACCATAGTTGACGCCATAATTCCACTTAATAGCCTATTATCCATCTTTTTTTTTTATATTCCAAAATTTATTGTTGTATTTTTGATATAATGTTTCATTATGTATTATTAAAACCTCTTCTATGATTTTCATACATTCTTTTGAAATATTCTTTTTAATTTTGATTTTTCTTACTACAATGTTAATACTTTCTTTTTTAGATATACCCCGATACATTTTTTTTCTATATCAAATACCAAATGATGTTATATTACTATTTCTACTTTATTTAACTGTTATTAATCTTCTTACTACTTCCTCAGAATTTTTTATACAATACTTTCCATATCCCATATTATTTTTTATATATTACATTACATATTTCTTTGAATATATATCCATTGAAATCTGTTATTAATCGTACAGGAATATTTTCTTTGTGGGTTTTTATATTTCTAAATTACATAGGATGTTCATATGCTGTTGGATATAATAACTTATATTCACTGTCGTTATAAAAAATATAAAAAAACAGTTCACATGTCACTCAAAAAAAATTACTTGTCTTTTCTGGTTTTGGTGAGCTGTAATCTGAAATATACACAGCAAAATTATATTAAATAAGATTTTCATATTCCAATAAAAATGTGATAATTACCTGTCGGTTTCGTTTTTGTAGTTTTCTCACCAACTGAAAAACAAATATATTGCAGAATTATTAAACAAAACAAACAACATTTGAATAAAAAGCGTAAATATATTAGATTAAATGATAGTCTTAGTAATATAAATGATTTATATAATCATTTTGTTTGGAAGAACCCACTGGGTTTTACTTTTATGCTTTACGATATTATTTTCAATTATTGTCTTTTAAATTGCATTGCAACATTTTAAAAAAATCTCAAAAGTTTATGACCTAATATATATTTCCTCAGTATAAGAAATTTACTCTTTAGAAAGTTAATTCACCAAATAGTTTTTAATTAAGAATCTTGAAAAAATAGTTTATTGTGTCTGCATTTTATTTATTATAATTAAACTTCTTTAAGAACCTCCGTACTCCTATGCAGTTGTAGAGTCGAATAAACTGAAGTTTAAGAATCATAAAATATGGCCCTCTCTTTTTTATTACATTCAAATGTCCTGTCATCTCTCAACCAATAATTATATTATATTACTATCAATATTTTTATTAATGTATTTAAAAATAAACATGAAAGTAGTCCTTAGTGAAATGGTATTTCAGAATTAAGAAATATTCTGTTAGTTCTATAAGTTGTCTGCTTTTTAAAATCGATGTTTTATTATTATATTCAAATGTCTTAAAGTATTTCTATGCATTAACTAGATATCTCATCATGCTTTAAAATAATGGGGGGTTTCACAGCAAATTTATATTTTGTTCTAAGCTTTTCATATTCAACATATTGTAGCCTCAACTTTATTTCTTTCCATTTCATTTCAGAATTCACTTTATGTGACCTCTACTTTATTTTATTTCATTTCAAGTAGCTAGTCGATTGAATCTAACCTTGGGATCGAACAAGGATGGCTAGTGTGTTTATTTCATGATATTAATAATAAGACTAAGTATACCCAGGCGCCAAATTGCAACTATAAATCTCAATGCCCACTAGAGATAATCAACATCCATGCTTATGACTATACAAGATAATGGAGAAAGTAATTAAATTTTCTCTCAAAAAAATATAATGTTGATAAATACAACTTAATTTATTGTGGTCTTCGTTTCAAACCTAGCAACAATTATGCAAATGTTTCTGTGACAAATTCTTATTACTAAATAAATAATAATGAGACAACTTTCTTCCACAACTTTAATATAAATATCTGATCTCAAGTGGTGACTACGAAAATGTTGTATACATTTCCAATTCATATATGATTAGAAATAATTTAGTAATCGATGCGGAGAACTCATAAATTATACTAATAATATAAACTTATTATTTAATTTAAAGCAGGACAAAAACTATTATAAATAACTCCCTACCATTTAATTCATACTACTTTATTTTTCGTTCTCATCATGTATCACTCTCAATAGTTACAATTATATAACACTGAATGTCTGTGTTATGTTCTCCTTTAAACTGATAACTCTTAATCTTATTCTCTTCAGCATACATATAAGCCATTCAACCAATTATCAATTCATGATCCTTATTATAGGTATAGAATTTCCCAAATTTTAATACCTGCCCTACATGACTTCCAAGCTAGCTCTTAGATTTAATAGTCGAAATACTCTTTCTCAAGGTCTTGATCTGCGAACAAGGTGCAATTATTAACGATTACATTGCAATGTATATAATCCCAAATTTTGTTAAATTAAACTTTAATTGGAGTTTACCAGTGGGAATTAATTGGAGTTTACCAGTGGGAATCATAATAAATACCGAAAGCAGGAAAGGGATTTTATGTCTGCTCCCAATACTCATAACATTGCAATGAACCAAATAACTAAATTTAATATACTTAAATTGACGATTTTCTCTCATCTTATTCTATTTCATATCTGTTTGCTGAAATTTAATTAGTACCTTAAATCTATTGCATTTTGACAAAGTAAACTATGAAAGTAAAACATGGACATTAATCATGGAAATGGATTAAGGAACTCAATCATGTAAGTGAAATATGGAAATCAAAATTAATTATGCAAATAAACTATGAAATTAATCAATATAAAACGAATTATGTGAATCAACTATGAAATCAATCAATATAAAAATGAATATAAAAATGAATAATCTAAATCAATTATAAATATAAAAATGAATAATTTAAATTTACGTGATGGAAATCAATCAATATATAGTTGTAATATAAATTTACGTGATGGAAATCAATCAATAAATAGTTGTAGATATAGGTGCTGGATATAGATTCTGGAGATATTTCAAACACTAACACACAAGATGCATGTAAATTCATAACAATAACAAATCTTTATTACAATAATAAAAAAACACATCTATAATATCACTACACTCAAATATTATATAAAGTTTACTAAGTGATGATAATAATGATACATAATACATACTTAAATTAACTAAATTTCTTTATAAATTAATCATTGTCTTGACCCATGTATTAATTGAATATTAATACTAATACACTTATGCACGGTATCAGAATTAGAATTCCACATTTAAGTATAATATAAATTTATCTTTTAACTTTCAGAAAAACTATACATTTCTGCTCCCCCTTTTATTGCAACCATTATCAGTTGAATTCTTCCAACAGGCAATAATAAATAATTATCAATTTTAATTATTCCAACAGCCAATAATCTTTTATATATCCTATGAAAAGGAGGATGTGATATAAAAAATCTCTAATTGGTCCTGCAAATGGGTTTCAATTTAAAAAATCATAATTTTACATTCATGCATGTCAAATTTTCACACTTTTCATTTTAGCAATGGTTTACATTTGATAGGCCAGTATGTTGCCCTAGCTTGACAATAATCAATTTTATTATCCTTCACAAACTTTGACCACAGATTGTTAAACTTATAAATTAAACACTTTATCACACACCCCACATAAACATACACAACTGACTGAAACCCTAATCATGTCAAAGCAACTTTTATGATGTCTTGCAAAACCCTCTATATATTTTATAGCACTATGCAACTTCATAACACACATATCAGTTTCACAGTAAGAGAAATTAAACAACCCACAACTTTAAATGTCTGCATTGGCCAGAGAGAAGTCTTCTCTAAGACTAAAATCATGTGAGGAACTATAGTCTCTACACATTTACTCTATATAGGCATGCACAACATTTGCCACAACTCTACCTATAACTCCATCAATAATTCCCTACACAATAAAAACAAATGGAGTGGGAACTCATCCTTGAACTGCTACTGCCATAGTAAATAAACTATTAGATAGTTATTTCTTATCTATGAGGTGGTAAAATAACTCTACCACAGTAATAATAAGCATTTGTAGCTTCACATATACACACATATGGGTGATTACAGTCCTAATGTAACTGACAAAGTGTGATCAGATCATGAATCAAAATCATGAACTGTCTTAATTTAAAATGTCAAGCACACAGCAACACCCATCTAATCTTCATAATTACAACAGATTGAATCAATATATTATAGCACAGCAACAATCATTCTCAGGATCATCCAATCACCTTTCACACATCCAATATTAAGCATAAAATTTTGTCAATAAAATATTTTCTATCTTTTTTTTTTACAAATATGTAAGCATTTATATTTCATCATCATTACATGTTAACAATTTTTTTAAATTCCTTCTTTTTTACTTTAATGTGTCTTATGGATCAAAATTATTTCTGTCTTTTTTTAAACATTAAAAAAAATTGAAATCAATATAATCATTAAATTTCTATTAAACATGCTACATATATAAATAAAGCAAAATAAATAATAAATATTAAATATCAAAGATTGTCTCTTTCCTTCAAGGCTAAGTTTGAAGACTTGATATTATTGTCCACCAACCAGTTACCATTTAGTTTATTTTGTCTTGGAAATAGTTATAGATAGCATATATAGATATACTGTTCTTTTTAATCAAGAGATAGCTACATTGATAATTAAAAGTGGTTTAAAAGAGTCCTGCAGATTACTTTCACATTTTGAAGATATTCTTTCCTGGGTTTAAATTTAGATGCTTTTTTCTATTACTGTTTTAGGCTTAAGACACTCAAAACAAACAGATTTTATTGTTAAAAATATAAATTGGCTATTTAACTTTATATAAAACTTTGATCTTTTTTGTTTCATTAACAAGTCATGAATGCAGTACCATTCTTGAGATGTCTTCTTGAAACAGATTTTAATGAACCAAATGTAAAAAATTGAGGCACTGGATACAAAATCTTTTATTAAGAGCTAATTTAGTCATAATTGATCTTGGAGAAAAAGAAATGCACACTATTTATAACTAGATTAGCACATCATATTTAAATAACACTTTTACACTTCTTAACAAGTTAGGTTGATTCATGAGAGCAAAAAAATCAGAGCAGACTTTCAGAGATTGAATTAACAAGTTAGTTTCAAGTATCAAGTCCCCCCTCACATTCCTTGGCCCCTTTTATAAGAAAAGGAAAAATATGTCAGTTTTTTTTTACTTTTTTCATGTCTGATTTCTCTCAGAAATTTAACCTTTTAAAGACCATCTGTTAAGTGCTAGTTTTAATTTCTTATCTACAGCTTAATTTGTGAACACATGGCCCTTGATTGATGAAAACCATTAAAAAGAACATATAGAATTACTGAGAATTTTTGTAAAATAGATATTTTTTAAATAATTCTTTATTTAGAATTTAAATTTTAGATCTGCACATAACAAATCAAAACAAATTCATTTTACACTATATTATCAAATAATATAGAACACAATATATAAATTTCTATAAAGGGAAAAAACTATATATCTGCAACATACACACACATACCATGCACAAAAACAAAAATTAAATAGAAAACTGTTTGTTCATATTAGCACAGAATATCTTTTATAATTTTTTATAATTATAAACCTATTTATAATGAGTTCAATATTTAAAATTGTATTAACATTTTTATTGGTGAATATCAAGATTCACAAAGAGTTTTTATTTTAGACATATAAATATTTATTTATCAGATATTACAGCATGTACAAACGCCATTCCCCTTTTCTCTATATATAATGCTAGCTATAAATTTAAACAAATATTAACAGATTATCTATATATGTGAGATTTACACTACACAGTTATTATTTTTTTCCAAATGAAGCTTTTCAATTTTTTCTTAAACTAAAAAAAAAAAAAGAAAATGCCTATAAATAGTTTATTTTCCCATCATTGGTTTATATATGAAATAAACCAAAGGTCACAATGTATAACATATAATAAATCCATTTATTTGATAAATATTGATTAGAAAGTATTATTTATTGTTTATTTGAATTGCGAGTTCTCAATTTTTTTCAACATGCATATATTGTAACAGTTCATAGCCAGTTATGACCATTAAATATAAGTATCAAATGTAGAAATAATAAATAATGACATTTTCATTGACTCTAAACTTGCAATTGATAAGGCATCATGGTTTTTTCTAGTAGTTGAGCACATGCGTGTCTTAGAATTTTATTTCAAACAAATGTTTATGTATATAAAATAAAAATGCTATTTTGTTAATGATGTTAACTGCTTATATTTCTATATGAATACAATAAATGTAATGAGTGTCATTTTTCAACTATATAGAAGCTTGTTATTTCTACAAATTAAATGAGAGTTAGTGCTTTCGAGACTTATGTCATTCTCATATCTATAGCAAAATGCAACTACTGAGAAGTTTGTTATTTCTGGAAATTAAATACAGCCTAGCATTTTTTTGAACTTACAATATTCTCATATTCATAATAAGATTCATTTTGTATAAATATGAGAATACCATAAATTCTTGAAAGTACAAAGAAAGCCTAAGCCATATTTGCTTTACAAAAATAAAAAAAACTTCCCTATAGTTGCATATAAGCACACGTTGTATTTATGATTTTGTTAAGGATATATGGAATTAATCATTGGGAAAAAAGACATAAAATACACTCAAAACAAAATAATGTGATTAAAATTATTAATGTTGCAGATAGAATTTTCATGTATCTTAATTTTATTTACATAAATGAAATATTTGAAATGAATTCATAGTACCAAATACATTTTCTCTGCTTTATTTCAAATTATTCCTTATAATCTATTTTCTTTCCTGTGTTTCTGAAGGAAAAAAAAACATGTTGATAATGCTTTTGGAAGTGATATCCAAGATGATTTTCATAAAACAGGACATTGAGATGGAATTGAGATGATGGATATGGTTAAGTTATTTTTTTTTAAAAAAAAAAAAACATTTGATAACATATAAAAAGAGCTACAATAGTAAATTTATAGTCAGAATATGTTTCCCTGACAGAGAGAGTTTGTGAATTAAATAATTTTACTGTGATAATCCTCATCAGGTAGCATATCTACATGAAAATGTTGGGGGAATATAGTATAAAATGTGGTATGATAGCATCATATGCAAATTATTTAATTTTTACAACAATAGTTTGCTGAAAACTTACGTGGTCATTCTCTTGGCTTTCTGAGCTACTCCATGAATGAAGCAGAAGATGTTGTCCAGCCATTAAATGAAAATTATTCTAACATAAGAATAAACTATAATTTCTCTAAGTTTTACCTTAAGCATTTTTCTATGTGTGCTTCACCCAAGAAAAAAGAAGAGAAAATCCACTGATGCCTCATAACTAGGCAACCAAACTATGAAAATCTTTTCAAGTGATCATATACATTTGTTAGTGGGAAATACTTGTAAACTACTAAAGAGGAATAGAGCAGTTTTACAATATTTGTAAACAATATCACTTTTAAAACAATCAAATGGATTAAATTGTTAATCTTCATTCCAGTCAAAAATATATAGAATTAATCAATTGGCCTAAAACTCATTCAACTTTATTGACTGAATTTAAAATAAAAAAGGTGAGTCTTGCTTGTCGGAATGATGAAAAATTGTTTTATTTTAGTGTAATTCTTATTTGCTAGCTAAAGATGAACAAAACTAAACAAAGAGTTATTATTTTCATACTTCTAAATTTCCAAATTCATCACTTCCTGTATTTTGCTGTAGTATTTTATATAAATGCAAATTATCCACTCTACTTTGAACACTTTTTAGCAAAAAAAAAAAATTGTATATATATATGCAATCTTAAATTTCCACTGTCCTGCAGTCTTTATCATAGTTATGATGTAATGAACAAAATAAAATACATAAATATATAAATAATACCATCAAAACATAATCAATACAATAATAAAAAACACAAAATGTAACAAAACATAATAAAACTGAAATAAATATAAATATAATCAAACCCAAAATAAAATAATCCACAAAATATAAAATAAAATATACAATGTAAATGTAAAATAAATGTAAATTATACATATGTATTTCTTACTGTACACACACACACACACACACATATATATATATATTGTAACAGTCAAGATTGTACATTCACGTAACAGAATTCAGAATCCAAGCAAAAGAGACTGAAGCTGACCAGATTAAGACTGTAACATCTCAAGTCCGACCACACTTCAACTCTTAAGCCAGTACTCCAAAACTCAAGACCCTACGAATGACCACCTTGAAATTACATGTAGCATACTCTTTTATTCGTGGCCAATATAGGTCAGGGAGAAACAATGAGACTCATAATTAAATTACAAATTGATTGTATCTAATGAATAGTTAACTTAATGAGCCCTTTAATAATGCATATTCTATAACATAATAATAATGAGAATTGGATTGAATAATGAAACTGAGAGTGGACTAGGTTAATTTACTAAAGTTTTAATTTCTCCAATAATACATTTTATCTAAAATATATCACAAGGTACATAACAAGTGGAAATGCACACAAGCATTTAATGGCTGAAGAGTTTTAAATATGCTCTTCAGACAGATTCTTTATCAGATTAATAAATAAATTTACATTTAAGTAAGATGAATGCAATGGTTATTCATCTTATGAATTCATAAAAGCCATAGATTCCTTTTGATATGTTAGAATTTAAATACAATTATTTTGGTGATATATATATATATATATATATATATATATCATAATATATATATATATATATATGTTAAAACGAAGATTTGCACGGTTTAAATATATAAAATACATATTTTGCGGGTTCATCCGTGTTAAAAACTTTTAATATCAATACACTGACATTTCGACTTGGTCACACAAGCCATCCACAGAGTTATAAAAAGGTAGAAAGACGGTTGTAGAGGCGCTACAATCACTGGTTTGAATAAAACATTAAAAATCCCACCAATAGCAAAAATGTTAAATTTAAGAATGTTTTTTAAAGAAATCTTTCCAAATAGGAGGAAGTTTGCACGTATCATCTCGCTTATTGATACAATCTGGTCCGTTTTAAGTATCTCAATGGCTTCTCTGATTTTGCATTGGTAGAGATTATCACATCTGGATATGATCCTGGTACTAGAAAAATCTATTTTATGACCTGAATCTATAGTATGGAGTGAGAGTGCTGATGATGATAGTGTTTTTAACTGCATTAGCATGCTCATCTCTCCTAACACTGATGCGACGATACTCATACCTATGTAGAAGCTTTACAATTTTTACATGAGATTTGATAGACACCATGAGATTCAAGAGGGATTGAATCTTGGCTTGGTTATTATATTGCTGATCTTTTGATGAGCAAAAATGCTGTATCTATATTATAGCGTTTTAATATACGTCTGATACTGTCTTAGTTCCTTTTACATATGGAACACAAATCCTAATAGCTGACTTATCATCTTTTTTTATTTTGTCTATTTTTATGTTTTATTCAAACAGTGATTGTAGCGCCTCTACAACCTCTTTCTACCTTTTATAACTAGGCTTGTGACCAAGTCGAACGTCAGTATATTGATATTAAAGTTTTTAACACGGATGAACCAAAATATGTATTTTATATATATATAATAAAGCACACAGTCATTTAAATAAATAGCTTATACTTGCCTGTCTATAGGGTAACATGCAGACCCTCTTAAGTGTCTGAATACTAATAATTAAACTAAACCTTGGTCAACACTTACAGTAGATGTTTCTTGTCTGTTTATATTTATTTATTTAACCTAAATAGGGCTACAATAACTTAGATTGACCGGACTTTTAAGAATATCTCAGACAATTGCTGAAAGAACTAAAATAGGGAGGTAGAATTGGCTGTTCTCGATGTACTAATGCACTATAGCACAGCAATACAATAATAAAGCGCTGTGGATGGATTGGTAGATCAAGGGTTTCTGAGCCCACCGGACCCTGAAAATGATTGTAGCTGCATGGAAAGTAACAAATAGTTAGAAAAGGGACTTAGGCAACTGGCCTTAGACTGGTGAGCCCCTATGAGAGAGAGTTAATGAGCCTTTTAAATAGTAAAAATGGACAATGAGAAAATTAAAGGAAGAAAACTACAGCAAAGTTTATAAATTAACTACTGCTTGCATATTGAACTTTAAAAACTGGCCTGATACACAATTTTCACAATAACTTCAGTTTGAATTATGTTAGAGCAAAAAAATTACATTGCTAGAAACTAGAAAAACTAAGGAAAACAATAAGCATAAAATAAATAGTGATAACTATATAAAAAATAAGGAAAAAAGAAATTTTCACAACCGAAATAATTATTATTTTATTGTTTGTTCATAATTTGAAAATTAACATTAACTAAAATGCAAATTACATCTTCAGTGATAATTTCTTTGTATTCCTCACAAAAAAATCTTTCTAAAGATATATAATAAGTCTTACCTGAGATAATCCATAGCTTTACAATGTCCGAAAATGTTCCTATAGGAGTTCTTCATTTTTATCTTCTACCCCAACTGTTGCAAATTGTCAAGGCGCCTGGCAGAAAAGAGTTCTCCCTAATAAAAGATAAAAAATAAAAAAATTAAAATTCTAACAGAATATAAAAATAATGAAGAAAGTGGAAAATTATTACTTACCATTATAAATACAATAAAAAAATAAAAGTCATCATCATCATCATAGTACAGGTATATTATAAAAGTGGTGTATATGTATGAATCATGAAAGTTCTGCCAATGGTTATGGGAAAACTCAAAAGCCTATTAAACAAGATGCACTATTTTGATTTTAGACTTTGGATAAACCAACCTTGTTTATAACATCATCATCATCATACTGAATAATCATTGCCAATACAGAAAACAATTTACAAATTTCTCATTTCAAGAGGCAGACAATGATTACTAAAAAGGTTCTATGGCAGATATTTATATAAAAAAAATGTTTATATTCTACCTCTTCCAAGACGTGTGCTCTTCCAGAGAAGCATACCTGTTCATATATGCTAATATAAATATGCAAAATATTTCATCATGCCAGATCTTGTTTACCAATTGGAAAAAGTAATCAGTAATGAAGCTGAAACAAAATTCTAATAAGGAAGGCAATCAGACAGTCATATGCCTATAAAGTATAAAATGAAGTTAGTAAAAAAACAAGTTAATAAAACAACAAATAAAAACTAAATTAGTAAAACAAAAACAATGAAAACCATGTTAGTAAAACAAAATTAGTAAAAACGAATAAAAAAACTGCATTATATACAATCAATTGCTAGAGAGAATAATTGTAAATAGTCTTGAATCAGTGTGTCAACCATTCATCCATTGTGCTGGTAGCTAAAACAAACCAACAAAAAAAAACAATAATAAAAACATTACTTTCATATGGCTACCTATCACAGAGTAAAAAACAGTCAGTCATTTTCTTGAGGGCAATTTATTATTTCTCTGATAATAGTTGATAAAATTTTTATCAAATAACATTAAAAAAATCTAAAATTGAATACTTACCTACTATAGAAAACTTCAAACCTGGAGTTTTAGTAAAATTCTCTACATTCACAAGTTTGCAGGTTACGTTCGGACACGATTACTGTTACTAGATGAAGGGCCTGGCCGATTGATATCGTTGGGAACACTTGTTGACGGCCTGGTGTATTGATATCATCCAGAAAGCACTTATTTTTTCTTTTGGCTGGTAAAGTAGTTTCTTCTTCTGATGACGAAAATATTCTTCAAGATCACTATAACTAACACTATCCTGGAGTCAAAGGGCTTAGATGGGACAAATTCATCACGCTAAAATAACCGTATCAGAGGCCATCATGTCCCGTTCATTTATTTTGCGTACTTTTCTTTCCGTTAATCTAACAAATTGTGAAAAAAATTTTTAAAAAAATTGACCTTATTCGCAAAAAAATTAATAAAAATTTTATTTTTTAACTTACAGAAAAATGGTGACTACCTACGAAAAGAGGAAAAAACAACGAAGAGAATTATGGTATAGGCGCATGCGTAGTCCTTATAGTTTTTCCGTAATTTCAAACAGAAAAACGAACTTCAACAAACGAACATTAACGAGCGCAATCGTTGCCGACAAACCGGAAGTAGTTAATATTCTATAGTCGAGAACAATAGCTTATTAGCTTAATCAAATAGAAGCCAACTCTTAGGTAGCATGATAAAATATATGCTATAGACGGGAATAATTACAGATAACTTTGCTGTTCCAGCTACCTCTAATTTATTATTGATCAAATGACAAGTATTTAAAAGGAGGGAAAATATATATTTGATGGGGTTTACTAAATAACTTACATAGCAAATATACTTATAAATATTTATCAAGGTTAGTCTATTTTTTAGTATTGAAAAATCAAACCTCACTAAAACATGCCACATTGCAAAAATTTACAATCGAGCAATTACCAAACAAAATATTAAATAATAATGAGCGAGTTGTTACTATTTTCTTAAGAGGGTTTTGAAACAGCGCACAGAAATAAGATTATAAATAATTATGTGAAGAGGTTTTAATTAATCTCTTTTTGAAATATTAAAATTTAGTATTTGCTATTTCGAAGTGTCAGCATATTGTAAAATAAATATAATAAATATTGAAACTATGTGATAAAAATAACTAGAGACATGACTGCAGTGATAGTTTAAAGAAGAAACATTAATTAATTTCTCAAAGAGATTTTAAAAGCAAGTGGATCATTTACAGATTTTAAACCAATAAAAGAAAAGCTTTAACATTAAGAATATATACTGAGTGGTTAGTTAGCTAACTAGAATTTAAAAGGTAGTATGAAATTATTCAGAAAATATACAGAGCTCTGCAGTTTAAAATGATTTACCAGTATTAGTAGGTGCTTGAGCTGGAGCTGAGAGTTTCCTGGTGGCTTGGGCTTTCTTTATGGGTTGTCACAGGTATTGCGATTCTTCTTTTCCATTAGATGGTAGATATTATAGCGCCTTTTTTTTGGTAGATGGTAGATGTTATAGCGGCATCTTGGTTATAAACGGGTCAGATAGAAACAAACCCGCACCTACTTACGGGGACGCTAAGATGGCCACACTAGCTGGACATCGTTCAAACTAGATTTGATTTTAAATATAAAGGTTCAAAATGGAGCCTTCTCAGATATAGACTCAGTCAGCTATCTTTCCGCTCAAAATATGGCCCATTTATATATTTTTCTTATCAGTTTAACACCTTTAAGAAATTTTTCTTTGCTTCATGATTACATTTTTAATTAATTTTGTTAACATTCAATCTGATTTAAAATATGCTGATCAGTTTCTGAGGTATTATAACTTTTCCTTAATTCCGTTTTAATTAAATTCTAAAAACATGTAATTTTGATCTTAAATATTTGATAAACTATTAAAGTATTTCAGTTATAACTTTTATGGTTATTTGTAAAACTATTTTGCCATAAACAATTTTAATCCAAAATAACTTAAATGTTTATATAGACACATTCAATTAGCCGATTTAAAAGACTTTTTAATTTGACCAAAGGTAGGTGGGCATAAATTAAATACTTGTTTACAACAAACTGTTTATAGCCAACTTTTAATTCTAAAAAAAAATAACACTTAATTTTTAAAGAAGACTTCTCAGCAAATTTGAAAGAAAACCTTTTTAACATTTTTAAATAAACATTTTAAAATATTTTCATCTTTTAACATTTTAAATATATAAAACATTTTAATGTTTTAAATCATGCCACCCCTATATACATTACAAATACAGGTTGGATTATATATCCACATACAAATTAAAATAATAAATTTATTAATAAATTGAACCTTATCATTATTTAACATAAAACAAGTATTTTTTTAAAAAATAAACACGATACTAATAATAATAATACGCTATAATTCTATCCAACCTATCTAATTATAGCGTTCTTTCGTATGTAAATATATAATGCTGTTCAGACAGCCATGATATCAAATTGTAG
The DNA here is from genome assembly GCA_028023455.1 of Epiperipatus broadwayi. Classification (NCBI taxonomy): domain Eukaryota; kingdom Metazoa; phylum Onychophora; class Udeonychophora; order Euonychophora; family Peripatidae; genus Epiperipatus; species Epiperipatus broadwayi. The sequence continues at coordinate 7,133,597 of JAQFVV010000046.1, read as the reverse complement.
TTTTATTTTACATATTATAGTTTAAATGAGATTCGAATCTAACATAGACGAGTGGGCTACTAGATAGATGATGAAACAGCAAGGGATTAGGAGGTTCCCGTTTCAATATATATATATGTTAAAACGAAGATTTGCACGGGTTAAATATATAAAATACATATTTGCGGGTCATCGTGTTAAAACTTTTAATATCAAAACGAGTTGACTTGGCACACGCCATCCACGGTTATAAAAGGTAGAAGACGGTTTAGGGGCACAACACGGTTTGAAAAAACATTAAAATCCCACCATCAAAATGTTAATTTAAGAATTTTAAAGAAACTTTCCAAATAGAGGAGTTGCAGATCATCTCGCTTATTGATACAACTGGCCTTTAAGTACTCAAGGCTTCTGATTTGCATGGTAGAGTATCACACTGGATAGATCGGTACTAGAAAATCTATTTTATGACCTGAATCTATAGTATGGAGGAGGGGGAGGAGTGTTGTTTAACTGCATTAGCTGTCACTCCTAACACGGGACGATTTCATCCTATGAGAGCTTACATTTTACATGAGATTTGATAGACACTGAGCAAGAGGGATTAGTTGGTTATTGCTGACTTTGGCGCTAGCGAAGGTACCTTTTTTGGACAACTACATAATATTATTGGGCGAAACTTTTTTATAATGAATTATAACTTTAAGAATAATGTTATTCAAATTATAAAAAGCTATTTCAGCCCAAAATAGCAAAAGGAACAAAAAGAGAAACATAAGGTCCATATGAAAAGAACACAGAAACGGATAAAAACCATAAAGAAACCCAAAGACACAAAACACAACAACCCCAACAGCTACAAACCGAAAAGAACCCAAAGAGCACGAACTAAACCACCCCCCCCCCCCACGCAAAAATGATTTCGACAACCGAGACCTCCCACAAAGAACAAAGGGAAAACCCCGAGAAAACCGGTTATCAAAGCCCACTTAACTGAGCTTGGGACCAGCAACGCGATATTGATATTAAAGTTTAACCGGAACCAAAAAATTTATATATATATTCATGAACAACGAATTAAATTTTTATAATCTTCTAATTTACTTATATTCCTTATAAACTCAAACTTTAATTTTATTATCACACATTAATATAGTACTTATTACTTTATTTTCATATAATTCTGTTCAATCTTAATTCATTTACTAAAATATTCTTTTTAATTTTCAAATCATATAAAAACTATTATTTTATTATTCATTCTTCGGTTATTAAAAATAGCGGTTATTAAAAATATTTTATATTTATCTTCTTTTAATATCTAAAACTATAAATAAACTAACCAATTTTACTTTGATTTTTTAACAGTAAAGAAAAAAAAACTTATTTTTTTTTTAAATTTTCTTATGCCCTGGCTTTCTTTATTACATATTAAACCAACTACATCTATAATCACAACATCTCTTTTTTATTTGTATATTTTTATGTATATACTTTAACTTTTATTACTATTATTATATAAGTTTATATAATTCTGTCTTCTAAATTTATATTTTATATTATACTGCGTCATATGTAAATATTATGCTAAGTTTTTATTACATTAAATGCAATATCTATAAACATATTCATACTTATAGTCCTATGTAAACATGTTTTCAAAACCCAGAATTTAATTATAAATATTTTTTTTTGTATTTTTTTTATAATTATTTTTTAATTATGATATTTATACTAATGTCATCCTAGTCCCAAAATTTCTATTAGATTTTGGTATTATCTTTTTTATTAGTATTGCTTCTTTTATTTTATTTTGTCTGTATGTAACCTTATTTTATTGAACTTTCTGTAAATTTGTGTCCGGTGCCGTTTGAGTTATTGTCTGAAAAAGACTACAGAACAGTCAAAACATAAGATTGTACATGCATGGGTATAATAAAAAGTTATATTTCCTATCAAAAGTAGAATGCATGTGTTGCATCCACTGCATTAAAATTAAATGCCATCTTTCATGATGACATATTAGTAAAAAAAATATAGTTTAATTTTTCAATAAGTAATTTTTGTTGGTAAATAATAATTAAAGTGTTTATTTGACATATTAATCATTTGAATGATGATTATAATATCCATAGCTTAAAAGTAATCTTTAAGTCTAAATATATAATGTCTAAAAGTCATAAGTAAGTCTTTTACAATTTTAAAAATTCCGTATGAAGTTATTAATAACATAATGTATTAATGAGTGCAAATTTAGAACAGTAAGGTTAAACTGGGATGTACCTTAGTTGTCAATTACATGAATCAAAATTGATCACATGACTTGCACTATAGTGTGTAATGCCATGAGCATCATACACACACACACACCTCTTGGAAATTCACACCTATCTGACACAGTCACTTATTTATCTAAATTATCTACAAGTTTAATTGCTTTTAAATATTTTTGAAGTTAAAATTATGCATTGTTAAAAAGTGATATTTATCAAGACTATTCTACAGCTGTATTTTTTATTCATGGGTCATATCATCAGCCAGGAAACGTACCCACTAACCTGGGACAATGGCTGGTAAAGCAGCTGTCGCTCTCCTCCCGACCACCAATGCTTGACAGCTGTAATTTTTATTGACACTTTAAAATAGTTTAACAAAAATTGCATTACCTGAAATTCCAGAGTACATGATTTAGAAATTAAAATGTTTTCTCTGATAATTAATTACTTAACTTAAATTTAATAAAAAGTATTATTACTATTCTTGTTTTATAAACTATACTACTTTCTATGTTATATTTAGAATTTAATGTAGAAAGAATAATTTCTAAGTTACATGGAAAAAACTTTTAAATTCTTTAAGAAAACTTTAAATATTTTCAAAAAACTATTTCATGAAACTATTTTATCTAAAATATGCTAAATCTTTATCTTGTTACAACCTTTTTCTTTATGTATAACTATATTTTAACTGAATAAGACTATTTAGCCTGTTACTGAAAAAAAACTTTTAAATGATAAAATAATTTTATAAATGTTAGTATCTTAAAAGTATTATGTTTATTGACAAGAAAATAATTGAATAATTAAAAATGGTGCCTGTAACATTATCTCTATGTGCCTGCAAGAGGCGCTGTTTCCATGTCAACCACAGAAATATTTAGAGTAGGGGGCCAAAAGCAGCAATGCAAGTTCCAACCCATAGGTGGGACTAATCACCATGTACACACAGAAACCTTATGCCAAATAGCTGCCTGCACAAATGCCTGCTTGGTGGCACTGATAGCCATAAATAAACACATCTAGCCCACTACATGGTAGCTATTTCTCCATGTTACACACACAAACACTGCAACATTTAGAAGTGATATTGATACTTCTTCATAGTTTTGTTTTATATGCACATTCGTAAAAGATCGATAGCATATAATATGAAAGTGTGATTAACCTGGAAACCACAGCTATTTAAATCTGCTTTCAGATTTAATACAGTTACAATGAATTTCACTCTCTGATAAATCTATCTATTTTTAAATTATTTTCTTTTAAAAATCTTTTTTTTTCTTTAAAAGTGTTTTTTTTTTTAAAAAAGGTAATTTTTACACTTTCTCTTTTACTGCAATCTTTCAAAACTGTTAAAAATCGGTCTGACAGTATTTCTTTCAGAACTGCGTTATGTTGATAGATGATTGTTTGTAAAACTTTTTTTTATACTTTCAAATAATATTTCCAGTAACTTTTAAACTAATACAAATTACATTTCAGTTTAAAGATCTTTCAATTACAATTTCGCAAACGTGTTATTTTAAAAAGGTTGATAGTGTCCCTAAATGAATTTGTGTTGCTGTTATGTGCAAACAATAATTCAAAAATATGTTTATCAAGAGTTTCTTTCACAATAAATATTTTTAAATTACTAAAGAGAAAGCAAATCAAACTCTCCTTGAAATATATTAAAATATCTATTCAGTTCAAATTTAAAGAAAGTTTACGTTACAATTTATGTATGCACTTACATCTTTTATTTGTAATATACGATCTAAATAATTTTTTAAACCATTTATGTTTTACTATCTTTGATAAAAATTATTAAAATTAATATGTGTGCAAGCAATAAAACATCAAACAGATTGAAGAGTATGACCCCTATAACATTGTATTTTTGTAGACCTTATAAGATGTCAGAGAATTGCAGTTTGTGTTGTGTGTGGTGATTTGTCCATGAGCTCTCCTCAGTGTAAAAATTGAGTAAAAATATTCAAGGCATAAATATTAATTGAAGTTGTATTTAAAACATTAGAATCATTTTAATAATTAAAATGTAATATAATCACAAGAAAACTTCAAAATAATAGGTTGGATAAGTATGGAAAAGTAAGATATTATACAGACTCAGAAAAAAAAAGATTTAGAGCAAAATATAAAAGCTAATAACAATATAGCAAAAAGATTATGTTTTGAAGGAAACAACACAAAATGTAAATTAATGAAGATAGAATAGGAATCCAAGATATGTGAGAGAGTTTCATCCACAGATTTAAGTTGCAGGTTAAAAATATATACATTTAGTATGGTTATTTTTAAAACAAAAAAGTTAAAAAATTTTTTTAATTTTTGTTTTTTTTTTTAAAATTTTGAGAAAAAAATTTTAAACAACCCATTAAAATTATAAGAAAACGAAAGTGTTGAGGGCCTTAAAAAAATATAAATGTTTTTTGCTTTTAAGGGTTGTATGCTGTTAAAATTAAAACTATTAGTCCTCATAAATAATTTGGAAGATATTGCTTGTCAAAATTGGATGTTCATTGAAAATTATATATGATCTTAATAGCCTAAAATTCAGAAGCCTGATAGTACTGTCTTTGCCAGTGCAGTGTTTCTTTCTTTCATTGTTGAATTACTAATATCGCCACAGCTTGTAAAAGTAATGTTACTTAAAATAAAATCTTACTAATGAGTTAATTTGTTCCATAATTACGCTGTTACAAGTTTTGTTAATTTTAATATAGGATATATCTAGATGAACGTCTAAACATTATGAAAAAATTTTGAAAAAAGTAAAGGCAATACTTTTTAATAGATACTTTTCAAGCTCAGGATTTATCAATGAAAGTTGAAATCTAATTAGAATTTTTGCAATATGTCACATTATTTACTTTGTGATAGAACCATCAAAATGAGAGTCATGTGAAGTTGGATATAGTTGAGAAATGAATGATTTCTTGTTCAGTAATTGAAGGTTCTTGATTTATCATGAGATAAGCACATTATCTGCAAAAGCTAATGAGTACATATTTATTTTTAATAATGGTAGAAAAGGTTTAATTAAATTTGCATATTAAAGTAAAACAAGATTAAATAAATTATTCATATACTGCAGTTTTAGGACTTTAAATAAATAATATATATATATATATATATATATATATATATATATATATATATATATATATATATATATATATATATATATATATATATATATATATATATATATATAAATGATTCAAATAACTATTATATACTATCTGAGTCATAAATATATATATATATATATATAGAATTATAAACAAATTATTAATAGCAAGTATTATAACTCAGGTATACAGGCAGTAGATCTTATCCACTTTCATTTCTTAGTTTGATGTTAAGTGCATGTTTAAACAAATACTAAGTGAATATGATCTAGCAGGGCGCCACTAGATTATCTGAATCTAGACATGGTTATATCTAATAACCTTTCACATGTACCAGGTTTGAATCCCTTTTTGGTACTTTATTTCTAATAAAAATGAGAGATCTTGCTTTTTGAGCCATATCACTATAAGCACTAATAGTTAGGTAAAAGTAAAACATCTTTAAACCACAGTGGAGTTCATTGAACATAAATCATTTCTCAGATCTTAACATAACAAATGTGTTTCAATATTTTTATAAGTTCACTAGCTCAGATTATATATAACTAATTTAGGATGGCAATTCACTCATCCTTGCATGAAATAGATGATGGGATGTGGTTATAATAATACTAAGAGATCACTAAATATTATAAAACCAATATTTATTTATGGCCTTTAAACAGTTAAACAGCTCATTAATTAAAACGTCGATGACGATGATGATGATGATGATAATAACAATAATGACAAGGGTTTCAACTACAGCTCTAGGACTAAGCCTAAACATAAAACTAAATTTTATAAAGAAATTCATAATTATTGCTTAATTTTAGCATATTTACTTATATCTTAAATAACTAATATTCAACCATTGATGATGATGAATAATCATACTTAACAAAGACTACACTTAATGAAATATATATGCCTCGTTTAATAAAACAAACTAATATTTATTACTACATTTCTAACATATACATAAAAATTTCTAGATAAATATGAAAATTGACAAAAATAATAATAATAATAATAATAATTGATTATATAACAATCATCAGATTAATTTCAAGTTCTTCCCCCTTTCCCTTCAAATGTATTTTGTACTAAGTTGGATGTCACATTGACCATGATTTTCACTCCATGAGAAAAGTATTTAAAAAAAAAAATATTATCTGCTCATTAGCACACATACTTTATAAATCTAACATGTAAGTAGAATGTAAAAAAAATGTTAATAGAATTGTAAGAGCAAGTTTTAGAAACAAGTTTTAAATTATTTTCTCCCCCTCGCTGTCTCTGAAATGCTATACTTAACTTGAAACAAAACAATCCAATATTCTAACACTACTTGTTACTTCACTTTCACTCGCAATTATACACATATAAAAATATTATTATGTATGTGTGTGTTTTATCCCATAATAACAAAATATTATTTAAAACCAAAATAATAATAATATATTAGTTAAAACTAAAATCATAATACCATAAAAAATAATTGTTTTACACAATAAATATTTTTCATAACTGTAAAATTAATAAACATATAATTTGGATACATTCAAGATCATTTATGAAGCTCAAAGTTATTATTAGTAAGACATTCTTGTTTTTAATCGATCTGAATAGTCTTTAAAAGTTCTTTAAATAAAATATACCACTTTATTGCTAAAATGTTTATTAAGACTGATATCATAAAGAAAATAGATATAAAAAGTCATATTACTGATCTTTTGTTTGTGGCGAATTTCCAAGGGTTCAAACTTGTCTTGTATAATGTCTATATTTCTGCAGCTACCATTTCCGTTTTACTGGGAACAATCTCTTTCTTGAGGTGTATAACTATTTGATGATGATGACTCTATTGAGGTTATTTGCTTTAGTGGATAATTTGGAAATCATTATATTAATTTTTCTTCTCTTCCTTTCAAGCATGATCCTTAGTGGATGAAATACAGTGGTTGTTTTCATATTTATAAATTTTCTTGAGTTTAAAATCAGTTGTTGTAACAATTAATTGGACTTGATGATTAATATTTATCAGTAGATTAATTCATCTTCTTTGAATGCAGGTGAATGCTTTCTTCCTTCTATTAAAAACATCTTATTTCTCTGGTCAGTTGAAAGGTGTAGAATATTATTTTAGACACAACATCTTTTCTTTCCTATATGATGTGCAGCTTTCCAGATGGTCAGCAAAGATCGGACATACATATAATTTTTCTAGCCAGCCATTTCTTATATTTTCAACATTCAATTTAATAGTTTAATAATCTGAATCATAATCACCAAAAAAAATAATAATTCCAGACAGCTTTTTATATCCAAATTTTAGCTAACTTAACCAATCAGAGATAGCGTCACTTGCTATTTTTGGACAAATTCATTTTAATTAGATCTCTAATTTCTTTTCAACTAAATTATTTTTCAACTGAAAAGTTTAATCCTTTTTCCAGACACTTTTGTTTTAAAAAAAATAGACTTATTCCTTATTTCCTTTCTTTTTTTTTTTTTACATTTAGGTAACATTTCCAATCTTTGAGCTTCGTTCTTTAGATCTTAAGATAAGACAATTTCAAATTTAGAGTTCTCACCCATTATAAGCTCCCAAAGTGAAATACAATCATTTACAAAAAAAAAATTGCTACAAAGATAGATATCTGATTAAACCGATTTCCTCTTTTAACATAAAATTGTACAAAAAAAATAATTTGACAGATTCAATCCTTCCTTTTCTTTCAATATTTAGTAAATGTAAATTTCTGTATGTAATGTACACACATCCTTCATTCTTTCAAATCATTCATAAACTAACATTAAATAATATAATTGCTAGCTTAGTAATTATAACCCAATTATTTAATTAAATCTGTAACTTTTAAATCCCAATTATAATTAAAGAAAAGCAAAATACAAGTATAGAATAAGACATTAAAATTGATCAAGCATAGGTTAGTTTTAAAGAAAGTTAAAATGTTCTATATTTGAAATATAAAACAATTAAATAGTTTACACATACATTGCCTATACGTATGCATTATAACTTTGCTTTTTAAAGAAAAATGAAAATATTAAATAGTTTAAATGTGTGTATTACCTTTCTATCAACACACAAACAAATAAAGCATATAATTGTTGACCTACTCTCTCTCTGTTTAAAGCTTTTATAATTTTGATCTGGTAGGGTTTGAACTTGGATGCCCTACAGCTTCTTTTATGATTATATACAAATGTGATGATGATTTTTGGTTTACCTTTTCTACATGCACATTACTATAAATTTAGCTAGTGACTAAATTGTAATGGCACAACATTCTCCCCCTTCGGATAAAATCATCAGCACTTTTGTTTTAACTACATCTAAAAAAAATCCTAACTAATAAAATACACTAATAATAATAAACACACTAATAATTAAAATAATAAAAAAAAATTTCTAACTACTGGTAAATATCATACTTTTCATTAGAAAACTAAATGTAATTTATTTGGAGATCTTTGCCAGACTATTCTGCTGAAGTATAAGGGATCAAACTCCTAGCATTATAGGTCCCCTTATTCCCATCAAGAGTAGCAAGCATAAAGGCATTCTCCCCTATTTTTTAGTGATTTGGAATGGTCCTTCATACAAATGCAAAAACTTTTTAAATTTGTTTCTTTGGGGGTTGCTAACATGAGGGGTGCATACGAGCACAAGATCATTGATCTTAAATGGATGTGGTTTGGTTCTGGATTGCTTTACCCTTTTTGACCCATGAGTTTAAGTTGGACTCAAGCTTTATTAAGATCATCATCATTATTTATTTCCTCAAGGGTAATAGGCAAGGGGATTTTAATCAGCAAGGGTTCCTGTTTTCCATAATGCAACCTAACAAGTGGGAATCCTGTTGATTCATTACAAGTGATATTAATGAGATTTACCAACTCAGGAAGCTTATTCACCCACTGTCTATGATCATCTGGAATGTAGACTCTATAAAGTCTGCTAAGCTCATGCATAGGGCGCTCGCAGGGGTTAGACTGTGGATTTCTTATAGAGCTCATAACATGCTTGATGTTCTGAGTTTGAACCCATTTCTTCCAGGTCTTAGATACAAAGGCGGTGGCATGATCTGTCAAAATCACATCAGGTTTACCCACAGCTTGCAACTGGTGGTTGGTGAGGCACCTGATAACACCCCTAGCATCAGTTCGGGGCACAGCAAATGTAGAAACAAGTTTAGAGAAAACATCATATGCCACCAAAATGAACTTTTGTCGGTTATAGGTGGAGAGTGGTCCATAAAAATCAAGTGCCAACAATTGGTTAGGCTGATCTGGGATTATGGTTTGTAAAACACTGACAAATGACCTAGGACAATACTTAGTCTTGGCACAAATTGTACATTGTTTAAGGATATCACTGATATTTCTATACATCTGATTCCAATAGAAGTAATTCTTTAACACATAATAAATCTTTGGAGTGCCATAATGGCCATAACTGTAATGAGCATATTTTACCAATTTATCTATGAGAATTTTAGGAATCACGATCCTCCAGGGGTTAACATGATGACCCTTAACCTTATACACGAGAATACCCCGATCAAACTTATACTGGGCAAAAACTTTCTTGAGAGATTTCTTGGAGCTGTGGCGGTTTATGGGATGATTCAGGATGGTGATGATTCTGCCCAATTTTAGGTCTTGTTTTTGAATCCCAGCCAAATTATGGTAATCTTTTAAGATATCTCTCTCTAATTCAACATTAATATTATTAATTAAGATATTCTATGTACCAGGATTCTGGGGCACAAGACAGACAGGGTGATGACTAAGAACATCTGCAGGGATATTCGTAATACCCTCAACATAGACAATGCTGTAATTAAGTTGTTGTAGGTATAGACTCCACCTAATTAATCTTTCATTATTTAAATAGCTTTTACTTAGAAATTCTAAGGTCCTATGGTCTGACAAAACAATGACCTCAGAGCCAAGCAAAAACTGGCATAGCTTCTGAAAGGCCCATACCACTGCTAGGGCTTCTTTCTCTGTTATGGAGTAGTTCAACTCTATCCCTCTCAAATGTCTACTTAAAAATTATAAGACCTGAGGTCTTTGATCTTCATCAACCTGATGTAAAACTACTCCAAGACCATAGTGGCTACTGTCTGTCTGTACAAAAAATATTTTACCAAAATCAGGGTAAGACAAAATAATGTGCTTCAAAAAGGTTTGTTTTATAGTATTGAACTCCCTTGTATGCTCTATGGTCCACCTCCACCTTTCTGATTTCTTTAATAACACAGACAAATACTGGGTATCCTCGGCAAAGTCCCTATAAAACTTATGATAATAGTTACATTAGCTGAGGAATGACCGCAGTTGCTTTTTGGTTTTTGGCATTGAGAAATCCTGAATAGCAGCAATCTTTTCAGGATGGGGTTTGATACCCTGTTCACTGATTACATGTCCCAGAAAAGTAATTTCTTTTGCAGCTATTGTACATTTCTCTAGGTTTATCTTGACATTATGGGCTAAACACTCTTCAAAGAATATCTGTAAGTGTTCTAGATGCTCTGTAAGACTGCTGGAAGCAATAACTATGTCATCCATGTACATGATGATCTTTTCTTTCAATTGTTTTGAAAAGACCATATCCAAACATCTGATCAAACCAGCACCACTTTTAATGAGACCAAAGGGCATTCTTGTAAAAACATAAGTTTGACCTTGAAAGCGAAAAGCTGTATATTTTTGATCTTCATGGTGTAGTGGTATCTGCCAATAACTGGCTGTCAGATCAAAAGATGAGAAAATTGACTTTTGTTTGAATTTAATTAGCAGCTCATGTACAGGTGGAGGAATATTGCATTCAGGAATGGTTATCTGGTTCAGCAAATGAGCATTCAGAAATACTCTTACTGTACCATCTTTTTTTCTGATAATTACCAAAGGATTGACATAACCAGAGGAACACTTCCGAATAATTTCCCATTCCAACATTTGGTCTATCTGTTTTTGTACCTCGGCCTGATATTGATAAAGAACTGGATATATTCTCTGTTGAAAAGGTTCATTATCCTTTAACTTAATTTGATGAGTATATCCACTGATGATGCTTGGAACAGTGGAAAACAGGCTGTTATAATTGCACATCAGTTGGTATAAATTTTCTCCTATAGTCAGATTGGCAAGAAAAACATGATTCATTTTAGTTTTAATACCAACATCAACTAGTGTGCTTCGAATACATATCAATTGACCAGAGAGTTTCGGTAACTCCCATTCAAAAGGCAACTGTTCTTATCGACATAAAAATAGCCCATTCTCATAATCTAATTTACATTTATTTCTGATCATGAAGTCTGAACCTATAATGACATCATGAACCAATTCAGGCATAATCAAGAAGACATGACCAAACTCAGACTGGTTAAGCCTAAAATTAATCCAAACCTGCTTGTTGGACAGCCTGGTTTTCTTCCCATTAGCCAGAGTCACTTGTATCTGTTTAATGGGCAAGGAGGGTATACAACTATTTACATGAAGCATCTTTTGATACACTTTTTCTGAGATGATGGAGGCTTGACTACCAGAGTCAATTAAGACATTTATATTAATCCCCTCCATCAATAATTTAAGAACAGGACAGTTATATTGGATAGGTGGTTCACCTAGTTCAAATGGCTCTAGGTAATCCACATCCAGATCAAGTGTATTAAAGAACCACATCTCATTGTCCCTCTTAGTGTTAGCATATGGCCCCAGCACTGAGGAACTATTATACCAGGACCGTTCTAGTTTAGCAATGGAGTCTTACTTTGGGCTTTTTCCTCTGGACTTTTTAGCACTGTGGTGATTCCACTTGTAGAGGGTTGCTTGTCTCTAGCAATTACTTTCTTCCCAACGTTATCCCTAAAATTTCCCCAGGATTGATTAGGAGGCCTAGCCCTATAATTATTTCTATACACATATCTACTAAAATTCTGATCATTTGTTTGATCACCTAGATTCAGACTAGAGACATTATAATTATACCTGTCCTTGGAGCTCTTGGGCCTAGTCTCTGAATCTAGCTCTTAAATTTCTAGAGCATCCAGGATTTCTGATGCTTCCTCTATACTGTGGCAATCAGCACCAATTAGCATTTGTTCAATGCTTTGGGGACGATTGTGTCAGAGTATTCTCAGGATTTGGTGCTCTGAGAGTGGAAATGCAGTCAGACTTTTCAACTTAACCACCTGCCCTCTGAAGAATTGTGTATAGCTACCCTTGGTACCACCATACTTTTCCTGTGTAATCTGGTAGCGCACCTGGTCCTGCCTATCTTCACTCCAAAAACAGACTAAGATAACACAATGAAAATCTCCAAAGGTAGTGGGCTTATCAAATAGGGACTGCCACCATTCCTTAGCATAGGCATAAAGATGGTTACATGCAATGGTCAACTTTTCCTGTTCACTCAGCCTACACACAGAAAATAGTTCTTCCAAGGTATACAGATACTCTAAAGGATTCTCCCTGCTCTCCCCTCTAAAGGCCTTAATTTTAATTAAATTTGAGGTCATTGACCCTCCTACTCTATATTCATCTTTACTGGTATGGTCAGCCCTATCTACTAATTTTTTAACTTGTGGATTTTTACCTAAAGTAGGCATCCTTTTCTCTGACTGACTCTCTTCTGAGCTATCCCTACAGTCATCTGGACTGGTGCTACCATCACTCTGCCCTGAATATAGGTTCGACCAATACTGCAGCTTTACATTAATACAATCTTTTAATTCCCCTATTTTCTGGTGGTGATCGTCCATCTTGAGGTGTATGTATTCCACAACATAGGCCTTCTGGTTCTTTTCAACCTTTTTTAACATAACACCCAATTCATGTTGATTCATTCTGGGTCCCTCTTCTAAAGAACTTGACTTGTCCCTTTTTACTATCTCCTCCCTAAAGCTATCCATTTGTTTCCCCAGTTCTTTCCTAAGATTTTGGTCAATTTGTACACACTCATTGGCCATGCTTCCCTTCTTGTATTTCCTTTTCTAAGCCACTAAACCTATTATTCATAGTGATGGTTTGATCTACACAGCCCAAAGTGGCTTCCTTATATGAGTCCACTTTGGCTATCACCTCCTCTAATCTGATACAAATTCCTGCAGAGGTTATTTCAGCATTCTTTTCTATGCATTCTGAGATGGATTGGGAGACCAAACCATGGACCTCATTCCTAACTGACTCAATCTCTCTCTCTTATTTTCTTTAATAGACTGCTCCACTTGAGCCTTTAATGACTGTAGTCCCTGACAGCCCTCCTGTTTTGTGACTTCCATAGATGTACACACTCCTTCTATCCTCTCCTCTAATGATGTACATCTATTTTTACACTCTATATTGGATTTTTCAATTCTAGTTTCCAAACTATGATCATTTGGTTGTTATTGTCAATAGAGTTCTCTAAATTTACCCTTAAACCTTCTATACTTTTCTCCATAGATTGACCTATCTTTTGTTCTAGATTTTCCATCCTTTGCTTACAATCTTCTCTTAGACTTTCTATATTTTGCTTACTATCTTTTCTTAGATTTTCTATATTTTGCTTACTATCTTCTTTTAGACTTTCTATATTTTTCTCCATCTTTTGTTCTAGATTTACCATACTTTTATTATTTTTCTCTATCTTTTGTTCTAGATTTACCATCCCTTGCTTACTATCTTCTCTTAGACTTTCTATATTTTGCTTACTATCTTCTCTCATACGTCTGAGCATCTGCATTATCATGTCCATGTCTGGTGGTGCCATCTTTGCTATCTGAGCCTGGCCCACTTCTGGCTCCTCATCTACCATTTCTGTACTTGAGGCCTTATTATTGCTACTGACTTTAGAGGCATTTTCCTCTAATTCCTCTTTTTCTTGAGCTTTTTAAAAGGCAATTTCCCTATCCTCTTCTTCAGGATAAAAATGATCACTGATCCCTGGGATTGGGACACCCTCATTTTCCATAACCTCTTCCATACTACAATTTAGTTCACTCATGTTATAAAACTATATATATATATATATATATATCCCATCTGTACTTCCCTGACCATCAAAAATCCACACATCTTCTCCCTGTCTAACACCTATTCTGACCAACTGACTGATTTGATTTTCACCTTATTATGCATTTACAAATACAACAAAAAAATTTAATATCCTTATTTAATGAACTACACAACAATAATCTATATAGTGCATGTCTGTCTGTAATAGCCCAAATTATACATTCATCCATTTTCCCAGAAATCTGACAGATATTGACAGTCCACAGAATGACTAGCAGTTCACAATCTTGAGATAAATAAAAGAATTTATTCACAGCACTATAATCACACAATGCATCATGAGCACTCAGAAGATCATCCCAATTCGATCACTACTAGCTACCACAACCCTTGATTGAATAAAACAAACTCTGTTGCAATAAAATAAGTATTTTAAGTCTTAGGGGCTAAAGTAGATAAACTATGCTTTGCTCCCTCTCTTGGAGTCTTATGTGGCAAGTATCAAGGAATGCCCTGCTTATTATAGATTACTGAAAACTAAGCCTTGCTCTCTGTCTTGGAGACTTATATAGGCTGACATCATGGCAGAACTACTGTTAACTGCTTCATGATAACATAAGAATAACATATAACCTTGATTGGAAAACTATGCTGTGCTCTCTCTCTTGGAGACTTATAGGCTGGTATCATGGCAGGTCTGCTGTTAACTGCTTCATGATAAAATAAAGATAACATATAAATTGGGTTGGAGCAGTGAATGGGTTTGATCATTCATAAGTTACACGAAATACACAGCATTCTCAAGGCAATGACAAAACTCTCCACCCATAATCAAAACTGCAATCTAACCAACCAAACTCCAACGATCACCCATCCAATCAAACCTCTAAAATCATAGACTTTTTTACAAAATGAACTCCCCAAACACACATGAGACTACTATTCCATAATTCATCACTATTACTATGCCTATCCTATCTGCCAATAAATTATTTTAATGTTCCACAAAAAAAATCTATTATTTATTTCACCTTTATCTTAAGTTGTGATATTCATCTCTATTTTCAAAATTGATAAAAAAATCAAGCTGTTTTATGGCTGTACCCATTTTATCATCATCAATGAAAAATTAAATCATATTAAACATCATCATCTAAAATAAGACTGTTTGGCCAAGAAAATTTTGTAAGACAAAAAAAAAATTTTACTGAAAAAAAAAAAATTTTACTAAAAATTTTTTCTATTAAAATTTTTTCTATTTTTAACCACATATCTCCTATCATTCTATAGACTCCCTTTTTCAGGTCTATGGTAAAATATCAGGCCCCAGTTGGGTGTCCATTGTAACATAATTAAATGATTCAAATAACTATTATTACCATATCTGAGTCCAAAATATATATATAAGAATTATAAACAAATTATTAATAGCAAGTATTATAACTCAGGTATACAGGCAATAGATCTTATTCACTTTCATTTCTTGTTTTGATGTTAAGTGCATGTTTAAACAAATACTAAGTGAATATGGTCTAGCAGGGCACCACTAGATTATCTGAATCTAGACATGGTTATATCTAATAACCTTTCACATGTACCGGGTTTGAATCCCTTTTTGGTACTTTATTTCTAATAAAAATGAGAGATTTTGCTTTTTGAGCCATATCACTATAAGCACTAATAGTTAGGTAAAAGTAAAACATCTTTAAACCACAGTGGAGTTCATTGAACATAAATCATTTCTCAGATCTTAACATAACAAATGTGTTTCAATATTTTTATAAGTTCACTAGCTCAGATTATATATAACTAATTTAGGATGGCAATTCACTCATCCTTGCATGAAATAGATGATGGGATGTGGTTATAATAATACTAAGAGATCATTAAATATTATAAAATCAATATTTATTTATGGCCTTTAAACAGTTAAACAGCTCATTAATTAAAACGTCGATGACAATGATGATGATGATGATAATAACAATAATGACAAGGGTTTCAACTACAGCTCTAGGACTAAGCCTAAACATAAAACTAAATTTTATAAAGAAATTCGTAATTATGCTTAATTTTAGCATATTTACTTATATCTTAAATAACTAATATTCAACCATTGATGATGATGAATAATCATACATAACAAAGACTACACTTAATGAAATATATATGCCTCGTTTAATAAAACAAACTAATATTTATTACTACATTTCTAACATATACATAAAAATTTCTAGATAAATATGAAAATTGACAAAAATAATAATAATAATAATAATAATAATAATAATAATAATAATAATAATAATAATAATAATAATAATAATAATAATAATAATAATAATAATAATAATAATAATAATAATAATAATAATAATAATAATAATAATAATAATAATTGATTATATAACAATCCTCAGATTAATTTCAAGTTCTTCCCCCTTTCCCTTCAAATGTATTTTGTATTAGGTTGGATGTCACATTGACCATGATTTTCACTCCATCAGAAAAGTATTTCAAAAAAAAAAATATTATCTGCTCATTAGCACACATACTTTATAAATCTAACATGTAAGTAGAATGTAAAAAAAAATGTTAATAGAATTGAAAGAGCAAGTTTTAGAAACAAGTTTTAAATTATTTTCTCCCCTTCGCTGTCTCTGAAATGCTATACTTAACTTGAAACAAAACAATCCAATATTCTAACACTACTTGTTACTTCACATTCACTCGCAATTATACACATATAAAAATATTATTATGTATGTGTGTGTTTTATCCCATAATAACAAAATATTATTTAAAACCAAAATAATAATAATATATTAGTTAAAACTAAAATCATAATACCATAAAAAAAATAATTGTTTTACACAATAAATATTTTTCATAACTGTAAAATTAATAAACATATAATTTGGATACATTCAAGATCATTTATGAAGCTCAAAGTTATTATTAGTAAGACATTCTTGTTTTTAATCAATCTGAATAGTCTTTAAAAGTTCTTTAAATAAAATATACCACTTTATTGCTAAAATGTTTATTAAGACTGATATCATAAAGAAAATAGATATAAAAAGTCATATTACCAATCTTTTGTTTGTGGCGAATTTCCAAGGGTTCAAACTTGTCTTGTATAATGTCTATATTTCTGCAGCTACCATTACCGTTTTACTGGGAACAATCTCTTTTTTGAGGTGTATAACTATTTGATGATGATGACTCTATTGAGGTTATTTGCTTTAGTGGATAATTTGGAAATCATTATATTAATTTTTCTTCTCTTCCTGTCAAGCATGATTCTTAGTGGATGAAATACAGCGGTTGTTTTCACATTTATAAATTTTCTTGAGTTTAAAATCAGTTGTTGTAACAATTAATTGGACTTGATGATTAATATTTATCAGTAGATTAATTCATCTTGTTTGAATGCAGGTGAATGCTTTTTTCCTTCTATTAAAAACATCTTATTTCTCTGGTCAGTTGAAAGGTATAGAATATTATTTTAGACAAAACATCTTTTCTTTTCTATATGATGTGCAGCTTCCCAGATGGTCAGCAAAGATGGGACATATCTAGTCAGCCATTTCTTATATTTTCAACATTCAATTTAATAGTTTAATAATCTGAATCATAATCACCAAAAAAAATAATAATTCCAGACAGCTTTTTATATCCAAATTTTATCTAACTTAACCAATCAGAGATAGCGTCACTTGCTATTTTTGGACAAATTCATTTTAATTAGATCTCTAATTTCTTTTCAACTAAATTATTTTTCAACTGAAAAGTTTAATCCTTTTTCCAGACACTTTTGTTTTAAAAAAAAAATAGACTTAATCCTTATTTCCTTTCTTTTTTTTTTACATTTAGGTAACATTCCCAATCTTTGAGCTTCCTTCTTTAGATCTTAAGATAAGACAATTTCAAAATTAGAGTTCTCACCCATAATAAGCTCCCAAAGTGAAATACAATCATTTACAAAAAAAAAAAATTGCTACAAAGATAGATATCTGATTAAACCGATTTCCTCTTTTAACATAAAATTGTACAAAAAAAATAATTTGACAGATTTAATCCTTCCTTTTCTTTCAATATTTAGTAAATGTAAATTTCTGTATGTAATGTACACACATCCTTCATTCTTTCAAATCATTCATAAACTAACATTAAATAATATAATTGCTAGCTTAGTAATTATAACCCAATTATTTAATTAAATCTGTAACTTTTAAATCCCAATTGTAATTAAAGAATAGCAAAATAGAAGTATAGAATAAGACATTAAAATTGACCAAGCATAGGTTAGTTTTAAAGAAAGTTAAAATGTTCTATATTTGAAATATAAAACAATTAAATAGTTTACACATACATTGCCTATACGTATGCATTATAACTTTGCTTTTTAAAGAAAAATGAAAATATTAAATAGTTTAAATGTGTGTATTACCTTTCTATCAACACACAAACAAATAAAGCATATAATTGTTGACCTACTCTCTCTCTCTGTTTAAAGCTTTTATAATTTTGATCTGGTAGGGTTTGAACTTGGATGCCCTACAGCTTCTTTTATGATTATATAAAAATGTGATGATGATTTTTGGTTTACCTTTTCTATATGCACATTACTATAAATTTAGCTAGTGACTAAATTGTAATGGCACAATATATATATATATATATATATATAGCATAAATATAAATCCCTGTATTATATATATATATATATGTGCTATATATATATATATATATATAGCACAATATATATATATATAATTGATATAATTTTTTAGTTCGATATGTACAAAATACATTAGATCCAAGGAACTATAAAGGTAAATGTTACTTTATAGTTAATACTGATTGATAATTTGGAATTAAGCTAAATGTCATTTCTATCAGATCTCTGCAAATTTTTGTAAAGTTGAACTGAATCTCAGAAAAGCAAAATTAACAGTCTTTAGTTAAGACCAAAAATAGAATGTCATTTTTATTTTATGTCTAGTAAAAAAAAAAAGAATTATAAAGGTTCTCAATAATATCTGGACATATTCTATAGGCATAGTGGGCAAATGGACACAAAGTTATTGTAGATGATTGCAGTAAGAATTGAATATTAAATGTGTAATGAAGCCACTGATGGTATGGAATAAATAGGTTAGATATCTAGCTTCAAGAAAACTTAAAAGCTATAAGATTTTTTTAAAGAGAATTTTTAAAATTGATTAATAAACATATTAGAAAAAATCTGTAATTCATCATGAATAAGTATATCATATAAACAGTTGTTGCAATTATGAAAATCTACTTAAGTTATTAAGGATGACAATAAATTTGTAACCTCCTGAGTGTAGACAATTTCTTGCATTAAATCAAATCTTAATGGTTAATCAAAATAAACTATAATTTATTACTATATATTGTGAAATTGGTAAATATTTAAGTGTCTCTGTTAGGTGACATAAATTAAAATTTGTCTATTTAGAAATTCATTTATAGATTCATTAAACCACCTAACTACTCTGAAACATTATATAAGAAAATCTGTAGCGATTCTAACCAGTAAATAAATTCAAGTAAATTTATTAACTCCTTTCATTTTGCCACTGTTGGCTGTTTGATCACTACCCAATACGTTAATAATTTTTGAAATGTACCGAAAAACGCTATAATATATCATTATGACAAGTCTAAAGATATCATTCAGGTATACTTTTAAGTCACTACGAATCCTTTATGAACCTTTATTTTATTAATGGTTATTAGATTTTGTTATAATCGTAATCTCAGATTGATCATATAATATCTGAGAAAAAAGAATGAACTTTACTTATGTAGACTGCTGCAATTGATGAAGAAAGAAATAGGCGATCAAGTAATGAGGCCAATAAGTTGTCAACAATACAATCTATAAATACTGTTAACTACTGAGAAATGGAATAAAAATGATAGTTTCATAAGTGTTGCATGCAAAATGCATGTAATAATTTAGAGTTTGACTACATTGTGAAATTAAAAAATAAATATAATGACATCTTTCGGTTTAATGACGTATTATAAAAATTTCAGGAAAGTAGTATTAATATTTGAATACATGTATAATTATAACAAAGCCAATAATTCTTAAAGATAAATCAGGCCAGAGACATTTTTCAAATTAAACAAAATAATGTTGCCGATTACTGTTCTGTCATTTATCTATTATTTTGAATAAGCCAAAGAATTGTACATTTTTACAAAGCAAATGTATTATAACAAAAAATAGTTTGTGATGTTTTAACTCTGGATTAATACCTATAATATTCATTATTGTTACCACAAGGAAGGCTGAATCCATAAGTAAAAAGTTAAGATCTAGGTTTTATTGTCACAATAGATTAATTGTATAATAGGGTTAAATGATTTAGTGAAGATATAGTGGAGATATCAAAATCATTGTAGAAGTTAGAATTTAGAAAATAATTTTGTCTTTAAGAATAATGCAGTCTTGATATTTTATGTCAACCATTTACTTCCGCTTCTTTAGCTTCCCATTGTAATCCCCAAAATTTCATATGGCCAATACAGACATACACTATGAGATATACACACACAATTCAACTGTTAAAAAATATTATACGGAAAACATACCGGACTTATTTTACATTTGAAAAATTGTAACATTTGCCCCTCCCCCCCACACACCCACACTTTTCAAGCAAGCTGTAAGATATGCAATTGTAAAAGAACTATTTTAATGAAAGCGAAGGCAATTTTAACGGAAAAATAACAGGTTTATTAAGAAAAAAAAAAAACAATTTTAAAGAAAAAAAAAAACATTTAAAAAAAAAAAAAAAAAAGAACACCTATGTTAGTTGGGTCTTGTTAAGTTATAAAAAAAAACAAAACAAAAATTAAATCAATATAGACATTTATACAAACCATTTCATTACTATAAAACAAATCTACACAAACAGTACATGTGCAGGAGCTGAAAGACCATCCAACTGTTGCAGACGCATTTCCGCTAGATGGGTATGGAACAAATCTCCCTTGTGTAGGCATCGCCACATGAATTCCACTAAATATAAGGTGAGGTTTTGGTGAGCTGTACCACACTGTTTTTTGTTACACCACTTTAACAGCCCCAACAGTTGCTCAATGTTCTGTGTGTGAGTGCCAGTTGTCAGATCAAAAAAGTTGTAGTGTTGGTTCACTATCATGTGACTAAAATGTGCATCCTCAAGGTTAAACATACAGTAGCTCTTCCAGCAGTCTGAGTATATAGAGGATCCTGGCTGTATGTTGTCATATATGGGTTGAAGTCATGTGCTTGCAGATCTACATGGAACACACATGTCAAAGCATTCCCCTGTGTCATGGCACACACGTTTGAATATCCATTTCTGGGGAAGCATATAACCCTGATGGTATTATTCATGCTAAATAGGGTTTTGTCCACCTCCACAATTTTATTGAGACCCCCAATTAGACATCCTATGTGGGACAGCATGTTTTCACTACACAGTTCTCTCATCCCATTGTTCCATCTAACAGAGACCTTGCTGGACAGCTGTAGATATTCATGAGCACATTGATCTGAATTGTTATCTCTAGTCCAGTAGTATAGGAGCCATAAATCTGTCACAAAAGGGATCCTCAAGCTTTTGAATCATGTGCTTTCATGAATTGAATGACTTTTCTTGCAGGCACAGATATTGCAATAAAAATGTCATCTGCAGTAAGAATGCAGTGTCATGTCTTTGCCACAAGAACATTTTTTATTTTGTGGAAAAATGTTTTCAGTCTGTAAAACCACAATAGCTTCCTTTTCTGTGGCTGGCAATTCCAAGACTTTAAAAAGCTTTGCCATTTTTTATAAAATATTGAAAGATCTATAAACCAAAATATAATTTATATTAGTTTAAAAGTTAGTGGAAATTACAATTTCGCAAACGTGTTATTTTAAAAAGATTTTTGAAAAATTATAACAGTTGTTCAGATTTTGTTGTCCTTTTTTACAGTTGCAAAGATTGGAATGTGTCTCATTGAAAGTGCTATTTAGACCATTTGTAGGATTATAACAAATTTTAATAACCAATACTAAAATGAAAGTTCATAAAGGATTCATAGTGACTTAAAATTATACTGGAAAGATATCTCTAGAATTGTCATTATGATGCATTATAGCATTTTTCGGTAGATTTCACCAATTATTAACTTATAAGGTTTGATCAAACAGAAGGCAGCGGCAAACTTAAAGGAGATAATAAATATACCTGGATTTATTTACTGGTTAGAATCTCTATATTTGTTTAATATAATGCTTGTGAATAGTTAGATGGTTTAAAGAATCTATAAATGAATTTCTAATTAAACAAATTTGAATATTATTTACTATTATTTACTTTGATTAATCATTAAGATTTGATTTAATGCAAGAAATTGCCTGCACTCAGGAGGTTACAAATTTATTGCCATCCTTAATTACTTAAGTAGATTTTCATACTTGTAACAACTGTTTATGTGATAAACTTATTCATGATGAATTACAGTTATTTTCTCATATGTTTATAAATAAATATTGAGAATTTTTTTAAAAAAAATCTTATATCATCTAAGTTTTGTTGAAGCTAGATATCCAACCGATTTTTTCCATATCATCAGTGGCTTCATTACACATTTAATATTCAATTCTTATTGCAATCATCTACAATAATTGTAGATTTACCCAATATGCATAGAGAATATGTCCAGATATTATTGACAAACTTTATAATACTTTTTTTTTTACTAGACATATAATAAAAATGACATTCTATTTTTGGTCTCAACTTGAGATTGTTAATTTTGCTTGTCTGAGATTCAGTTCAACTGTACATAAATTTTCATAGATCGATACAAATGACATTTTGGTTAGTTGCAAATTATCAATCAGAATTAACTATAAAGTAGCATTTACTTTTATAGTTCCTTCGATCTAATATAATTTGTATTTATCAGACTAAAAACTCTATCAATTATATATATATATATATATACACATAGATTATTTACTCTAGGTCCTATAAGTATATATATACACATAGATTATTTACTCTAGGTCCTAAAAGTGCAGTATAAGAATAATTCTTTTTATCTTGTTTTGCCACAGAAAGGAGTTCGCTATTAATTGAAAGGAAACTCTTTGATTCCTCTTGGAGGCTTTAAAGGCACTGAGGAGGGCAAACTCTTATTGTCGACTCCATATGTTCTTGTCATTTCAGCTGTTATTACTATGTGACTATTCACTTAGTATGTAAACATGGATGGGCTGCAAACCAACATGTATTAACCAGTATGATGAGGTTATTGGATTTTTATCTCTGAGTTTAAGATCAAGAAAGACCATGAACATTCTTCTCAGTTTCCTGATAAAGCAGAATGAATGCTTGTATATATATATATATATATATATATATATATATATATATATATATATATATATATATATATATATATATATATATATATATATATATATATATATATATATATATATATATATATATATATATATATTATGACAGACAAAATTAAAACATGGCCCTTATTCCCAGGAGACTGTAAATTCACCAACCAGGGTAGCAGTTCTTGGCTGAAGGCAGAGGGTGCTAAGAATCCCATGATTGTGGACCCAGGCTGCTATGTGATGACGACTTTTTTAATTATGTATTGCAGATCACTTTCAAGTGAAGGAAGATTGCAAGAGTTAGAAGAAAAACTGTCTTATATTAAATGGAAAATTAACTGGACTTTGTGAAGTTAGAAGAAAAGGTGAAGAGACAATTATTATAAAAAGTGAACATTTACACTACTATAAAGTCACAAATATTGGAAATACAAGTGGAGTACGATTCATTATAAATAAAAAGTGGAAAAACAATATTGTGGAGATTGATTGTGTATTGGACAGAGTGGCAAGATTAGTTATACAACTTAATAGCAGATACCAAATGCAGATAATTCAGGTTTATGCCTCAACAAGTTCTCAAAGTGATGAAGTAGTAGAAAATTTTTATATGGATGCAGAAAAGGCTTTTGATCAGTGTGAACAACATTTTAAAATTGTTATGGGAGGCTTTAAGGCTAGAATTAGTAAACAAATGAAAGTTGAAAGTGCTGTAGGTAATTTTGGTTATGGTAATAGAAATGAAAGAGGACATAGACTGGTGGAGTTTTCAGGAAAACGAAAACTTTATATTATGAATTATTATTTTGAGAAAAATGTTTAAAAAAATGGACATGGAAGCATCCAAACGAAGGTACAGCAGAACTGGATATATTTTGATTAACAAAATATAAATATTTCAATATTGTAATGTTCTTAATAAATTTAACAGAGGAAGTGATCATAGATTAGTAAGATGTGAAATACATGTTAATGCAAAACTAGAGAGACAAAAATTATTAAGAAAAACAATAGTTACAGTTGATATTCCTAATCTTGAGAAACAATCTATTGAATTTAAATTAGAACTTACAAATAGGTTTCAAGTATTAGTAGATTTTGAACATGATTCAGATTTAAATGAAATTAATATGAAAACAACTGATACACTTTTAAAAACTGCAACAAAAATAGCTGCTTGAAAAAAGCAGCACTCGACCAATAACATTTACTGAGACTAGCGAATTTATGAAGAAAAGGAGGAATATGAAGATCAAAAAAATGATGTGTTAAAAAGGATTGAATATCTCGAATTTTGTGAAATGATGCGGAAAAGAGTTAAAAATAATATAAGAAAGTATAAATGTGAACTAGCAAGGAAGGCAGTAGAAAAGAATGAAAGTCTCAAGAGTGTAAAACAATATTTCGGTATTGTTAGGAAATTTATATTTGCAATAAGAAAAAAATCTGGAATTATTACTAAAAAGAGAGATGACATCATGAAATTGATAGAAGACTTTTATCAAGAATTATATAGTAATAAAGAACAAATACCTCCTATATCTACTACATCTTCTGAATTGCCCAGAATTTTAAATGAAGATGTGACACATACAATTAAATACATGAAGAAAGAAAAGGCTTCAGGTAATGGTAGAATTATAATTGATATATTAAAAGAAGCAGGTGAAAAAAAAAGAAAAAAAAATAGCAACGTTATATACAAATGACTAAATGATAAAGATGTATCAGGTGATTGGAAGAATGCAGTATAAATATTAATATTTAAGAAAGGTGATAAAGAATATATTAGAAATTACAGACCTATCAGTCTTTTATCAGTTACATACCAAATTTTTACCAAGATGATTGCAACTCGTCTACAGAGAACATTGGATTTCCACCAAACAAGAGAACAAGCTGGATTTAAAAGTGGTTTTAGTACATGATATCATATCCTAAGATTGAGAGAAGTTATAGAAAGGACAAATGAATATGAGTTGCCATTATATTTTAAATTTCTAGATTATGAAAAGGCATTTGAATCTATAAACTTTTCTTTAGTGATTAAAGCATTGGATCATGAAGGTATAGACCCAAGTTATTACTATATTTTTAAGAATATTTATAAAAAAACGCAACAACAACAATTAGATAAGATAACAATCCTGGCAAAGTAAACATTGAGAAGCGTGTAAGACAGGGTGACTCTATATCTCCAAAACTTTTTACAGCAGTGCTGCAAGAAGTATTTTGTAGATTAAAATGGGAAGCTAAAGAAGTGAAAGTAAACGATTATTTAATTCATTTAGATTTTTCAGATGATGTAGTTGTTTTTTTTTCTATTTATGCTTTAGATCTGCAGAAAATGTTGCAGTAGTTATCAGACGGAAGTAGGATTAAAGATAAATGTTAAAATGACTAAAGTAAAGTTTAATGGATTTTCTCAAAATATGAAAATAAAGATTGTCTATGATAAGTTAGAAGAATTTATAAATTACAAACGCCTTGGCCAGATTATTAATACAGATGGAAACATAATGGATGAAATTAATCATAGAATTAAACTTGGTTGGAGTGTTTTTGGTAAAAATAACTTGATAATAACACGAAATATACCTATGTGATTGCAAAGGAAGATTTTCAATAAATGTGTTTTACCTGTTCTTACTGATGAATCTGAGACTTGGACACTTAATAGAAGAGCAATACAGACTTCAGACCACTCAAAGAAGTATGGAAAGATGCATGTTGGGAATAACAAGAAGAGATCGAAAACGCAATATATTGGTAAGAGAACAACAAGGTGAAGTGATTTCATTGTTAAAAATAAATTAATAAAGTGGAGTTGGGCTGGACATACTGCTAGAAGAGATGATAATAGATGGACTATTGAAATCTTAAACAGGATTCTAAGAGATTGTAGAAGACCCAGGAAAGACCACATGTGAGATGGATAGATGAAATAAGAAGGTGTGCAGGGATGATCTGGAGAAGAGAAGCTAAAGATTGGAGATGGAATAAACTTGAAGAGATGTTCATCCTGCAGTGGATTGATAATAGTTGATGATGATGATTTTGTTTTAAATTAATTTGCAAATTTAATTAAACTTTTTCTACCATTATTAAAAATAAATATATATCCATTAGCTTTTGCAGATAATGTACTTATCTCATGATAAACCAATATTCTTCAATTATTGAACAAGTAATTAATCATTTCTCAACTGTATCCATCATCACATGACCCTCATTTTGATGTTTCTATCATAAAGTAAATGAAGTGACCTATTGCAAAAATTCTAATTAGATTTCAGCTTTCATTGATAAATCCTGAGCTTAGAAAGTATCTACTAAAGAGTATTGCCTTTACTTTTTTCAAAATTTTTTCATGTTTAGACGTTCATCTAGATATATCCTATATCTAAATTAACAAAACTTGTAACAGCGTAATTATGGAACAAATTAACTCATTAGTAAGCTCTTATTTTAAGTAACCTTACTTTTACAAGCTGTGGCGATATAAGTAATTCAACAATGAAAGAAAGAAATAGTGTACTGGAAAAGACAGTACTATCAAACTTCTGAATTTTAGGCTATTAAGATCATATATAATTTTCAATGATCATCCAATTTTGACATGCAATGTCTTCCAAATTATTTATGAGGACTATTAATTTTAATATTAACAGTGAACAAGCCTTACAAAAGCATCAAACATTCATATCTATTTCAATTGACCCTCATACATTCATTGTTGCTCTTAATAATTTAAATGCAGTTGACTGCTATGTTTTTTATTGACCGTTTAAACAATACAATCCAAATTTCAAATATAATTCCTCAATCTGTGTTTGTTTTATAGACCATGACATTTTAAATTCCAACCATCAATAAAGATATTAAATGTATATATTTTTAACCTGCAACTGAAATCTGTGGATGAAACTCTCTCACATATCTTGGATTACTGTCCTATCTTCATTAATTTACATTTTATGTTGATTCCTTCAAAACAACATCTTTTTGGTATGTTGTCATTAGCTTTTGCATTTTGCTCTAAATCTTTTTTTTCCTGAGTCTGTATAATATCTTACTTTGTCCATAGTTATTAAACCTATTATTTTGAAATCTCCTTGTGAATATATGATTTTTTAGTTATTAAAATGATTCTAATGTTTTAAATACAACTTCAATTAATATTTATGCCTTTAATATATTTACTCAATTTTTACACTGAAGAGAGCTCATGGACAAATCACCACATACTAAGCTAACTGCAATTCTCTGACACCTTATTATGTCTAAAAATAACACAATGTTATAGGGGTTATACTCTTCTGATCTGTTTGATGTTTTATTGCTTGCACACATATTAATTTTAATTTTTTACCAAAGATAAGTAAAACTTGAATGGTTTATAAATTATTTAGATCTTATATTACAAATAATAGATGTATGTGTATACATAAATTGTTCTGTAAACTTCCTTTAAATTTGAACTGAATAGATATTTTAATATATTTAAAGGAGAGTTTGATTTGCTTTCTCTCCAGTAATTTAAAATATTTATTGTAAGAAAAACTCTTGATAAACAGATCTTCATATTGAAACAGTAAGATTTGCATTCGAATCTTAAGTTTCACCTTTTTCTATCATGTCGCACTCACCACTTTTATTCTCCCTAAATTTAAACTTTTTGGTTTCGAATTGTGTGTGTAGAGATATTAAAATATATATAAATATCTGTAAAAGTCACCATAAATGCATTCTTCGATAAAAAATTTAAAACAATAAATAAAATATTTGATATAATTTTAAATTTCTCTTTTAGTTATATAATGTTGATATAACTTTAGCTATTTATTTTAAAGTATAAACATTCGTTAATATATTGCTGTTTTAAAAAGTATATTTTAAATAATAATTTTGAAATTAGATTTTAAGTCAAAGAAAAGTAAAAATCAATTATAAATCTCTTTGTACTTGAAATTTGGCAAGTCATGGTGGGTGAGAGATATGATAAATTAATTAGAAAAATTCCCTAAAAGTTTCAATTAATAAAATGTAAAAAGATAAAATAAACCTAAACAATTAAACTGTAGCTTTCTCAATTAATTAAAATTCTAAAAACTCTTGTTAATGTGTTGATTCTCATCAGGGCAAATGAATGGAACGAAAAATAAACGAACGAAATTAAAAAGATAAGATAAAAAAAAAGAGGAAACGTGGATTTCTAAGAACTTTTTAGTTAGACTTTGGCTGTGCTCTTGCTTGGTTGAGAGAATCCAAATCTTAAAATTAATTCCTCCACTACACGACAATCGAGTAGGAAGCACCCATACTATCCCCTTCCCCCCAGAGATGTTCAATCATATATCCAAACATTCACATGTGCCCTTCTCCAATTAAACCAAAAGGATCTGCTGTCCAGACAATTGGAAAGCTGCTGCTGCTATTGAAATGAATCAGTAACCTGAGTGCTGGAAGAAACTGCTACTGTTTGAACTTATGAACAATCAGCTACTGACTATGAAATCTGAAAGCTTTTTATAAAACAGGTACCTGTACCCAAGGTCTTTAGAGTACTCTAATATTATTCAAGCTATAGCTTACTCTCTCTATATAAATTGTACAATTATTAATTTCATGATTACTCTATTATGTAAATATATTTTAATAATCTAGCTCACCTAACTCTATTTCTTGGGTATGTATTTCTAATTTTACATTTTTTTATTATCTAATGATAGCATTACCTATAAGATTGCTGATCAGACCTCGCCAAATTTAAAATATAAATCCTAATCTAAACTGTTGCCATCTTGTACAGTGAACTACTAATCTATTTCTTTATACATACTCATATTGGCTGGACAGCTCGGAAATCTCCATAATTCTCTAAAATACAAATACATGATTGACTGAAACATTGAATGCATGTCTTGCAAATCTTATAATTAATATTTACTTCTATTAAATTATTTTGTTAGTTTCATATAAATTGACACGCATTTGGTGCTTCATTTATTGTAAATGCAGGGATCTACTACATAGCAAGTGGCATACATATTAGTACTTAATAACCACCCAACATACCTAGTGCTTTTTAGACTTGTTTAATTTTAAATAATAAATCCATTAAGGGTATTTCATTGAGAGCGAAATTTGTTATTTATGAAATGTTGGTAAAGTAGGACCGAGTCATGAATTTATTTTAAATCCTAGCAAAATATTATGTAAATTATACATGTATTATGGTTTAGAGATGTGATAACTTATTATGAGCCTTGGATATTCCGAATCTTACAGGATTTACTGAATCCCAGTCATCCTAAACAAGTGGACATAATGAATGTTCTCATAGGGCTTGATGCCTGTCACACAATCAGGAAGTAAGTGTGGCATGAACTTTTGCACTTGATTATGCTTATGTGACATCTTACATTTGGGCCTATGGCAAACGCCAACCTGTTGTTTTACACTCATCCATTGGTTTTGCAATTTTAATGTACTACCACACTCACATCACAATTCTAAATGTACCACATGATTTTATTATTCCATGTATGACTTTGTCTCTGCAATAATGACATAAAATCCCTGTCAAATAAATGTCTGCCCATAATTAATTATTTATAGATATCTTATTTAATTAAATAAAATATATATCCACAGCTGGTATTATCAATCCTAATTTAGACTTGTGCATTGCAAAAATATTAAATCCCCAAAGGCATGTTTTTGAAATACTTGCTCAAAAATTCAGGTAGCTAGATTATGTCAGCCAAATAATTGTATGTCTTAGAAAATAATTTGAATAATAATACCCCACTACTGAGATTTTAATATAATCCAATGTTTAATTAAATGATTTTAGTATAAAATATTCTGATTAAATAATTTCAAACCATATGTCTGCTGTCATATATTTATTTATTTGACACACATTCAATGTGCTATCTCCTTGATTATTTAAAATATAAATGTCTAATATTAATATTATATATAGATAACTCGAAAATAATATCTATGAGTCTCTTGCATCTCCCTGATCTCCATGCCTAAAGAAATGTTTACTACTGTGGCATCAGATGCATTGTTTCATAGAGTGATTGTGAAACTGATAAACCATGTTCGAATTCAGTAATACTGGTAGCTTCACTACCTATGTGCTGCATTTCCGTGTGGTGGACAAATTCTGCACAATATTAATGAAGCATACAAATCTGACCATTACAGTATT
The DNA here is from genome assembly GCA_028023455.1 of Epiperipatus broadwayi. Taxonomy (NCBI): domain Eukaryota; kingdom Metazoa; phylum Onychophora; class Udeonychophora; order Euonychophora; family Peripatidae; genus Epiperipatus; species Epiperipatus broadwayi. The sequence continues at coordinate 7,102,532 of JAQFVV010000046.1, read as the reverse complement.
ATTGCTTAAACGTAAGATGCCCAAATTCATTTAGGGATGCTATCAACCTTTTTAAAATAACATGTTTGTGAAATAGTAATTGAAAGATCTATAAACTGAAATGTAATTTGTATTAGTCTAAAAGTTACTGGAAATATTATTTGAAAGTATAAAAAAAAACTTTTACAAACAATCACCTTTTAAAATAATGCAGTTCTGAAAGAAATACTGCCAGACTGACTTTTAGCAGTTTTGAAAGATTGCAGTAAAAAAGAAGTCATAAAAATTACCTTTTTTAAAAAAAGAAAAAAAAAACATTTTTAGAGGAAAAAAGAGATCGATTTTTAAAAGAAAATAATTTAAAAATACATACATTTGTCAGAGAGTAAAATTCACTGTAACTGTATTAATTCTGAGAGCAGATTTAAATAGTTGTGGTTTCCAGATTAATCACACCTTCACTTTATATGCTATCGATCTTTTAAGAAAGTTTATAGGAAACAACACTATGAAGTGAGTATCAATATCACTTATAAATGGTGCAGTTCTTCCATGTGTTATGTGGAGAAACAGTGTCACATAGTGGGCTAGATTGCTGGTAGTTTCTGGTAGCAGACAATGTAAGCTAGATGTGTTTACCTATGGCTATCAGAACCATCAAGTGGGCAGTAGTGCTGGCAGATACTTGGCACAAGGTTCTTGTACATATGCATGGTGATAAGCGCCACCTAGTGGCTGAAACTTGCATCACTGCCTTTGGCCCACAACTCTGAATATTTCTGTGGTTGACATGGAAATGTTGTCACTTGTGTTCACATGGAGACCAAGTTACAAGTACCTTAAAAACTATTATGCATTTTATTTTAATTAATAGAATCTTTTGTAAATTAATGTCATGTTATAGTATCTAAACATTAGACTAAAGTAGTATATTTAAATTAACAATAAAACTTAAATTTGAATTTAAGCAGATTAAAGAACATACTACTAAAAAGAACATATATTTTGGTTAGTACACTTTATTGTTCTTAATTTGTTATTGAAAAGAATTAACATTCATTTATTAACTGCCAACCTTTTTTCAAAAAGTTAAAATCTTTCAATGATGCTTACAATAAATGGAAACCTTGTCAAAATAACTATTATGTCTGCATTAAAATTTAAACGATAAAAGATATTTCTCAACAATGCATATAAAATTATAGCCTATAGAACAGTGTTGTTCATATTATTCATTGCAAGGTTATATGGCATTGCACATATTTTGACCCACTTATGTATTCCATGACACTATGCAAAGGTGCACACATAACAGATTGCTATCATATAACGTGTTTGTAATTTGTCTGGTCAGATCTGTTGTAATATGCCATTGTAATAGTGATCTTACACTTAATGTCATCTACTAGTACATACAAATAATTGTAAATCCATCCCCATGCTTCCCTACATGTCAAGGAAAGTGAAAACAATTGCAAAATAGTCAGGCCAATCACCATTTCACACAAGTCACATGAAAAGATATATTTTCACAAAAACTGCTATGAGTCAAATAAAATATCTGAGGTTGCACATTGTTTTGGAAATTGTAAGCTTGGTTTGATCATAGTATTACACCTTTTGGTCAGATGAAGAACAGATATGAGACAAATAAAATTTCCAAGGTTGCACATTGTTTTGCAAATCATAATGTTGTTTTTTTGATCCAGAGTAATGCATCTTTTGGCCATTTTTTTAAACCAGAAAAACCATCGCCCCCCTGCACATTCCAATGTGACATACTGACATGTCTAATGTAATTTAAAAATGTAATTATTGTATTTTAGAAAATAATGTCAGTTCATACATTGAGTAGTGCCTATTTTGACCAATCCTTCAGACCAGCAAAAGCATTGGTCCTCCAGCCCACTCCAGCATTATGTGCTGACTTGGGAAATGTAATTTAAAATATTGTAATTCTTATATTTTCGAAAAAAATGTTTTTTTTTTTTACAAAATAATGTCATTTTGTAAATTGTTTAAAAATAGTTTGCAAAATGTTGCAAGGCTCTAAAATGTATAATATCATTTAAAAACATAACTATTCCATTTTAAAAAATAATATTAAAGTTGAAAATAAAAAAAAAATTGACCTGATAATGTTTTATTTGTATTTGTTTACATAAAAATACACTCTCTCACAGTTTCAACACCCTAAAAAAAGACTACCAGTTATATTTTCTGATCATTACCCCTTTCATCTAATACTTTTTTATATTAGCAAAATATATAATCAGCTTGGATTCAGATGAGAATTAACTATGACAATAAATTTAATTTGAAACAGAAATATTAATAATAATAATAATAATAATAATAATAATAATAATAATAATAATAATAATAATAATAATAATAATAATAATAATAATAATAATAATAATAATAATAATAATAATAATAATAATAATAATAATAATAATAATAATAATAATAATAATAATAATAATAATAATAATAATAATAATAATAATAATAATAATAATAATAATAATAATAATAATAATAACAACAACAACAACAAATAAAAGGTGTTTACATACTAAAATTTCAAAATATATATATGGTGATCATGCTTGAGAAGAAATAAATATTTGTATGTGACAATAACTCTTAGAGAATAGCTGTAGAATGTTCAGCTATTTACCTTAATGCTTTTGTGATCTCAATTATATATATATATATATATACATATATATATATATATATATATATATATATATATATATATCATAAATGTGGGAATATAAATGATCATTAATGATTACATTTAATGTCTTCTGGAAATATAACATTCTATCTACTTTTGGTTCTTTCTGTTGCAGTCTTCCTATGAATGTTTCCATTGCAATTTTTCTTTCAACATTTAAAATAGGAAGATTCACAGATTAATTACAAAAATAAATTTTTTTGGGATAATTACTTTAAATGGCTAGTTTTCCTTTTGCAGCCAGTATATGTCAAATACTTTTTCAGCATTGAATAATAATGAATAGATCAGCAGATTCAAAGTTAATTTTAAATCCTTTCTTGCCTAAGACACCATATGTAGCTGCATTACTGGAAAGATGAGGAAAAACATTCTGGAGGATTTTTTTACTCCATAAAATGCATTATAAACTTAAAAATCCTTACAAAAATAATTGATGTCTATAAAGTAAATGTAATGATGACTACATAACTATTATTACCACGGTTTCTTGGAATGAAGTCAATTTTTTTGTTTTTATTTTTCTCCAGTTATTTGCAACTTGTTTATATAGCAATGTTTCTTTTATTTAAAATAGTAATATTATTTAAAAATTAAAAAAAAAGATATATTTTATATTTACATTTATTATTATCATTTTAAAATAACTTTAAAATGTATTCTATATTGAACCAGATATTTTCCATTTCAATATTCCTATTGCGACATTTAAAGTTAGGTTTAGCCTTTTTGTAATAAAAGTTTAAATTTCAGCACATACATATTTTCTTACAAGAATAGTTTTATTTTTATTAAATTTGTAAATTAAAAAATATTTTAAAAGAAAATTTTGTAAAATTTATAACATATTTGTTATATCTTTAAAATTTTTTTTTAATTAAAAGTGGTATAGATTTTTCCTTTTGATAATTATAATTTAGTTTAAGAGCAGAGATTTAATTTTGTAATAATTAGTTAAAGTACCCTGATGAGATATTTAATTAGGTTGAGAATGGTATTAAATTAGCCCTGGGCATATACTGTTAAAGTAAGTAATATTTACTAAGGTTGTAACCTCAAGAATGTGCATGTAAAAATGTGATAGTAGGGACCTCTACAGGTCTTAACCGAAAGCTTACATTTTAGAATTAAAAGATGAAAAACGAAGCTTATGTGGGAGATAAGAGTTATATAAATAGCCCTGCATTTAAGACCAGGGATTGGCATTCACTCATTAGTTAGAAAGTATTATTTATTCTTCTAACTTATTATCCTACCTCAGATATTTTTTTGCAACTGGATTCATATAATTTATATAGTGGTTATATTCTTTTTTCAGATGTCCAAATTTTACACCATTAGTTACCAAAACTCCGGAATGTGCTGCTAAGCTAGATCCTAAACTCCCGGCTGTTCCTTTGAAGATGTTGTGATTGCCTAAACTAGAACTGTTTCCAAATATGTCTCCACCCTCCTGCTGCCATTACCACAAAAAAAAAACATTGCAGTCTTTATTATTATTTTTACAGACAAATGTAAGTGCTCCCCAAACATATGGACACTAAGGTATATTTCCTTTTTATAATCTTGCCAGGGCTAAACCTATTCTAAGTCTCTGTTCAATCCTTATAGTAAATCAGAAATTGTATTCTTTTGTCATGATTTTATGTATTATTCTTTTATTATATATTGAGAAGCCTTAATGGAAAAAAATCAAATTCGAAAATTTTACTTAACCTAGAGTATATGATGAGTAGCTGTTATATGTTTCAAATTTATTTATCTGAGAGTGTATTGTGAATTTATATTCTATATGTGCTTAATATGTCTCCTTTTATATTACTAACCCTTGCTAAATGCTTTGGCAGATTTTAGTAAATTTCTTTAACTCACCTGTCCCTTTTGTATCATGCTAAAATTAATTTCAAATAACTTTAGTTTGCATAGTCAAATCTTTTGGCTGGTGGTTTATTGGTGTTCTGGCTTTCTGAAATTGAATGTTTCATCCCTTCAGTCTGATATTTCTTATGATCATAATCTTTTCACCTGTCTTCTTATCTTGTATATGAAATTAACTGTGCATTGCCTTAAAAGTGGTATATCTAGAGCTGTCCTGCCATCATATGTCATTCTTGGTTTTGACACATTATTCTGGGACAAGAAGTACTCACTGATACTGTTTTCTTGATTTCTTACAAGATCATGTTGTTGTTTTTAACATCTGTATTAGGAAACTAGAATTGTTTTTTTATTAATTGCCAGGAAGAAGATATTACCATTTCTCTTTTTTTTTTTTGAAATTCGTAGGTGAGATAATGAACTTATCTGCCAGTGTTGCAGTATGCATATACACTCTTGGATGAATACGCTAACAAATCTAGGTCAACTCTCATATTTTATTTGCTAGATTTATTTTGTTTGTACCTGAATTTAATAAAATTTTAAATTATTTAAAATAAGTTTCACTGATGTTTGTCTTAGTGATTTTATTTCTCAATGGTCTGAACAATATAATGAGCTCTTGCTCTCCTGAGGTTTGTCAGTGCAAATCATCATTATCATTAAGATTTGATCATGGTAAACAAATTTTTCAGGCACTCGGTGATCTGGTGGTACCCTCCGTGATCAAAAGGAGTAAGAAAGATCCAGTATAATATATATATAACTAAATATTTTGTTATACAGAATAAAGTAAAATTTACGCATAAAATCTATCATATATATATATATATATATATATATATATATATATATATATATATATATTTGTATGAATATATATATATATATGTATATTTTGTAATAAAATATCTCACAAGGTTATTAAAACATTATTTTTGCAAAAACCGAATTTGAATAAATACGTAATTAAATTGAATACACTTGCTCTGGCTAAAAATTCTATTTTAAGCCTTTCTATTATATGAGACAGATGGGAAATAATCTCAGTGTTAAAAAGATTAATTATAATAAATGATACTTAGAAAGATGATTTAAATATATATTTGTATGTATTTATTAATGATATCATTAAATAAAAATGTATATTTTCATGTATTCAATCAATATGTTAAACAATGAACTATTATTATGAATATTTATATTAGAGCACCAAGCACTGAAGGAAAATACACATTATTACTTTAAAGCATTGTAACTTTATAATAAACATAAAATACTGTGACCATAGATATTTATTAATTGCATAGATGATGAGAATTTAAAATGATTAAATACATTGATAATAAAATATATAATATTTTATCATCAAACAAAAAAATAATCGTATTAATTAAATCAATAAAGAACATATTATTAATTAAATCAAAGTTATAATAATAACAATACATTTTCAATAATAACTAGTAATGGTATCACAATGCTTAAACTAGGAATATAATTTCTAGTTTATGAATTACTAAATATGTAGTGTTTTAACATGATGCAAAATGTTAACATATATCACAAAACAAACTCTTAACAAGCTTTGTAGAATACCCCCAACCTCAGACCGGTTTCTGCTACTGGCGTCTTCAGTGAGGTGTTAGGATATTCAATCATTAGATTAAAAATACAAGGACAAGCCCAACACTTTATCTAAAGTATAACTATAAAGTAGGAACTCTGAAATTTTCAGATATACATTTGTCTTCCAATCCAGTTATCTAAGTTGAATAACCATATGGGACTAAACTATGTTCAGATACACCATATATAAATAGCTTTAGCATTATAAAATCACCAAAGCTATCATAACAAAAAACAAAATTACAAAAAATCTAAGTCAATGTCACATGTCTTAATTTAATAAGATTGTGTTTACAAGTGTTATATATATTAATATATGGTGTATCTGAATTTAGTGCAGTCCCTTATGGCTATTGAAGATAGACAGATGGATTGAAAGACACATGGGTGTATGAAAATTTCAGTTTGTACTTAATAGTTATATATTAGATAAAGTGTTGGGCTTGTCCTGGTAGTTTTAATCTAATGATGAAATATTCTAGCACGTCACTGAAGATGCCAGTAGCAGAAACTGGTCTGACATTGGGGAATAATTAAGTCATGTGACAACAACTTGATTTTTTAATATATATATATATATATATATATATATATTGGAGAATGTTGCTATATATTTTGGAGAATGTTGCAGCTAGCCGGTGGGGACTCTTTCTGTGTTTGTCATAGAAAGAAGCTTATTAGATTCGCTGAAGTCTCTGCATAACCTGCCACAAGGACTCTTTCTGTGTTTTATCAAAGAAAGAAACCTCTTAGGTTGGGTGAGGATCCTGAAATAGTATGACCTAAAAATAGCACCATCATGTGGCCGACACGATAGAATAGAAAACAATATATATATATTGTAACAGTCAGAATCGTCTATCTCGCTAACACATGGCAGAATTCAAACCCCAGACATGAAACTGAACATTCTAAAAGGGGTTGCCTTCTAGATATACTAAGTTTGAATCTAAAGCCCAAATTTCACAGTGCCATCTACATGACAACGCATCTGATGCCACTGCTAGTATGACCTTTGACCAGTGCCTGGTGGTCAGGGAGAAACAAAAGACTCTATACTAAAAGAAGCTTGGGTGGCTAATTAACGTCTATGGATTTACAAAAAAAATGCAGAATATATATATATATAGTGATAGGAATCAATAAAATAGGATATCAAATTTAGTTTTAAATAATTTCACACAATTTATTTATATAATTTATATATATAATGCCACCGTCTGCTTATATGAGACAGGGACATGTATTAAATAATTGTTGGCATTATATTCCAATAAAAAAAAAGGGTTTTAAAGCAAAGTGATATATTCTACTCCTAGGGCTAATAGCATTACGATAATGTGCTTGAAGAGATAGGAACATGTGCGAGGTGCTTTGAGTAATTATACAAGTTTAAGAAAATATTTGAAATTAAGTGTTCTAAAATATTTATTGATTTTGACAATAACACAGACAAAAGCTTACTAAGCAACAAAGTGGGAATGTGATCAAAGCATTTATTTGAGAATAATAATAATAGAGTTGCATTGAGAGGTCAGTATTGCTGATAATGAATTTATTAAAGTTGGAGGGTGTGACATGTTTAAGTCATGGATGCTTTGTAAAATAAATATAAAATAAAACAATATTAAAGATCCGGAATAATTACGGAGGGCATCTTGCTGCTAACACGTAGGAAAGTATTTTATGAACAGCTGAAACTTAGTGACTGTGTGATGATTGTGTTTAATTCCCAGGGGTGTCATTTGGGACACCCTCTGCCTGGAAACTTGCAAAAAGCGAAAAGAATGGACTTTGTCATGTAAAGAATCCTTGGAAAAATAAAACAAAGCGGTCTTAACAACCAATTCATTTACCAACAATACAAGACTAGTGTATATAAAACATACTGAATGGGTTTTACTTGGACTAAGAGAAATGCCCAATCTAATTCTCAGAAATTCATTTAAAAGGGTCCGTACATTCTCAACGTCAATGATGAACTTTGTAATTAAAGTAGAACACAGTAATTAAAATAGGAAAATGCATGCTTGCGGGTTTGAAAAGTAAGTATAGATTTATATATGCAATCATGCATTAGGGGACCCATTTAATCATTGACCTCACACATACTCTCATATTAGATTAAAATCAATAACATGTAGATTTTAAACTATGTGATTATATTATATATTAAAGAAAAGAATCGCGCTTGAATGAGTGATTTGCAAGATAATAAAATTGGAAAATTATAAATTTAAAATATGCCTTAATAGCAGCGTCTTACTTTCAATAAAGGGAATAATTCACTCAGTCAAAGACGATTCTGACACATTATCATAATAAAATAAAAGAAAGCTTTATAAATAGAAAATATTAACCCAAGGATAGAGCAAAACGGTTGATTATATTTGAACACTTTAAAGAAGTACATAATAAAGTTATGTGAAATTTCAGAAAACAATTTAGAATAGCTATAGCATGTTAGTATGAATCACAAGAGCTCCTGGGTTAATTTAGAGTTACCTCTGGAGAAGCATTTTAGGCAGATTGATGGTCGGCAGGTTTTTATATAATTTAACAGCAAAATCTGGAAATGTTCATATTTTGGCAGCGACAGCAGTTCCAGGGTTTGTGTGATAACTTCCGATGGTCGATGGCAGCAGATGACCATTCCAGAGAGAAATAGCCTTTTCATGCTCTACTCTGTCATGTCAAGATTTACAAATTACTAGAATAGAACTCAGAATGATTTCTCTTAGAAACATTAGAAGAAAAACTCGAGAACAAAAGAAAACCATTATTTTATAGTAGATGTTAACAACAGAACTGCCCTGGAGCATTACAAAATATATCGGACTTATCAGCTGTAATTAAATCTATCCGAATGTCTAAAGGAATTCAACATTAATTAATTTTTTTTGTTAATTTTCCTGTCGACATTCAAATTACAAACTAGATTTAATTAAAAATTACTTTTACTCATTAAAGAAAACCTTAAGTGGACATCTGCTGTTTTTAGATAAACTTATATAATATTAACTAATTACACTATTGTCCATCATTTATTTTAACAGAATTATTTGGAATAACTTTTATTAAATTAAAGAAAATTATTTTACTTTTAACTTGCAATATTTGAATCTATTTACTAAACAAATATTTATTAAATGAATTTTATTTTAAATCAAAATATATTATGAGGGTAATATATTTGTAAATAGATTCAAACAAAATAACTTTAACAATTTATAATTTTGATATGTTTTAAAATGCATATCATAGTGTGTGCACAATTACGACTTATATAACCTACTTTTTAATAAATCAAAATTATGTGAACATATCCATAATCTATATCTTTTTTTATTTAATACATTAAAAAATATATATATATATATATATATATATATATATATATATATATATATATATATAAATATAGCATTATACTCGTGGGTTTAAATTTAGGTGGGATTTTCGGTACATAAGCTTATTGCAGACACACTACAATGCATTGGGGTTCAAAATAAGGTATGAGGTAGGAAATAGGTGAGAAAAGGTGAAATGAAGATCTGCAAAGCAGACCTTACTTTTTCACATTCTCTTAGTGATGGAACAAAACAAATTGTTAAAAAAAAGATCTTACAACAGGTGTCCACCTATGAAGCCTGCATAAACAAAATTTACAAGATAACCCATAATGTACAGGATATAAATATAATGAAGAAACGAAACTGAATTATATACTTGGATCATATTAATAAATCTACCATCTAGCGAACATTTTGTCTAGTATTTTCCCCTTTCAACAAATTTTATTTAATGTTTTACAAGTTTAATATTGGTTATATCCTATCTCCTTGCTCATTTATCCTATGACGTGTCCATTTTATTTTTTTGTTTAAAAAAACTACTATAATCCTGGGTCTGGTGGGTAATCACTGCTTTTATAATTTGATGACTGTTGTCTCAGATTATCAGGTCTCTTTACCTTGTCTGGAGGTTCTTTGGCCCAGGGACTGAAATCCAGAGTGGTTGTTAATAACTGAAGCTTTAGGCTGTTGCAATTATTTGCCTTATCTCGTGGCTCCTTGGCCCATGGGCTGAAATCCAGTGCCATCATTGTTTTCACTATTTCCTTTATTCGATATATTCTTGCTATATCAGGTGGGATATTTTCCTGGTTTTCTTTAAGAACTTTGATGTTGGTGGTAAGCATGGTTAGCTGGGTTTGAATCTGTAAGTCCCATACATTCTTGGCTGGAAATATCTTGTCTAAATACAGTTGTGGACATTTTTTGACTTCTTGAAAAATTTTTATGTGATGAGGCTAGGTTAGCTGGGTTTGATGTCCTGTGTCCCGGACATCATTTAATGGAAGTACTCTTTCCAAAAAAAGTTCGGGACATTTTTTACTTCATGGAATATTCTAGTGTTGAGCTTGGTTGGCTTAGTTCGAGGTCCCAGGTCTGGTGTATCAGTCTTCTTTGCGGAATAATTTGTCCCAAGTTTCTGGTTCAGGAGTTTATCTGCCATCTCTTGCCACACAGGGAGGAGTCTGTACAGTGCTCTAAGTTCCTCACCTCTCCTTCGGCTTTCTTCTGCCCATCTTTTCACTCTTTCTTCATCTTGCTTAAACAATTCTTTAATAGTCCGGAAATGGATCTCATTAGTATCCGTATTTTCCATGGCCTTGGATGATTAATGTGATTGATAATGATGATGACTTTTATTTTATTTTATTGCTAACTATTTAATATATCCTAAAAAATATTAAACTGTTTTATGGTTATCTCTATTTTATTTATTTTTATTCCTTGTTTAACTCTGCGATTATTACGTTTGACTTCAAATTTTATTAATGGCTAATAGGCTATCATCCTCTCAGTTCTGTTGGCCTAATTGCTGCGTTTACAATTATCACTAAAACCCCAACTACTGCTAAAATTTTTTGCTTAAATCTGCTGCCAACATATATATTTTTAACTACCCGTATATGTAAAAATCTTGTAAACTCTACCTGTCAAAATATTTCGCTAACATATATATTTTTAAACTCAAGCAATTTTATTTATATACGTTAACATTCGCTAGATCCGGGTATACTTATTTCGTTCCTTCTTATTTAAGACTAGCATACATATAAATTTATTTACATAATTATTGATCCGATTCACATCTCATTATTTGGTCTAGGAAAAATTTACACACGTTGGAAAAAACAAATTACATATAAAGAATTTAGCCTGGTGACATAATTTATTTTAAAAGTAATTCCATTTAGTGAAATTACCCTTGGGCACCATGTCACCAGTTAAAAATATCCATAGACTGTTAGCTTCCCAAAATTAATTTTAAATAATTCCATTTAACTACGGGCACTCGTTAAAACATTCACATTTTTTTATTGATTACATTTGATTTATGATTACTTCTGAATTCCATACGATAGCCTATTATATCTAGGTCATTACCGTACAAAATTATTATTATGCTATCTTGCGCATTGAGCCGCTAAAACTTTATTTTGAGAGTAAAATAATATATTTGAAATATTCATAGATTGTCATAATATTCACTTGGGACAATAGTTAAGTAATTTATGCTATGCGTACATAGCGTGATTTAAGTGAAACAATATATACAGATAAATACAGATGGCTCGTATCACACTATAGCAAGTTTGGACAAGTTCTGGTTATATAGAATAAGTAATTGAATGCCCGAGTCAAACAAAATACATGAAATATACACGCAAATAGATAATATATAGTTTGAAAAATATTATATATCAAAAATATAAAGGATTTGAGTGATTACATACGAAACAAAATGCTAAAATTAAGCTACAGTGATGTGAGTGTTTAAATAATTAAGATCTACAGGGATGTGGGTGTTTAAATATTCGAGGCTCCATGTTTGGGCAAGTCATGGACCCGGAAAAAAATTACTATGTAACAGTCAGAATCGTCTATCTCGCTAACACACTGCAGAATTCAAAACCCAGACACAAAACTGAACATTCTAGGAGGGTTTGCCTTCTAGATGTACTAAGTTCGAATCTAAAGCCCAAATTTCACAGTGCCATCTACGTGACAACGCATCTGATGCCACTACTAGTATGACCTTTGACCGGTGCCTGGTGGTCAGGGAGAAACTAAAGACTCTATACTAGAAGAAGCTTGGGTGGCTAACTATCTATGGATTTACAAAAGAAATGCAGAATATATATATATATATATATATATATATATATATATATATATTGTACCGGGCCATACTCCCTGCGGAATTCTTTTCCTAATCTTGCACTGAGCATGAAGTGATCAAGATTCAACAGGTAAAGAAATGGATATCAATTTAGCCGATTGTCTGTACTCATGTGTATTGGTACTTCTAGCTAAATTGATAGAAAGAGTGGATTGACAGGACTCTTCCAGTTAAAAACACCCTTTAGTTGATATCTTATTTGAATGCCCGAATATTGAGAACAATGGCAAGTACACACCTTTGAAAAATCTATTTACAAAATAGACCTTTGCGCGCCACTTCTAGAAAAGAATCTAAAAAATGAATTTTTCACCCTCCTAGAAGGGTGTGCAATACCATATGTTCAGCGGAGCATAAGAATAAGATATAACACCCCGGTAGAGCGATATCCCTTTGTGGCTAGCTCAGTCACTCTACATCTAGGGTCTTCAAATGGGTAAGTTAAATGATTATTACAGGTATGTGGTTGATAAGGAAAGAACACATTTTATCGATATAACTAATACTATAAAAACGAAACAAGTTTAATAATGTGATTAAATATTTATTTAGTCCCAAATACCCATTACCGTTTCATATAAATGATGATATAATAACAAAATACTAAATAATTAATTATCCCAATATATATAGATTTTCAAAGCGTTTAAATAGATAAAATCCAAATTTAAATAAGAACAATAATAATTCCCTAAAACTATTGACAATGTTTATAAGTAATGGAAGTGGTCTGAGCTCCTTTTACCCAATAGAAATAAATTTTAATTTGTGTGATTTGATATACAGATATGAGATTTTCGGTCATACAGGCATACGCTTTTACTGATAACTTTAAAACCTTGTTATTGATAGGAAATATAATAATAAAAACTATGCATATTTGCACAATGAAATATATCACTAATTTTATATTTTCAACAAGTCAATGTGTTGCGTTGGCTCAGATACCCTATCGTACTCACCATAAGGTACTGTATCTATTTCTGTTTTGCCAAAGATAAATTTCTATACATGTATATACGTGCAGCCCAATTATACTCTTACTATTATTTAAATATAAAGTTATTAGAGTACTTGCTTGCAGGGAATCTATAATAAATCAATCCCTTCTTACACTCATCGTGAGGTGTAGCAGTCACAAAAAAAAAAAAAAAACTTAAAAAGGATATCCGGTTAAATACATTTTTAGATATTCAGCATGAGATATCGTATTTACCGAATATAATAAGCGTATGTACGCATACACATATATATATATATACATGCATCTTTGTTGAAAATACTAATTTGAAATAGAAAAATTCACTCAAAGGATTTAAGTAAAAGCTTTACCATTTATGACCGCAATAACCGTAAATTTATACATATGCGAGAGACTCTCATTTTTAAATGATAAATAATAATAACAAAATATATATATATATATCCAATCGGAAATAGAAAAGTTAATTATTTCAATGTTAATAAATATCTTAAAATAAACTTATATCTGCGTCTTCATTCTTCTCCTCTGGGCTGAGTGGGCTTCAAGTTAACTGGCTGTGTGGTGACGATTTCTTCCATTTAGTAAGGCGGCACTGGTCATCCTCCTGGGCGGTTGGAATTGGCGTGGTCACATCTGGGCGGCTTAGGACAGAGAAAGGGCGGTGCACTGACTAGTTGTCTACCCCACGGTCATTTTGCCGGAATCTCTAGTATATTGCTTCATATCCTCTTTTTTTATATATCTAAATAGTAACGAGGATTATTTAATAAATTTTCATAGGCTGTCTCCAATAGTTATTCGAATCCACAAAGACAAGAGTTCTTAAAAGAACTGTATAAAAGATTTGTTCTAACGAATGTCACTAATAGTACTATTCATAAATGACTCTCAAAGTAGCTGATCGCTTGGAGAATTCTGGAGCAACGAACAGAATGACTTGCCCAGAATGGCTGCCAACGAAAGACTGAATCTCACTGCCCTGATCAAACTATATCAATCCCACTAGCCCCCGGAGAAGCATGAATCAGCCAATCCTTTCAATTTATCTTATCATTTAGATTATAACATTCCTTATTGATTACTCAGACCACTTGCTCACAAAATCAATTCAAAAGAATTTTTAAAAAGATAACAGTTTAATTAAAGCATTATCAAACATTTTGCTTTTGATCAGATTTTTGCACAAGCAATTAACATTCTTAGTTTACAGAATAAAATTAGTTTTTAGAAAAGTAATTACAAAAAAAAAAAAAAATATGTACAATTATATTGGAACAATTGCTTTTCTCTATTTGAATTTTTCAGAGAAAGCCAAATACATAAAATAACATATCATAAGACATATACAAAAAGGAAATATAAAACCAAAAAAATACATGAGTTTACTACAATATTTTCTATGTCAATTTCATATTATTTAAATTGGTGTGTGTGGGTATTTTAATGCTCGGACCACTCCATTACTAAAATAGCACATTTATATATTTGTTGTGCTTAATATCTACAAATTCATAAATGTATCTGCTGTAATATTCTTTACAGCAGATTTTGTGCATGGACATTTGATAATGCCTGGCACAATACCCCCCTCTCCAATGAGACTTTTAAATGGGTATGACCATTTAAAGTCTTAAGATTTTATTATGAACTATACATGTGAGATGATCTCTAAAGCATCCTGGATGCTATGGTATGGGTTTTAGTGCCCGAGCATTGTATGTGCCCTTTATTCCCTGTTCTGTTTTAATCCAAAAAGCATTATTCCCACTGCAGTCCACAATTTCAAAAGGGCCTTCATAAAGGTTAAAAAATTTTTTACACTGGAACTTTTCTGGAATGCTCACATGAGGCGTTCTGACCATCACTCTATCCCCTACCTTGAATTGGTAGTTTTGCATGCTGTGTTTCCTTTTGTTTCTTCTGAGACTCATCTTATGCATCTGGGCTTGAGCCTTTTTTTTATCTAATTCCATGTCAATTGTTTTGTCTCTGCTCCCTGGGAAATTTGCCTTGAAGAGTTTTGGTACGAATTTTCCAAAATGTAGCTGTGTTGGAGGGAATCCAGTGGATTCATGTACAGACCAGTTTATATAATTTAGTATCTGAGGTAGCTGTTTTACCCATCCCTTGTGGTTTGTCGGTAAGTATGTACGAAACAGCCTTCCCAACTCTCGCATAACTCTTTCACAAGGATTACTTTGGGGGTTACGGATCGATGTAAGTACGTGTTTAACTCGCTGCTTAGTAACCCATTTGTTCCATTCTTCTGATACAAAAGGGGTTCCATGGTCTGTCAGGATCGTTTCTGGTTTCCCAACTGTGTTAAAATGTGAGGACTCTAGAACTTTTATAGTTTCACGTGTTGTAGTTCTTGCTAAAGGGTAGGCTGCCACAAATTTGGAGAAAAGGTCATATACAACGAGTAAATATCTTTTTCTATTGAAGGGTGGCAGAGGACCATAAAAATCCATGGCCATTATTTCCTTTGAGTTGTTAGGGATGATTGATTTCATTGGAGTTGTGTATGCTCTATTCAGTGGTTTTGCATGCTGGCATATTTCACATTTGTTCAAAATCTTTATTATGTCCCGGTGCATTCCAGGCCAATAGAACCAGCGCTTGAGGCAATATTCAGTTTTTGGGGTTCCATAATGTCCATATAATCGGTGAATGTAATCAGTGAGAAGGCCCCGAATGGCTGGTGGTACCATCACTCTCCATTCATCAATGTCTTCTTGAATTTGGTAATATAAAACCTCCTTTTCTATCTTGTATCGGCACTTCTTACCTGGCAAGCTGTCATCCTTCTGAGGAGGTTGTGTATACAGTGTTATGATCCGGTTTAAGTCCTTATCTTCATGCTGTCTCTTTGACATTTGTTTTAGATGTTCCTCTATGTCTTTGTCCTTACATGATATGCTCATCATGTATGCATGATCTATCTTCAGGTGTTGTTGTTGTTGAGTTTGAATGGGATGACGACTGAGGATGTCAGCCACCACATTCTCAGCTCCTTTGCAATGTTTCACCGTATAATTAAACTCTTGGAGAAACAAACTCCAGCGAACTAGTCGGCTATTAGTGAGATAGCTGTGATTTAGAAATTGAAGACTCTTGTGGTCCGTAATTACTATCACTTCAGAGCCTAGTAGCATAGGGCGAAATTTTTCAAATGCCCATATGATTGCAAGGGCTTCTTTTTCTGTAACTGTGTAATTACGTTCAGGTCCTTTCAACAACCTGCTTATGAAGTACAGGACCCCTATCTGTCCATCTTGCTGAACTTGGGATAGTGTGACACCCAATCCATATGCACTGCTATCAGTTTGGAGTATAAAGGGTTTGTCGAAGTCTGGGTATGCCAGCACTACTTGTTTTATGAAACTCCTCTTAATCTCAGCAAATGCTTCCTCTTGTTCACTGGTCCAGTTCCAACGGGTATCTTTCCTGAGTAATCTTAATAAAGGTTCCATTCGGTCAGCAAATTTTTCACAGAATCTGTTGTAAAAGTTGCATAGTCCTAAAAAGGACCGAATGTGCTTTCGAGTTTTAGGTACAGGGAAGTCATTTATTGCACTGATTTTATCAGGGTGAGGTTTGATTCCTGTTTGTCCCACCAAATGACCCAAAAATTCTATCTCCTCAGAGATCAGTATACTCTTTTTCAGATTGATTTTGATTCCTTTAGCTTCACACTCTGCAAAAAATATTTGTAAGTGTTGGAAGTGTTCTTCCAGAGATGTGGATGCTACTACGACGTCGTCCACATATATTGTTAAAATTTTCTTGATTTCCTGAGACAAAACTTGGTCCAGACATCGTAATAAACCTGCACCGCTATTAACTAAGCCAAAAGGCATTCGATTAAATTGATATGTGTGGCCTCCATATCTAAAAGCTGTGTATTTGCGATCTGTGTGATGTAATTCTATCTGCCAGTAGCTGGCAGTTAAGTCAAATGTGGAAAATATTATTTTGTCTTTAAATTTCATGAGTAATTCTTGCATACGAGGTGGAATAGTACAATCTGGTATTGTCGCCCTGTTAAGTTGGCGTGCATCAAGGCATAACCGCACGGATCCATTTTTCTTTCTGACCACCACTAGGGGGTTACAGTATGGGGAAAAGCATTTATCAATGATGCCCCATTCCAACATTTGTTCCAGCTGTTTCTCCACCTCCTTCTTAAATTTGTGTGGTATGGGGTAGGATCGCGCTTGGAACGGTTCTCCTGGTTTCAATCTGATTCTGTGTTTATATCCTTTAATGAGCCCAGGACTATCAGAAAATATGTTTTTATAAGTATAAAGCATAGATTTGAGTTTTTCCGTCTCAGTGGCAGAAGCCAGTTTTGCTCCATTTGCCTTTTCTTCCATCAGCTCCACGTCCAGTTGTGTCATACAACATGCCTCAGTATCATCATGTAAGTGGGGTGTTAGCATTTCAATTTGTTTGTCATTGCACACTACCAGCTGATGTTCATAATCCAAAATGCATCTGTTTTTGTGTAGGAAATCTGAACCCAACACAACTTCATGGATAAGACTGGTCATTATTAAGAACACTTGGTATACCATCTTATGCTGTATGTGCATCTGTACCCAAATTTGCTTAGGCAGAAGTTTTGCTTTCCGGTTGTTTGCTAATGTTATTTGTGCTGTCTTCAAAGGTAAGATTTCTATGCTTGGGTTTTTTGCTACAATGCGGTGGTATAGATCTTCTGATATTACAGATATTTGACTGCCCGAATCCAGCATGGCCGTGACTTCAAGTCCCTCCATTGTCAGACTGATCTCAGGACAACTTTGAGGAGCATATTCAGGCACTCTATCTTCCCATGAACATATCAAGTTTGATATTTCTTTGTCCATATTAGCCCATGGTTTTATGATGTGGCCACAGAACTCTTCATTTTTGTTCCTGTTTGTGTGATTGGTATGTTTATCTTCCCAAACATTTGCTGATAGCCTATATTGTTGGCTCATGTCTATCTCATTTAATAATTCATCCATTTGTTGCACTGAATTTGTGCTTGCGGTGAGCACCATTTGTTCAACATGAAGTGGCAAATTACGGCGGATTATCCTGACTATTCGCCCCTCTGATATGTGGCATGCTTTCAGTGTCTGAAGTCTAGCTGCCTGTCTTCTGAAAAATTTCGAATAATTTTCGCCAGTATTCTCTTTATATTTTTCCTGCATGACTTGTTGCAGGATCATATCTTGGCACTGCTCACTCCAAAAACTTTTTAACAATACCTTTTTATAATCCTCAAATGTTTTGGGATGGTGGAACAAGGACTGCCACCATGTTAGAGCATCGCCATGGAGGTGATTGTAGGCAATTGCCAGTTTACCAAAGTCATTAATTTGATTCACTTGGAAATATGTTTCTAAGCTTTTAATATGCTCGATAGGGGCTTCATCTGTTTGTCCCTCAAATATCTTTATTTTTAAAAATTGGTTTATATTGCAAGAGTAAGATTGTCCCTTTTCTCTTTCGTGTATCTCATTTTTAAAGCTATAAAATCTTGTTTCGATTTCCTTTGACATTTCACGTTTGAACTCCTCCATTCTTTGGTTCGTGTATGCAGTGTTTTCCGAGAGTTGTTGAGTCAGTTCATTTATCTTTTGTGGTATTCTGGCCATTTCTTGTTTTATATACACTAACGTTTCTTCCATTATGTTTTATTTTTAAACACGCAGTACACCGCGCACCTAACTCTGCCTTATTCCAATCGCCGATTATGTGTCTTTTCTACGCCCTGTTCCAACCACTCCGCCCATGTCCACCTACGTCTATCTAACCTTATTTATAGATAGTAAAAAAAAATCAAGTTTAACGTACGAAACTCTATTTCGCTATGCTAGTATAAAACACATTTTATTATACCCATTCTTTTTAAAAAAAAAAACAAAACAAAAACATCTTCAAGTATAAGTTATTTTAAATATTACACAATTTTGAAAAACGGGTCTTATACTTATATCTAAAATGTCTATTTTCTCTCTCTTTCAAAACAAAACAAGAAAACAACAAATTCAACTGTAAGTTATTCTAAAAATATTACGCTATAATAACCTATTACTTTTATTTGTAAAACCTCCGACCATTTATATACGCATATCTACAGCGTGTGACCTACTTTCCTCCACTCATTCGTTTAATAATTTTTATATAGTTTATTTCTATTTTAATTACACATGAGACGTCAGTTTTTACTCAGTTTAAAACGGCAACTTTATTTATCTAATAAAATGTTAGCGACTCTGTTTAAAGTGAAAATTGTTAAGCAATTATTAAGATGAAAGAATCAATACTCTATATAACAAAATATCAACGTCAATATATTACATGTATACTTATTTAAAATAACTTCGAAGTCTATTTTATTTATCCGGTATATTTATAGAATAGAGTGTGAGCATTTGATTTATTGCTAACAATTTGAATCATAAATATATATTAAATATCCGTCGCTACAAAGAATAAACTATCATTTTGGAACTGCAACTTTCTGAGTAAAATATTTTTAATTAACTAAGAATATCTTCAAAAAAATATATATAGCAAACTAAGCGTGTTCATTTGTACGGCCTATTAATTACACTATATATTTAGAAAAAAAAACAACTAACGATCAAACTTTATATAACTTCTCATATTTAACATTTTATTTCACCTAGATAGAGTTTATATATACCTACGGCACGTAAATTATTTTTACCGTTATTTACACATTTCTATAATTTAACTTGTTCTTTCCTTAATTGTACCATTTTTACATTTAAAACACGTTGTGCGCCAGTTTTACTGTACCGGGCCATACTCCCTGCGGAATTCTTTTCCTAATCTTGCACTGAGCATGAAGTGATCAAGATTCAACAGGTAAAGAAATGGATATCAATTTAGCCGATTGTCTGTACTCATGTGTATTGGTACTTCTAGCTAAATTGATAGAAAGAGTGGATTGACAGGACTCTTCCAGTTAAAAACACCCTTTAGTTGATATCTTATTTGAATGCCCGAATATTGAGAACAATGGCAAGTACACACCTTTGAAAAATCTATTTACAAAATAGACCTTTGCGCGCCACTTCTAGAAAAGAATCTAAAAAATGAATTTTTCACCCTCCTAGAAGGGTGTGCAATACCATATGTTCAGCGGAGCATAAGAATAAGATATAACACCCCGGTAGAGCGATATCCCTTTGTGGCTAGCTCAGTCACTCTACATCTAGGGTCTTCAAATGGGTAAGTTAAATGATTATTACAGGTATGTGGTTGATAAGGAAAGAACACATTTTATCGATATAACTAATACTATAAAAACGAAACAAGTTTAATAATGTGATTAAATATTTATTTAGTCCCAAATACCCATTACCGTTTCATATAAATGATGATATAATAACAAAATACTAAATAATTAATTATCCCAATATATATAGATTTTCAAAGCGTTTAAATAGATAAAATCCAAATTTAAATAAGAACAATAATAATTCCCTAGAACTATTGACAATGTTTATAAGTAATGGAAGTGGTCTGAGCTCCTTTTACCCAATAGAAATAAATTTTAATTTGTGTGATTTGATATACAGATATGAGATTTTCGGTCATACAGGCATACGCTTTTACTGATAACTTTAAAACCTTGTTATTGATAGGAAATATAATAATAAAAACTATGCATATTTGCACAATGAAATATATCACTAATTTTATATTTTCAACAAGTCAATGTGTTGCGTTGGCTCAGATACCCTATCGTACTCACCATAAGGTACTGTATCTATTTCTGTTTTGCCAAAGATAAATTTCTATACATGTATATACGTGCAGCCCAATTATACTCTTACTATTATTTAAATATAAAGTTATTAGAGTACTTGCTTGCAGGGAATCTATAATAAATCAATCCCTTCTTACACTCATCGTGAGGTGTAGCAGTCACAAAAAAAAAAAAAACTTAAAAAGGATATCCGGTTAAATACATTTTTAGATATTCAGCATGAGATATCGTATTTACCGAATATAATAAGCGTATGTACGCATACACATATATATACATGCATCTTTGTTGAAAATACTAATTTGAAATAGAAAAATTCACTCAAAGGATTTAAGTAAAAGCTTTACCATTTATGACCGCAATAACCGTAAATTTATACATATGCGAGAGACTCTCATTTTTAAATGATAAATAATAATAACAAAAAATATATATATATATCCAATCGGAAATAGAAAAGTTAATTATTTCAATGTTAATAAATATCTTAAAATAAACTTATATCTGCGTCTTCATTCTTCTCCTCTGGGCTGAGTGGGCTTCAAGTTAACTGGCTGTGTGGTGACGATTTCTTCCATTTAGTAAGGCGGCACTGGTCATCCTCCTGGGCGGTTGGAATTGGCGTGGTCACATCTGGGCGGCTTAGGACAGAGAAAGGGCGGTGCACTGACTAGTTGTCTACCCCACGGTCATTTTGCCGGAATCTCTAGTATATTGCTTCATATCCTCTTTTTTTATATATCTAAATAGTAACGAGGATTATTTAATAAATTTTCATAGGCTGTCTCCAATAGTTATTCGAATCCACAAAGACAAGAGTTCTTAAAAGAACTGTATAAAAGATTTGTTCTAACGAATGTCACTAATAGTACTATTCATAAATGACTCTCAAAGTAGCTGATCGCTTGGAGAATTCTGGAGCAACGAACAGAATGACTTGCCCAGAATGGCTGCCAACGAAAGACTGAATCTCACTGCCCTGATCAAACTATATCAATCCCACTAGCCCCCTGAGAAGCATGAATCAGCCAATCCTTTCAATTTATCTTATCATTTAGATTATAACATTCCTTATTGATTACTCAGACCACTTGCTCACAAAATCAATTCAAAAGAATTTTTAAAAAGATAACAGTTTAATTAAAGCATTATCAAACATTTTGCTTTTGATCAGATTTTTGCACAAGCAATTAACATTCTTAGTTTACAGAATAAAATTAGTTTTTAGAAAAGTAATTACAAAAAAAAAAAAATATGTACAATTATATTGGAACAATTGCTTTTCTCTATTTGAATTTTTCAGAGAAAGCCAAATACATAAAATAACATATCATAAGACATATACAAAAAGGAAATATAAAACCAAAAAAATACATGAGTTTACTACAATATTTTCTATGTCAATTTCATATTATTTAAATTGGTGTGTGTGGGTATTTTAATGCTCGGACCACTCCATTACTAAAATAGCACATTTATATATTTGTTGTGCTTAATATCTACAAATTCATAAATGTATCTGCTGTAATATTCTTTACAGCAGATTTTGTGCATGGACATTTGATAATGCCTGGCACAATATATATATATATATATATAAATATATTATTATCACTGTCTCGGTTTATATATATATATATATATATATATATATAAACCGAGACAGTGATAGGAATCAATAAAATAAGGTATCAAATTTAGTTTTAAATAATTTCACACAATTTATTTATATAAATTATATATATAATGCCACTGTCTGCTTATATGAGACAGGGATGCGGATTAAATAATTGTTGGCATTATATTCCAATAAATAAAAAAAAAAGGGTTTTAAAGCAAAGTGATTTATTCTATTTCTCGGGTTAATAGCATTATGATAATGTAATTGAAGAGATAGGAACATGTGCGAGGTGCTTTGAGTAAATATACAAGTTTAAGAAAATATTTGAACTAAAGGGTTCTAAAATATTTATTGATTTCGAGAATAGCACGTACAAAAGCTTACTAAGCAACAAAGTGGGAATGTGATCAAAGCATTTATTTGAGAATAATAATAATAGAGTTGCATTGGGAGGTCAGTATTGCTGATAATGAGTTTATTAAAGTTGGAGGGTATGATACATTTAAGTCACGGATGCTTTGTAAAATAAATATAAAATAAAACAATATTGAAGATCCGGAATAATTACGGAGGGCATCTCGCCGCTAACCCGTAGGAAAGTATTTTATGAACAGCCAAAACTCAATGACTGTGTGATGATTGCGTTTAATTCCCAGGGGTGTCATTTGGGACACCCTCTGCCTGGAAACTTGCAATAAATGAAAAGAACGGACTTTGCCGTGTAAAGAATCTTTGGAAAAATAAAACAAAGTGGTCTCAACAACCAATTCATTTACCAACAATACGAGACTAGTGTATATAAAACATACTGAATGGGTTTTACTTGGATTAAAAGAAATGCCCAATCAAATTCCCAAACATTCATTTAAAAGGGTCCGCACATTCTCGACGTCAATGATGAATTTTGTAATTAAAGTAGAACATGGTAATTAAAATAGGAAAATGCATGCTTGTGGGTTTGAAAAGTAAATATAGATTTATATATGCAATCATGCATTACGTGACACATTTAATCATTGACCTCGCACATTTTCTCATATTAGATTAAAATCAATAACATGTAGATTTTAAACTATGTGATTATATTATATATTAAAGAAAAGAATCGCCCTCGAACAAGTGATTTGCAAGATAATAAAATTGGAAAATTATAAATTTAAAATAAGCCTTAATAGCGGCGTCTTACTTTCAATAAAGAGAATAATTCACTCGGTCAATGACGATTCTGACACATTATCATAATAAAATAAAAGAAAGCTTTATGAATAGAAAATATTAACCCAAGGATAGAGCAAAATGGTTGATTATATTTGAACACTTTAAAGAAGTACATAATAAAGTTATGTGAAATTTCAGAAAACAATTTAGAATAGCTATAGCATGTTAGTATGAATCACAAGAGCTCTTGGGTTAATTTAGGGTTATCTGTGGAGAAGCATTTTTAGGCAGATTGATGGTCGGCAGGTTTTTATATAATTTAACAGCAAAATCTGGAAATGTTCATATTTTGGCAGCAGCAGCAGTTCCGGGGTTTGTGTGATAACTTCCGATGGTCAATGGCAGCAGATGACCATTCCAGAGAGAAATAGCCTTTTTGCGCTCTACTCTGTCATGTCAAGATTTACAAATTCCTAGAATAGAACTCAGAATGATTTCTCTTAGAAACATTAGAAGAAAAACTCGAGAACAAAAGAAAACCATTATTTTATAGTAGACGTTAACAATAGAACTGCCCTAGAGCATTACAAAATATATCGGACTTATCATCTGTAATTAAATCTATCCGAATGTCTAAAGGAATTCAACATTAATTAATTTCTTTTGTTAATTTCCCTGTCGACATTCGAATTACAAACTAGATTTAATTAAAAATTACTTTTACTAATTAAAGAAAACATTAAGTGGACATCTGCTGTTTTTAGATAAACTTATATAATATTAACTAATTACACTATTGTCCATCATTTATTTTAACAGAAATATTTGGAATAACTTTTATTAAATTAAACGAAAATTATTTTACTTTTAACTTGCAATATTTGAATCTATTTACTAAACGAATATTTATTAAATGAATTTTATTTTAAATCAAAATATATTACAAG
This sequence comes from Epiperipatus broadwayi, assembly GCA_028023455.1. NCBI lineage: Eukaryota > Metazoa > Onychophora > Udeonychophora > Euonychophora > Peripatidae > Epiperipatus > Epiperipatus broadwayi. The sequence continues at coordinate 7,077,539 of JAQFVV010000046.1, read as the reverse complement.
GGTAATATATTTGTAAATAGATTCAAACAAAATAACTTTAACAATTTATAATTTTGATATGTTTTAAAATGCATATCATAGTGTGTGCACAATTACGACTTATATAACCTACATTTTAATAAATCAAAATTATGTGAACATATACATAATCTATAATCTTTTATTTATTTGGGAATGACTTTTATATATATATATATATATATATATATATATATATATATATATATATATATATATATATATATATATATATATATATATATATATAATATCAGCATTGTACTCGTGGTTTAAAATTAGGTAGGGTTTTCAGTATATAAGCGTATTGCAGACACACTACGATGGATTGGGGTTTATAATAAGGTATGAGGTAGGAAATAGGTGAGAAAAGGTGCAACCAAGATCTGCAAAGCAGACCTTACTGTTTCAATATATATATATAATACATATTTTGCGGGTTCATCCGTGTTAAAAACTTTTAATACCAATACACTGACGTTTCGACTTGGTCGAAACGTCAGTGTATTGGTATTAAAAGTTTTTAACACGGATGAACCCGCAAAATATGTATTTTATATATTTAACCCGTGCAAATCTTCGTTTTAACATATATATATATATATTATATATATATATATATATATATTGGATAATTTTGCTATATATTATTTAATTAAACTGAAGTATAAACAAAAAGAATAATGTTTATTGGATCTCTTGTTAAAAAATAAGTTACATTTCCTATAGGTATATGGACAACAAACTAATATATACCATTCATAATGTATCATTTTATTTCACTATTAGGTGGAAGTAAGTAAAATAAATTTTATGCTCATATAAAAAATATAACTGCAATTCAATATTGTCAGGAGTTTTGCTCAACTGAACAAATAATATCTATAAAAGTACCATTGCCATAAATATAATTAATGATTTTTTATATTTTTTATAAAATCCTTGGAGTAGTTATGTGGATAAAATAAAATAAAATAATATTTTTAAATAGTCCAACTATATAATATTTTCATTTCTGCATATGTCTAGATACCTTTATTTATGGAAATATAATTAAATGAAGAGACCAATGGAAAATAAAAATAATAAATATTATCTCTTAACTATAAATACATATTAATTAATTTTAACAATTTAACTAATGATCTCTATGGTACAAAGATATATTATACATATTTATACTATATTGTAGTTATAGAAATGAAATATATTATTTGATTATTGTTTTGTAGTACAAGTTATGTATTTGGCTTTCTGGAAAGCTTGCCACCCAATTTATTTTTTTAATTGTCTAGTTTCAAGGCATTTAAACATATGGTATAAACAATATGGCTGATTCTAAGTTATCATATTCAACATTTACATTTTTTTTATTTATTATAATGATAAAAAACACGAAGTCTAAAAGGATTGTACTTATTTTTTAATGTAAATTCACTAAACTAACTGTAAACTAATTTCACTGCTCTCACAGACAATGTTTTGGAGCCTTCTAACTATGTTCCTTTCTCAGCAGATAGGAATTTAGAACATGTTTGTATATGACTGTTCACACATAAAATATAATATCAACATTCATCACATACTTTTCAAGTGGCAAACAACCATCCTGCACTATATAAAATAGACCATTATATCTTGTTCATTCAATGAACAAATTCCAAATTATAATCATATTTACAAAAATAATAAGGCAAAAAAATGTTAAGAAAATCATGTGCCTGTGAATGAATGGCAACAAAAAATTAATGTTATTTTAACGCGTTATCTGCCTGCTTTTTGTTAACATTTGGGTTTTATGTTGAGAATGGAATTTATTAACAATTGTGTTTGAATTTTTTTTAAATTAACATTCAATTTGCAATGCATTTTAATATTTTTTAAGGTTAACAAATCATACATGTTTGAGAAATAAATGTTAACACAAGCACATGGTTAATGTTAATGTATTTTTGGTTGACATTTGTTAACACATGGTGATTTTTAACATTTTTGACATATCAATTTTGGAAATATTCTTAAATTTGGGAATCTTTTTTAATAGAACCAGATGAAATAGGACTATTTTAAAGATTGTAGGATAATTTTGAGAACTATATGGAAGAGGTTGATATTACACATTCATGTACAAATGTAGTTGCAATGCTGGCATCATGTGCAAACATGTTCTAAGTGCCTTCTGTTTGGAAAGGAACATGATTATAAGGCTCCAAAACATTATTTGTTTCCATAAGCAAGTTTTATTTTCTTTACTATATTCACATTCAAGTATTTCTAAATAAACCTCTAAGTCTTTTGTATTTCTTTATCATTTTAATAAATAAAAAAAATTTAAATATTAAATACCGCAACTGAGAGTCAGCCATATTATTTTTACCATAAGCTGAAAGTCAGTGAGCACCTGAAAATGGATGACAAGCTTTTCAGAAATCAAACTATATAAATACCATTGTATGTTTAATAGGAATTTTATTAAACATATAACTCCAAATATTATATTAATTATGAATATTCAATAGCTATAATATATCTTTGTAACTGAAAGTTCATTAAGAAATTTTTAACAGTTCAAAAATCTTTTTCCTAGCACAATTTCTTACAATTGTTTGAAACAATTAAATTCTTAGGCATTTTATATTTTAATTCTCATGATGAATGGACACACAAAAATGTTCCTTATAGAAAAATAATTAATATTGAAGTATACGTTTTTTAAATGAAATCCAATAATAACTTGTTTTATTTCTTCCATGTGGGATATATTCCTTACATATTTTAAATATCATAATATCCCAATAGATGAAAACCTTTGTTACTTATAGCATAGTAATTAATGTAAAGTTTGAGCTACTTAAATAAAATATTAAATTGAAAGGCTGAAAACATTTTGAGCTTATTATAATACTTATCAGACAGCCAATCAGATGTTATGATGGCTATCTGAATAGAGATCAACTGTGATTCACAAGACAGAGAATTTTACAAGAAAAGAGCAGTTCACCCTCTTCTTTAAGGTTTGATCACTTTTCAGACTGCCATTATAACATCTGATTCACTGTCAGATAAATATTTTAATAAGCACAAGAGGTTCACATACTTTCAATTTAATTTCAACTGACTATCTGCATGTTATAAAATAAATATTATTTAAATAAAATATAAAAATAACAATAAATTTCAAAATAGCTAACTGGACTGAAAATAAATTCAGGTATCAAAACCTAATTAAATGAATAAGTAGTTTTTAGTCAGCAAAATGGACAAAACATCTATCATTATCATTTTTGAATGCTAGAACAAATATCATAATATGCACATAGTGTATATCAAATTAAGTTGTTATATCAATGGCGAGAAGATTCAACATTTTAAATTTATTTCATTGTGACCATCCATAAATTGTCAGAGCTAAATCATTAATAAGAAGTTATGTATGGTGGAAATATTAATAGTGAAATTGAAAGCATTACTTAAGCATGCAGTGCCCATCTACTGCTAGACAACCAATAATTTTAAAAATATCTTGCAGAAACATGTGCTTGGCAACACACCTTTTAAAAGTCAATTTTTTTTAACAACCATAGATGCATATATTCATTGTGTAAAATATATAGTTGTAAAAAATATATGTATAGAAATGATAATGAAATTACTTTTTTTTTCCATGTTGGTTTACCTGAAACTGTTATAACTGACAATGGATCCTGTTTTACTTCCACAGAATTTTATAAATATTTATATGATTGGGGGGGGGGGGCGTTTAAACATATATCTTCTCTGATTTACCACCAGCAGTCTAATCGTTTGGCAGAAAATGCAGATGGCATTTTAAAAAGAACATAAAATAAAATAAAAACTAATTTTAAATAAACTTTGTTTAATATGTTGCTATAGCAACATTGAACCCCAACTATGGTAGCAGGAAAGTCCCTGCTAATTATCATTCAGAAAAAATCTTAACACTTAACTAAGTATGTTATTTCTTAAAAAAAAAAAAAAAAAACTTAGATAAAATTACTGCAAGATAAAAGACACTATTACGGGTGATAAAAATATTTACAAATATTTTATGAAAAAAGTGATTTGAAGATGCAGTACTAAGTCATTCATCTGCTCAAATTATAGGTGTGGTAATGGATGACGTAATGATAGTTAAAAGTATGTCAATCAATGTTGGTTAAAGCCACTTGATAACTTAATACAAATAAGCATAGCAGAAATAGAAGAAAATCAATCCAATGCCAAAAGATAAAATATCGAATTCCAATGCAAAAAGTTAGAGAAAGAAGATGGTCATCAAAGCAAAAGGAAATACAGTACTTAGAATATTTAAAGGGCTATGTAAGTGTAGCTCCTATTAAGTTGGGCAGATATATTGCTATATACTAAATATATGTTTTTAAATATATATGTAAGAGTCTAAATATATAACCACTAGAAACCAGTCAAATTGAATGTATAATGCAAATTGTTATATACGTATATATATATATATATATATATATATATATATATATATATATATATATATATATATATATTTATTATTATATGAATTACACGAACAATTGTATGTATATAATATATTTTGTGGATTCATGGTTAAAAAATTTAAATATTAATATACCGACATTTCGACTTGACAAGACAAAAGTTAGAAAAATGGTCGTAGGGGCGCTACAATCACGAATTTGAAAAAAAAAAAACAACACTAAAGTTCCACCAATAGCAAAAATGTTTATTTAAGAATGTTTTTTTTTTAATCTTTCCAAATAGGAGGAATGTATCATCTCGCTTATTGATATAATCTCGCTTCTTATGGATTACGACATGGACCATAATACAATTTTAGATTAGCTTAATCATAATACTTATAAACAATCAAGAAAAGATCATATTGCTTATTTAGAAAGAAACAACAAAGCCATTATTAATAAATCACCTATTGAAACAGAAAAAAAATAATAATCCCTCATGAAAAATCATGTGTCTGTCCAAAAATTTTATGGACTTCCAAAAATTCACAAACCAGATTCCCCCCACTTTTACCAACAGTATGTGCAATAGGATCTCCAACTCATATTTTAGATAAATCTTTATCTGATTTCATTAATATTAATAACTCTTTTCATTTCAGTATTGTTTTAAAAAAATTTAAAAATAATGCTAGTGACATTCTGGTCATTTTTCATGTCGTGTCTTTGTTTACAGACATTCCAATTAATGAAACTTTAAATGTAATTTCGCAATGCTGCAATTTACCAAACTGTATTATTGATTGATTAAACATTGTATCTTTAACACATATTTTGTATACAATGGATAACATTACAGACAAGTTTTTGGTGCTCCTATAGGCTCACCTATCTTAGGAGAAATAGCTGATTTATTCATGGAAACTATAGGAACTCGTGCTTTAGAATCATCATCTTAAAAATCTCTCATTTGGCTCTGTTACATAGATAACACTTTTGTCATATGGCAACATGGAAAAAAAAATTAGATAATGTATTCTCACATTTAAATAATATGCATCCTCATATTAAAATTACAATGGAGACAGTGTCTGATGGAAAACTCCCTTTTCTTGATGTTCTAATCATGAGGACACTAAATAGTTTATCATTTTTGATGTACATAAAGAATACTCACACAGATAGATATTAACATTTCCATTCTCATCATCACCCAACTCAGATAGTTTTCAAGCCAAAACTCTTTTAAATACAACTATTAACTTTCAAGATTAGTCACATCTGAAAAAAAGAAATAAATCATATTAATAGTGTTGTATTAGCAAATAGTTATAATTATAAATTTATTAAAAAAGCCTTTTTTCAAGCCCAAAATGAACAAAATAGGAAGCAAAAAGATGATAAATCAGCTATAAGTATTTGTGTTCTGTATGTAAAAGAAACTACAGACAGTATTGACATATATTAAAACGCTATAATATAAATAAAACATTTACTATTCATCAAAAGATCAACAATATAATAACCAAGCCTAAGGATTCAATCCCTCTTGAATCTCATGTGAAAATTGTAAAGCTTTTTACATAGCTATGATTAATCGTTAGGAGAAATGAACATGCTAATGCAGATAAACAACACTCATCATCATCAGCACTCTCACTTCATACTATTCATTCAGGTCATGAAATTTATTTTTATAGTACCTGGATCATATCCAGATGTGATAATCTGCACTAGTGTAAAATAAAAAAAAAACATCGAGATATTTAAAAGGCCAGATTGTATCAATAAGTAAGATAATACAAGCAAAGTTCCTCCTATTTGGAAAGATATTTAAAAAAAAACACTCTTAATTTAACACTTTTGCTATTGATAAAAGTTTAACATTTTTTTCCACATCAGTGATTGTAACGCCCCTACAATCATCTTTTTATCTTCTTTCACCCAGTAAATGACTTGTGGTGGTATATTAATATTTAATTTTTTTAACACAGATGAACCTACAACATATGTCATTATATATAATTCTTCAAAAAGCAATACAATAATTAATACAACATATTTGATTGAGAAGTCAGTGACGATTGCTTTACAAGCAGTTGTCCAGGGTTAGCAAGATCACTTCCTGGATGATGCTATGACACATGAGAAAAAAGACAATATTTTAAAAACAAATTTCTATTATAATTTAATAGAAGTACTTTCAACTAACTAAGTAGTCATTATCAACTATATTCAAATTCTCTTATAAAAATCGTTATAAATGTGTACAAAAACAATGACGTCAGACATCAATTTTCCCATAATTCATTAATTTTTAAATTAACAGTTTGTCTATTTATCAAATGTTGCTTTCCATTTTTTATTAACATAGCTTTTTTAATTGTACCTTTATTATTATTTGTTTCAATACAAAAAAACTAACCTTTATTAAAATCAAAATCAAAAACATAATTACATGTAACATTATGATCAAAAATGCTAAAGGTGCTACTTTTTGTCTTGATTTTTGCACTCATTTATATGTCAACAAGAGCTCCTTTGATCATTTCTGCAAATGTACACTGAGAATAACCTTTATATGCTTATCCAAAAAAACATATTGCACAACTTTAATTTAAAATATTACACCTATTTTTCTTATTATTTATCAATCTATTTAAATTAGTAGTAGTATAAAATGTGAATATATATATATGTCTTATAAATTTCACTTGCTCATTAGGAATAAATGGTATTGATGGCCAATTATAATTCATTTTATCAATATTACAATTATTATTAAATTTACTAACACAATTATATATCAGTTTATGATTATATACAATATTTAATAAATTCATAGTAATTACCTTTATATTGCTTCTTTTATCAGAATTATATCTACATAACTTATTATTCCTAAATAAAAAAAAAGATTTTAAAACAGATACTTTTTGTACTCTTGACACATTTGAATCCCAAAGTAATATATTTTTTTCTTTTCAATATCTTTTATTACCATACAATAATCTAATTTATTTTTATTATAAATAACTTTAATATCCAAATATTGAATTGACATTTTTTCTTCGAAATATTTACTTAGTTTTAAACCTTTTAAACTATTCAATTCATTATATAATCAGATTATAACATCTAAATTTCCATAAACAAAAACATCATCAACATACCTGTGATATATTTTAATAACTTTGCAATATATATTATTATTAAGAATTATATTTTCATATATTGATATTACAAAACTACATATTTGTGAAACTACAGGAAGACCCATAGGCCAACCATTATCCATTTTATAACAATCTTCATTAAACATAGCATATATATTGTTGTCAATAAAATAAAACACATCATTTATAAATTTTACATCCTTAACATCAACTTTTTTTAACATCAAAGCATGTAATATATTTTTTATAGATTTTAATCTATCTATTAAACTGTGTTTTTGGATTTGGAAAATATACTATTACTTCTTCATTTGATTTTGTAAAGAAAATTCATAATATTAATATTAATGAAAATGATAATATTTGTACATTTGATATAAATTAGATATACAGTTCAATAGATAGATTAAAATGTTTAAAATTTATATTAGATGCATTTATGTTAAGAAAAGTTGATGTTAAGAAAGTAAAATTTATGAATTATGTGTTATATTTTATTGATAATAATATATGTGCTATGTTTAATGAAGTTTGTTATGAAATGGATCATGATTGGCCTACTGGTCTTTCTGTAATTTTACAAATATATAGTTTTGTAATATCAAGATATGAAAATATAATTCTTAATAAGAATAAAAAAAAATAATAATAATAATAATAATAATAATAATAATAATAATAATAATAATAATAATAATAATAATAATAATAATAATAATAATAATAATAATAATAATAATAATAATAATAATAATAATAATAATAATAATATATTACCAAGGTATTAGAATATAAGTATGTTGATGATGATTTTGTTTGTGGAAGTTTAGATGTTATAAATTTGTAATTTAATGAATTAAATAGTTTAGAAGGTTTAAAATGGAATAAATCTTTTGGAAAAAAAAAGTCAATTCAATATTTGGATATTAAAGATACTAGTAATAAAAAATAAATTAGATTATTTTATGAAAATAAAAGATATTGAAGATAAAAGATGTATTCCTTGAGATTCAAATGTGCCAATATTACATAAATTATCTGGTTTAAAATCATTTTTATTTCAGAATGATAAGTTAAGTAAATATACCTCTGATAAAATAAGTAATATAAATGTATTTACTATGGATTTATTAAATATTGGATATAATCATAAATTGTTTTATAATAGTGTTAGTAAATTTAATAATACTAGTAATATTTTAAGTGCTATAGCTATTGATAAAATGAAATATACTTAGATATCAATACCATTTATTTGTAATTTACAAGTGAAATTTATAAGATAGATATATAAAAATATATGTAGAATCGCATTTTATACTACTCCTAATTTAAATAGATTAATAAATAATTCAAAAAATAGATGTAGTATTTTACATTAAAATTGTGTAATACATAAATGGCTGTGTGTTTGTGGAAAAGCATATGTAGATGAATTTCGGTGTACATTGGCGAAAAGATCAAAGGAACATTTGTTGCTACATAATAGAGTGCAAAAATCCAAACAAGTAGGTGTTAGAAATGATGCGGTATCATCTTAAGTATTTTTTGATTATGATGTTACATGTAATAATGGTTTTGATTTCAATGAAGTAAACATTTTGTGTATTGAAAGAAATAATAATAAACGTAAATGTAAAGAAGCTATGTTAATAAAAAATAGAAAGCAACATTTGATAAAGAGACAAGCTGCTAATATAAAAATTATTGAATTGTAGGAAAATTGATATATGACATAATTGTTTTTGTATATATTTATAAAGATTTTTGTAATAAAATTTGAATATAGTTGTTAGCAACTACTTAGATAGTTGAAAGTACTTGCATTAATTATAGTAGATATTGGTTATTAAAATATTGTTTACTGTATTAATTATTCTATTGTTTTTATAAATATATATATATATATATATATATATATATATATATATATATATATATATATATATATATATATATATATATATATATATATATATATATATATATATATATGTTAGTATTTATCATTTTTATTTAAATAAAAGAATATATTAATGTAACTGTGTAATATTATTTTTATTGTGTCCCAAGAGTCTTTCCTATCACAAAGTCACATCAAGAAAACACATTATATTGAGTCAACTACACTTTTGACCGGTGTAATATATATATATATATATATATATATATATATATATATATATATATATATAGTGCAGATGTAAGTCTTAAATCATTACTTATTTACTTTTACATGTGATGGAATTTTCCAATAAACTATTATTATTATTATTTAATTTTATTAAATATTAAAATGGTGGAATTTTCAAGTTACTTATTGTTTCGTGTTTCTATTGAACAATACACTTGAGTTAATAGCGTGGTGTATTTTTCTTAGTTATATAAAAATAACTATTACTTTTCTTATTTTATCATGATTTCTTTTTCTATTTGCAGAGTAAGGTCATATGGCAAACAAACACTGGATTAATTTTTGTTTGTCAAGATACCAATCTCACCTCAGAAGTGATTTTTCTTCCCTTTTTTTTTTTTCATGTGCCCATGCTTTGACACATGAAAAAAGAGAAAAATCACTTCTGAGGCGAGATTGGTATCTTGACAAACAAAAGTTAATCCAGATAATTTATTGTTCAGGCTGTCCAGTTAAAAAATATTATTTAAATAAGTCTTCAAAGTGATTGCAGAATTAACGGGATTTTACAGAAGAAAATATTATGGCGAATATTTTATTGCCTATAAAATCTTTTCCCTCTTTAGGAGCAGAAAAAAGGTAATTATAGATTAATACCTCTGTTAGTTTTTTCTCTCTTTGTTTTAAATGATAAACGTGTATTGTATCTAAATAATTTAATTCTGTTTATTTTTTAAAAACTAATAATCTTGTAAATGTTATAAATAAAACCTGTATGCTTAACTTTGTTGTCATGTTTTCATCTCTCAGAAATAATTTATAATATTATTGTCTGTCTTTTGTAACTGACATATTCGTCATGTAGCGAAATTAAAAACGTAATTCTACATCACTGCAGAAAAAAAAACATGACAGTAAGGGTATACAATCTAATTTACATGATGCTTATAATTTATACATAGTTGCAAATTCGAATATATCAATCACATTTTTTTTTTTTTAAATTTAACATTCGAATTTTGTTTTTTGGTAACAGTGTGTCATTGATTTATTTTGTCCATCTGTTTCTAGTCTTTTCTCTTGTTACATTTTTTTATTATTAATGAAGAATATACAGTTACGATTTTTCTTATCAATCATCCATAATAAAGAAGCTATATGCAAACATTAAAAATGATTTAATTCCAAATCTAGTTTTTAGTAATAACACAAGAAATGCTATATTTCTTATTAACCTGTAGTAGTATTCAAATTTAATGTGCAATGAAAAATATAAATAAAAGCATGTTTTTAAAAATAATTAATAATTTAACTAGATAATGGAAATCATCTAAAATAAAATTACAAGCAAGAAGTCATTATCACAAAACTTTAACTAATAATAAACAAATAATAATAATAATAATAATAAATGATTGAAATAGATAATATTTGGTACAAATTTAATCTGCTATCTACATTTTTATTGAATCTTTAAACACTGGTTCAAACATTAGGATGACTAATCATGGAACTGTAGATTTCATCGCAAAAATAACAATTTGTTTTAATGGAAATACTACTACAAATAAATTTATAAATTCACCATATAATCTAAAAACCTTTAGTATTAATTTTAATTGAAAAGTCTTTGTATTTTGACAATCTTTTATTTTTAGTTTGAATTTCTTATGTGATAAACATCGAATTGTATTTTGACAATCTTTTATTTTTTACAAAATGTGATAAACATCGAATACCATTTCGTATTTGTAAGTGAAAAAAAAATGGTTTGATAATTTTGCTTCTTCTTCCTTTGCCTTTATTTGTTTTATTTTATTTTTTGCTTTTCAAAGGTAAATATATTACAAACTATGATCAGATCTTAGAATTTATACCACTGTTACTAAATAAAGACTATAAATTTACAGTATAATTTAAAATGTCTTAGCATTACTTTTTATTGACAGGTGTTCCGCTTGCAGAATTTTTACTTTTTATAAATTCAATGTGATACCAATAATTATGCACTTTACCGCTTGTTAGTTAAGCTATATTTATTAATATGTATTTACGTTTAGCACTTTCAAAGCTACATGGCTTGATATTCATAGCTGAGTAATGAGGAGTAGTATTCAATGTGAATAAAAGAATGTCAATGATAAAAAATGAAATTACGTTTTCCAATCCAATTACACATTTTGAGAAATACTTTTTCTTGTTAAAGATTAGTTTGAAAATAAAATTTATATTACTCATATCGTCTGCTTAAATTATTATTTGAATATAACTGGAAAGAATAGGATTGGAGATGGTGTTTATTAAAATTGTTGCATTTCATTTTACCTTCTAATTTAGAAAAAGGAAAATTCAAATTAATAAAAAATAAGATTTTATTTTGAGATTTTTATTTGGTAATTTGTTATTGCTTCAAAGCAAGCCAGTTCATTTTTATTTGGCGTTGGTTATTGCATTTGTATTCAATGTAGCTTAGAGTTGCAATTTACATTAAAATTCAAAATTAATTCTTGAACCCTGCCAGCCTCCTGTTTCTCCATATTTTTTAAGGCCAATAAGAAAGGAAAAAAAATTAAGAATTTTTAAAGGCAAAATAATATTTTTTAAAACAAATATATCAATTACAAATCAAAAATGGTTGTTTAAAATTCTAAATCAATTAATTCTCTACTTCAACATTAGGTAATATTTTAGATATAATTGACCCTTTCGTCTTTTCTCTTCACTTTTAAAAAAAAACTAATAAAAAAAAAAGTAAACACATTAAAGGTAAAATGATAAGAATTTCAAAACAAATCTGTTAAACACAAATCAAATGCTGTTGTTTGAATTTTTTTATTCAACCAGTTTTGTGAATCAATTTTTAGTATAATATGCTTTGAAATCCAAAAACTGAAATGGAGGAAACAAAATTGATTTTTTTTAGAAATGGAAATAATTTATTTTACTAAAAGCTAACACACAAAGTAATGTATCAATGTGATCTTTTTTAGAAATGGAAATAATTTATTTTACTAAAAGCTAACACAAAAAGTAATGTATCAATGTAATTTACTGCATAAATTTATAAATTAAATCATAGTATTGTTACTATGACAAACTGCCATTTTTCTTAAGAAATCTTCGAATGATCGAATAGTCATGCCAATAATATTTTATGATGTCAAAGCAGTGTTTAAAAATAAATAAAAGATAAAAATGAAAGTGGAGATAGTCAATTAGATCAATATCTAATACTCTTACCAGGATTTATTTTAAAATTAAAAGTATTTATTGTTTTGTTAGATAAGTCATTTTTATGTCTTGTTACCATATTCCATTCAAAATTAAACTCAGAGATATGTTCCTTAAGTGGACCAAAACAAACCTCATACATTTTGTCAGAAAGACTAATATCAAGGTCTGCTGCCATGTCCTGGTAAATAATTGATGCAACTGGAGAAGAATAATTATGTTTTAGAAATACCGCAATCATATTTATAGTTTCTTCAGTACCTGCCCATAGTTGTAATGATGATATAAAAGTATCATTCAATAATGCATACTTTGGTGAAATACAAAGCCTTTCATATAATACTGGAGGAGAAGGAGAAAAGTTTGTAGAAAGTGTTTCAGAACCATAATATAATGCTACAATATAAAAAAGACCTGCATTACAAAATTATGAATGTCTATGTAAATTAATAAGTAAATGGAATCTACATTACATAATTGAAGTTTTTCCACTAACAAGATGTATTTACATGCAGCAGCTAATAATTCTAGTTCTGCATGCTGAAAAAAATCCATAACAAACCTGTCCAAAATCAACAGCCAATATATTTGAACAGAAATGCTATGTTCAAGAATTAAACTTCTCTTCTATAATAGAGATTGCATTTTCTAATTAATTTATATCTGCATTTACCATTGAAATATATATTGTGCCAATATGGAATATTGGCACATAATAATTTTATTTAAAAAAATATTAAAGTAATCTTTTGTAAAAGAAAAACATAAAATTAAAATTTGAAGAGTTTATTACAGTTTGTTTTCGAAAAGATAAGAGTCAAATAGTTTTCTATCATTAGTTTTTGAAATAAAAGTTAGAAAATAATTGAGTAAAAGGGAGGAGGGAGAGTTTTGGTTAGAAAACATAAACTAAAAGTTTTATAAAAAAAAGTAGAGTTTATTATGAGTAATCAAAATATAATTTAAAGTTTTAAAAATACAAATCTCTTTTCATACGAATTAAAGAAAAGGTACACTTAAAACTAGTTATATATGTGTGAATATATGTGCAATTGTAAATAAATAAAAATGTATGTGTAATAAATATTAAAATGAAATAAAAGAAGATTATCATTAAAAACACAGTGATGGCTATTAATTAAAATTATATAAAACAACACATTTGCATGGCTATTACTAACTAAATGATCTTCCAAGACACGTTGTCAAAGGATTATCAAAGGAATTTCAACAACAGATATTGCCGGAGGATATTACAAGGACAACACATTGCAGGTATAAATAGACCTTTTTTATCAGACAATAGATTGAATCAGTTATGTTCAGAGAGGACAATCACTCAGTTGAGTAATTGTTTCAGTTCAGATAACAGTGCAGTTTATTAGGTATCCAGAAACAAAAATGCAGTGTTAAAAACCCACAGGAAACATATGCCTCTCCACAGCCTGAAGTCTAATGAAAACAACAAGATCTGCCCATGAAATAATGTCAACATAATAACTTGGAAATCTTCATCAGTATCTAATTGTCTCCAATAATAATAATCATGAATAATAAGGAAACTCATCAAGGAAATGTCCCAGCTGGATGGAAATATTCTCACCTAAAGCAGTGACAAAAGAAAATGAAATTCTATGTCCCCATTCAAAATCCTAGGTAATAATATTTCATATTTTTATTTCTATAATAACCATTGCATCACATTAATTCGTAAAGCCTCCAGAGACAAGTAATTTGAACTCTATGAGCATGCATAAAATGAACTATTGATATGCGTGTTTGTGAATGCTATATGATTTTATAAACGTCAAACATTATTTATGCTTTCTCATAAATATATATTACAGTGTGTTAATTTAAAATGTGTGTGTTATTTTAGATTTATAAAATGTTTAAAATTAGTAAATGTTAGTCAATAAATTGTCTTTAAAATTAAACTTTATTTGTCGGTCAATTCTTTTTATCAATTCTTGTTACCAATCTCTCTTACAATTCTTTTCACCACTAATTATGTATAATCTGTTAGTGATTAGCAACAACTGAGCTAGTCGTGGATACTTAGGCATTGAGTTAGTGGCCATTATTCAAAGTGTGTTGTTTATTCTTCTGAATAGATAGCTGGTGCCCGTGTTTACATGAAACAAAAAAGTGTTTTGAACTCTGGTGTTGAACTCAACAGTCAAGAAGAAGTTATGGCCTGGAAATGTAATGCTAGTTATATATTTTATAGCTATTGTTTGGGCATACATGCTCTCCAAGTATGCCTAAGAGTCCAGTGTTTTGAAAGACCCATATTCGAACCTGGTACATATATATATATATATATATATATATATATATATATATATATATATATATATATATATATATATATATATATATATATATTAAAAAGTGTGAAGGTTGCCTTGACAGCAGTTAGAAATATTGGTTGCTATATTTACTGTGAATGTTTAGGTGGTTACTGGTTGGAAACTAATTATATATATATATATATATATATATATATATATATATATATATATATATATATATATATATATATATATATATATATATATATATATATATATATATATTTGTAACCATTTTCATACTCTTATTACTTTAATAATTGGGCCCCATATCCTCCTCTGTAACCTTCTTACTAATCTAGCTAGTCAGAATACATGTTAGGGAACCATATCCAAATCTGTAACCTTCTATCAACAACTGACTAATCAATCTAGACTCATGTTTCAAGGTGACATATCCTCTTCTGTAACCTTCTTAGCTACAACTCATCTAATCAATGTAGAATATATGCCCAAAGTAAATATTAAACTAAAGAGAGCATATCTTTATTGATTAAGCTCGCATGAAACTATAAAATTAAAGAAGATCACAAGATTATTAATGAAGATAATAACTTCTGGTCAAAATAGCTTTAAAATCCACAGACAAATAAATAAAATAAATTTAATATTTGTTAAAGCAATAAATAAATAATAATTATATTGATGAAATGAATAGGAAATTAGAATTATAAATTAATTAAGAAGTACATTAGGAGGGTGATGAATAAATGGATGATGAAAATAAGTAATAACTAAATAATAAACTGAAAGGAGTCTGAGAATGAAGAGAAAAGAATGAAGATGTATCAGCATAATGAATGATTGTGATGATGGTAGTATAAAAGTTAATGGATGATTGGGATGAGAGTGCAGTAAGAGCTAGTGAATGGTGATTCAATTAGGATAATGAATTACGATGAAAAAAGAATAAAGAAATAAAGAAAGATTAAAATGACAGATAAGAATGATGATGGTGATGGAAGATGATGTTCAGACACTAATTGATATTGAATTCATTGACCATAAGGTAATTAAATAAAATAGGGATTCTAAGCTTACCAAAACCAGAATATTTACCATAAAGTCAAAGCAAGCTATACATTAAGTCAAAAGAAGCAATGTATACTTTTAAGTTTGGTTGACTTTTCATAAAACAGTGAATGTAACACAACTCAAATACTATTACAATAATTAACTGGATATAAAATTTACCATAAATTCAAATCCTATATTGCAGATTAATATAACTTATTCTTCTCAGGGTTCACATAACTTAAAGTTTGTTATACAAGATATAATTGGGTCAGTGAGAGGTATTTTGGCACCACCCAAATATAACACACAAAACAGCTCTTAATACTAAATCGAATTACAAACAATATTTATTAATTTCAAAGAAACTTTATAAACTCCATAACTTTTATATACTTGGAACTTTAAGAAAGATGAATAAATTTCCAATAGCTAAGCACAATAACTTTCCAACTTCTTTTCTCAAGTAATTATAAAAAATGTGATCAAGATCAATGAATGATAGATCTGTGGATGCAAATAAACAGATTAAACCAATACAAAGTGTTTATCTTTTAGTATACAACTAAAATAATAAGCACTCAAGGTTAATAATAAATTATTATTATGTAATGATGCCTTAGATGTACTCATAAATCACACAGCTTGCCAAAATTATTATGGCATATAAACATATAGTTATTTATACTATATTGATCGATGATGATATCCCTATTATCAGATGAGGTGTCGATAGCAATAACAATAATAATTTGTGTGTGTGTGTGTTGATTAGCAATAAGACTACTGACAACTAAATACAATTTTAACACAACAAGATGTATTTACATTACTTACAACTTTATTTCAGACACCTTGCATGAAATAAGATGAAATTCATTAAATAAAATATGGGATTGAAAATCACTGGTATCCCATTGACTATATACATATTAAGTATGAAAAATTAATACAGTGATATTTTTAGTATAACTATTATTATTTGTTATGTTTCTATTCTTATTCTATATCATATATTAAGATAGTTAAACTTTATTTAAGCTAACTTAGCATTTAAATTATAAAACAAAATATATTTAGGTCTTTGGGATATACTCAACTTTTTAAAACTAAAATGCTATATTATAATTTAGTGTATTAAACTGTAGCTATTTTATTTGTCTGAATATGATAAGGGCAATTATTATATGCAGCACAATTAATAATTTAGTATCATTTACTATAAAATGATTCATTGTTTTGGTGTGGGGACAGACATCATAAGTTAAATGCACACATGACAACCACAAAATTGCCTATGTCCACTACCTAATCATTTAATAGTTAACTTATCTTTCTGATCCATTCATGAGTCACTGTTTGATGAAGATAAATCCACACTGTCCATGTGTACCTTTTGCTCTTTCATATAGAAGTTCTACAATCAATAGTAAGTTTTGGGTTAGTTGGTTTACAAAGTGATGAAAATCCTGCAACATCACAAAGATACTATTCCAATTAGGAAACTCTATAGATAGACCAATGTACATTAATTTAATTTTATCCTAGCCTCTCTATTTGATTTGGAAATACTAAACTTCACCATACATGGTGGAAAAATACTATATAACCTCAGGAGGGACCAAACAATAAAAGGAGGCTCTACAAAACATTATTTGTACAACAATATGGTCAATTCTAATACCTTTCCATTGGTATATAAGTGTAGGCATGGACTCATCACAGGGAAATAGAATTTAGACCAGCTATCTATTCAAAGATGAATAAATAACGCACTTTGAGCAATGGCCACTAACTCAACGCCTAAATCCACGACTAGCTCAGCTGTTTGTAATCACTAATAGATTATACATAATTAGTGGTTAAAAGACTTGATAAAAGAATTTGATAAAAGGAATTGATAAAAAGAATTGACCAACAAATAAAGTTTAATTTAAAGATAATTTATTTATTTACTAAATTTAATCATTTTATACTTCTAATAAAACACACACATATTTTAAATTAACATTCGAAATAGTTTAAATATTCTTGAATATTTTCATAATAGAACACTGGGAATTTGTCTACTTTGACTAATAATATTGATATAAGGATCATGCACATATTAACTCATGCACACACATAATAATGATAATAAAGGACTACATAGCATTTGAAATTTAATCACACATATCAATAGTTCATTTATGTATGATATAAAGTTCATATAATTAGACTCTTGAAAGATTCGTACAAATTAAGCACTAACTATTCATCAGCCTCAACAATATCATCCTTTCATTTAATCAGCAATGGGAGATTCTCTATCAGCCCATGCACAATATTAATATCATTCTATTTGATGCCATTACATGTGGCATAGACTTATCAGCTGAAATCTGTCACAAATCATTATCAAACCAATAGCAAGATAAAATAATCCTAATAATAAAAGTGGAAACATAAATACTCCCTTTCACAATGCAGAAACTATTAATGTATAGATAAACAAACCATTCACATTAAGGTCCAATGACCATTAATTGTTTTAAAAAAGTTATACTTTTATTATAGCACACCATACACATGTAACCAATGAATATCAACCTACATTTTCGATTTAAAGTGGACATGTTCATTAATAGGCAAAATTAAGTAATGGTAAATGCTTATATTAATTATTTCATATAATAAAACAATTGGGTCCTTATGTGTACAACTGTGACAAATTTGGGTCTGTTTCTTTCCAATTTAAATAATACACTAAAATATGTTAAAAAATGTAAGAGATAAATATCTCTCTCTCTGTGTAAATGAATGATATTTAATATTATGTTTAACCTTGACTGGGAAAATAACAAAAATATGTGTAATAAATGTTTATATCTTTATACATTTCTTCCTCCCTAACTAATTATATTTTACACCACGATATATATATATATATATATATATATATATATATATACACCACGATATATATATATATATATATTGTAACCTACTACAATGAGATGGGGGTGTGAGAAAGAGAAAGAGATAGAAGAAGAAGAAAAGAAATAAAATGAGAGAGGAAAAAAAGAAAAAGAAAGAAATAATGATACTAAAGAAATAAAATAAATGGAGTAATGATAATGAGAAAGATAAATGAAGAAAAGAAATGATATATAATGGAGAGAGAGAAGAAATGGGGAAAAGTAATCTAATAAAATTAGAGGGGGTGGTAGAAAGAAAAAGAGAGAGAGAGAGAGAAAGGAAAAGAAATAAAAGACGAAGTAATGATAATGATAAAGATAAATGATGGAAAAGAAAAGAATTGACAGGGAAAAGAAATGAGGAAAAGTAATAGAAATGATATATAATGGAGAGAGAAAAGAAATGAGATGATTGAAAAGATATGAAATAGAGAGATGTAAGAAGAAGATGAAATAAAGGAGAAAGATAAATGAAATGAGATGAGAGAAGGATATGAGAAAGAGGTATAAGAAGAAACCCTTAACGAATGTTTTAAATGGCTGAAATAAAATAAAGATATGAGAAATTATATGAAAAGAAATGGAATAGAATTGAAATGAGATGAAATTAAATATATATGAGAGACTCTAAATGACTCATCTCAGTGGGGTTACAATAAATTTAAAGAAAAGAGATGATGATCCAGAGATGTATAATCAAATAAAGCTCAAATCCAATACTGCTGAACTATAATGACAACAGTATATCAATAATAATATAATACTAAACCATACTAAGGATTATTTAAAATCACTAATCCATAATTACCATATTAATCCTACCAATCAATCACACACTCTCTGAATAAAACCTATGATGCTTTGCTTTAAAAGATTATCTTACAGAATTATATTTACTAAAACAACAAGAGTAAATAACCTCAGGGATTTTAAAACTAAAACTCTTGTGCAAAATTAATGTTTAAGTTAAGTTGCCTAATAAAGAATTACTGTGATTAATAAATAAATCAGTGATATCATAGCTGACCATAAAATAATTATAATATGTTCAATCTTAAAATAATAAACAAAACAAATATTAATTCACCAAAATTAAGTGAATCAATTTAAATTTAAACTAATAATGGCCTATTATCTAAGTTATTACTCGAGCAAAGAAAAGAGCAAGGATACTTTTAATGCCTTTCCATACTCATAGGCAACCACTAAAAACATCAAATGCAAATGGATTAGAATCCTTTAAATATATATATAAGATTTAAGATGATGATCGATGATGTGAAGTGAATATAAGATAATGTGTAGTTTTTAAAATAATATTAATTAAAATATTCTTCTGAAGTACTAATATTGTTAATCTGATATTGCATAATCTTTAGTCTGAAAAGATATACTGATAATTTAAAATAAAAACTTTTAACTAAGTATTTAATTATGTATCTGCTATAATGCAATTATCTGTATTTGTGATTCAATATGAGAATATTTAATTTAACATAGCTTTTTAATTTTCAAGACAATATCAACTATAATTAATTCACTAAGAATATACTTGTCAATTTCTGAATTGAAGATTCAATAACTTTAGAAATTTAAGATTTTGTGAACTTGGAAACCAAGACAATAATATATTTTTATATAAAAGTAAAACAAACAAACAAAACCTTTGAAATAATAATAATTTGATTTATTAATAATGAGAATAAATTCTTACACATTTAATGGAATATAAACATTGACAATATCACACTGGGATCTAATATAAGTATTTTGACTTTTAATAATTTCTTTTAGTTTACATTAGTATATTTAATTACAGGCTAAGTTTATTCACTGTTACTTTCTTTTAATAATTACATTTTTCTAAAAAAAAAAAAAAAATTTAAACTTTAATTATCATATGTACTTAATAAGCACACTAATATTCTTCTTTATTAGACTAATTAATAACATTATTGTGTCATCTACTAATCAGAATAACACACAAAATTATGTTTATTTATAACCCTCAGCTTAATTTTATACTCCTCAACTTAACAAATGCTAAGTTGGAGTAAGCATATTCAGCAATACTTTTGAAAATATCATCATTATTTTCACGGATATAACTAATATCACAGCTAGATATTTGTTTAAATCTGATTAAGCGAATATTAAAATTAAACTAAATTAAGTGTATGTGTCAGTAATTCATCAGAGATCAGTTATATTTTTTTTTATAACTTTAGTCCACATAAAATTATTCTCTCAATGTTTTAAAGATGATGATGTAATAGACTTACAAATCCAGTGGCGAAATTCTGGATGAAAATATTAAATTATTATGTGTGAATTGCAACTTATACCATATGCATATTTAACATGCTTTAAATAAATATAACTTATTGTTGGTTAACTTATGCCTGATAAAACTAGCAACACAATTCAAACATTGATATAACTATGAGTTTTAAATTAGCTACAACTACCTGAAGAAGTACATTTTCTCAAACAAGCATATCTTGTCATCACAAATCTAAAACAAATGCAACATCACCTACTGTGGTGGAATTAGAATTAAGTCATCATGAATGATAGGCAAAAAATATAAAGATACTAGGCTCCTGAGAGCTGGAAAAGAATGTGGTGGCTTTCAAAAATACCTAACTTCGAGGCAGAAATGAAGATGTCTGGAATTCATCTACAGTACATCTGGGAACAGGAACACCCACCAGAAAAGCACAATCCTCTCATGGAAATTCCAAATGCTTATAAATTGATCATCATCACTGAAAAGTACAATACAATACCCTCTTTTGGTGACAAACACTACCCAATCATGAAAGTACAATACAATAAGGATGGAGGATTTTCTCTACTCCATAAGGCATATTTAAAAATTATAAACTAAGTCTAACTCTTGAGGCTAACAAATTTTAACTAATAGCAAGATATATACTTTACTTAAACTAACTAACTTATTTCCAAAATATTTATAAAATACAAAAGGTATATCCAATATTCGAACCAACAAAGCAAACGATGTATCAACTGACTACCGTAGAAAATACTTTAAACTTAAATGCATATAAAATTGTAGCAAGGCACAATCCACATATAACAAAATATTAAATGCTAAAAATATATTAACTAGTGGACTTTTAAAATTGTAAATTAAAATGCAAGAATATTTACTTCTCGATGAATATAAAATATTTGCAATTATTATTAATATAACATTCATAAAACAAATGAATAGATATTCTCTGATAAACATCTTTAGTAAATTTAAAATAAAATTGAGTAAAACATCCTATTTATATGAAAACAAGACTGTGATATTTAAATCTCTATAATAAAATTGTTAAATAGAAACTAGCTGGTGTAATGCTTAATGAATGAACTAAAACTACTTAAGAATGGCAAAAAAACATTTGCTCATACAAATAAATCTATTTCATTTTAAAATTATAACCCTAGTTTACCTGTATATTTATGCAAAAAGTGTTACAAAAAATAAGAGCATAAATATTTTTATGGTTTAATTCTTTTTTTTAAACCAATAAAACAGACCATAAAAAAACAATACATTAACACAAGTTCATATTTTAGCTCCGTAATGGTTCTTCCATTTAAAAATATGTATTCAGGTCAATTCATCTATCCAGATTCGAAGCTTCAGTCAAATATTTATAAAAATGGCAATGGTTTCCAAAACAAAAAATATTCAGTAGTACTTTATATAAACACATTCACTTTCTTTTATTTTTAAAGATAATTTTAAATATTAAAATAATTAAATATCATAAGCATAAACATAAGTTGGCTTTGGAAAATAAATTCTTCCACTGAGTAGCATAAATATAAGTATACGTATAATAAGCCGGCATTAAAGAAAAAAAATTCTTCAGATGAGTACATTTTTTTATATTTAAAATCCTAGGTTCAAACACAGAATAATTATAATATATATTTTTAGTTAACTTTCATTGTTCTTCTTTAGATAAATGCATTTTTTTAAAATAGAGCTCTTTTTTTTAAACATTTTTTTTTTTTCATATTTCAAAATGTATTTCTCTTTTAAAGAAATTTCCTTTTACTTTTTAAACAAAAGAGTAGACTTGGTTTATAATTGAGGATGCTCCTTGTTTTATGAACTAAGATCAATGGTCATAAAGTTACTTATAAGTACTGGCAACTATAACAAACATTATGCATTTGCCAGAGACAAGTTCATTAATAATATTTTTAAATTCTTTTAAAGTTTTACTTCCAAACAAATTTTTTTCATACCACTGGCATAAATGAGAATTAGTATTTTAAAATACATATTTTCCTCTGAAACATTATTTTGTTAAGAGCATATTTAAATGTATATATCACCTATTAAGTAATAAAGTATTAAATTTAATCTCACTTCTAATTTATAAAGATGCTAATGCATTTCCATTTTGATATTTTAAAATGCTTGAATGTCTTTTTATTTTAATTTCTTCTTCCGTGTATTTTTAATTTGATAAGAGATATACTATGGTTTAGTGCAATAAATTATTTTGCCATAACAATACTTAATAATTTAAGTTTTACTTCTAAATAAAGAAAAATGAATAGATCAAAAATAGATGAAATATGAGACGTTGTATTTTTTTCAAATATTTTACCATAATTCTAATGTTTCAATTTCAATTAAAATTGTCAGAAAATGGATTATTTTCTTATCCTCAGCACTTCATTTCTAGAAGATGATTTTATATAATTGTTTGAATAACATACTTTTATTTGTTTAGAAAATATAAGGTTTTTTAAAAATTACTTTTTATTAAAGAACTTTTAAGATCCAGCCACATACATATATTTTTAACAGCCCCTGCATGACACCTGAATGTTCCCTCTATTTCCATTTTATCTCACACATATTCATCCACCTACAATTAATTTAAAAACCAATAAAAACTATTTTTATTAAATTTTAATATCCTGACAAACCAGCTGTGGAATCAATCTACTGACGTAATCAATATAATTTTCCCATACCATGTGATTCTCAGCTGCAAAGTCAAAATTTTATTATTAATAAAAATATTATGCAACATTTTTAATGATATTTTATTCTAATAATTCTACTCATTCATTTGTTTTATTTTTTTTATTTTTAAACAATATGGAAATTAAATTATTTCTTTATTTTTATATTTATATTATCCTTGCATGCATAGACATATTCTTACATATGAATGCAAGCTAATTCTTTAAAAGTTATTTTTAAAACTACAACAATAAAATGTTAATGAATATTTAATTCAAAATAATGTTTTATACGTGGAATGATAAGCTAAATTGTATCAAAGAAATATTACTACGGTTTTAATGAAAATTTACAAATTATTTTTAAACTTTATTACTTAATATTATTTATTGCTAATTATTTATAATATCTAATTATTATAATTTAGACATTAAAATGAATTACACAATAATACATTTAATATTTTTTACAAATTGACAACTATTTCTGATATTTTTCTTTTTTAAAATTCAAATTATTATTTAGCATCTGTTGCTAACCTAACTCATATATATATATATATATATATATATCAAATACTTAGACATAATTCCATAATATACAATAATGATTACAATCAATACAAGATTATCCTATTTTAGTCATTAACTAATTTAATTTTCATTTTTATCATTTTTAAAAAAAAAAAATCAAACAATTTCAAACCAAATGGTTTAAGCTAAGAGAACCTTTAGCTCCTTTTGAAACTAAGAGAAACTTCAGTTAGGTACAATATATATATATATATATATATATATATATATATATATATATATATATATATATATATATATATATATATATATATATATATATATATAATACCTGAATAATGCATGACAAAAAAAAATGTTTTAGAATACTAAAAATAACAATAACAAAAATAAACAAACCTTTTTTCCCATTAGATTTTATTTTATTAGTCAAAGTTTGTTCCATCCTTATGAGTTACATGACAAGAAAACTGATATCCTGATCAAACATACCTAAGTAACACACACACACACACACACACATATATATATATATATATATATATATATATATATATGTGTGTGTGTGATCTATATATATATATATATATATATTGTAACCTCTGCCTTCTTCACTTGTTTACTTTATTAGATTTATAAACGCCCAGACACCAATTCTATACAAGATTGAATACAATTTATAATTGTAAATTGCTCTATGGTTTAGCTCAGTTGAGGTTATAGGATATGGTCTTCATATAAGAGGCAAATAAGAGTAATAAAACATTTATGGATAACAATTTTGTAACACTAATTTAATCATATGCCACACATTTATTTAATTATAAAACTATTGCAAAAATATCAATTATCATATTTAATATAAGATAGATATTGATGAGGATCAGGTATCTTTTTATCCACATTCCCATCTATTCTAAGCAAAGTAGAATATATTATTAGCACTGTAATATGGTGATTTATCATCTCCAGACAGATTAAATAAATTGACTTTTACTGGAAAATCTATATATTTTAGGGCTATGCTATGTTAACCATATACCTGTGTGTGTGGAAATGGAGAATCAAACGTATATAATTAAGCAATTCATTTGGGCTATTAATTCATTAAAACATTTATTAAAAAAAAATAAAATACAAAAAAAAATGATTATAATAAAAATATTATTTATGCACCTTTCTAACCAATTATATTTCTTATACAGTAAAACCAAAATTGACTAATATTTAATATACGAATCATATATCTTCGAATATGTGTGCTTTTATAATATCTTAAATTTGATGTATTTTTAAGACATACTTTTTATTAGTTTATTTATAAAGCTTGGATGACGGCATAAATCAATCATTTTATACATATTACAATAATTTATACAACACTTATCTGTTATAATCAGTGTAAATCATCTAACATTAACTATACAAAATAAAGAAAGGCAGGGAAAAACAATAACCAAACACTTATACTTATATATGTGAGGGTTAAATAATATCTCCAAACTCAATCTAAACAATCTAATCATCCCTTGACCATTTCTACCTCCTACTTACATTCAATATACTTCCTATATAATGGACTTATAACAAACAAGGTTTTAATTCTTTATTTTTTAAATAAACTTCATTAACAAAATCAAAGCATAATAAATACATTTTTTTTAAAATAATAATTTATAGCATCATGCACACATCCAAATATATATAATCACCTATAATATAATTTCTAGATCATACAAAATAAAAGATTATCATATTTATGCTGATATGAAGTTACGTTGTTTTTTTTTAAAGAAAACAAAAAAAAATAAAAAATTGGTTATACATCTGTTGTAGTCAATAACGAAAATACTTATCAATATCCCATCATTACATGTTATTTTTTTTTAAAAAAATTGAAAGTTGAAATTTGAAAGAAACATACATATTAGTTTCAAAGACAACAGTAAATTATAACATAAAAAAAAATTTCTCCGATTGTTAAAACATAATTTGTTAAGAATGACAATAGTTTTTTTATCCTAGAATTTCGTCATAGGCATTATAATAACATTTGCATGCATTAGAATTAATTTATTATATATGTGCGAATAGAAAAGTTATACAGTATAAAATTATCTTCTTGATACAAGATTAAATAGATTAACTTTTTCATTTTAGATTTAATTTTGTAGAATATTGATAGAAAATTCTTAAAATTGAAAGTCAAGCATTTAATTATAGTGTCTAATAAGAAAATTTTAGCTAGCTTTATTTTACACAATTTTGTCATTTTAATATTATTCAGCTTTGGCAATACCTTAAAATAAACAATAATTATTTAGTTTACATATCATCCAGGCATTTTCAAGGTAGTGAATATGGACCATTGCTTGGCAGAAATTTGGAGGCTGGTATCCATCTGGAGGGGAGTGTTTATCTCCTCATTTTTAAATCATTCCAGTAGTATAATAACAAAAATTCTCCACAGGTATATTATTAGAATCCTTGTGATGTTTTTTATACAATACTCTCAGAGAGTTCTTTTAAGATTTTTTTACATTTTCTTCCTTGGAACTTTTTTTACTTTTCAATCAAGTTTTAAACTCTATGTCTTTCTTCACTCACCCCACTCACACTCTCTGTCATTCTTTTTATTACAATCAACTTTGGAAATGTGCCAGAATTTTACTTATAAAATTTTAAAACTACAATGTTCGAATGGAATCAACATAATAATAAAAACAAATATTAAATATAAAATATTAATTTATAAATGTTATTCACTAATATACAAATAATCTTTATCATTTTTAAACATAAAATTGTGAACAATACATAATTAGTAAATAATAAATAAAATATAGAAAAGAAAATTCTAACTAAAAATATATCTATGTATGTGCTTATTATGACATGTAATTTTTTTTACTACATATAAACATCACTGTTGTGGTCCATTCTCCTCTCCTACTACCAAACATATATAATCCAAAACTCTACCAATCAGTGCACCCACTTGAACTTTTAGTTTTTTAAATCCTAATTTTAACTAGCAAATTGCATCTCAATTCATTTTTCTCAGATAACAATTTTTAGCCATTGTTAGCACAAATGTGAACTTCCCACATATTACTGGAGCCAACCTGGAAGGTCACAGTCCTTCCCCCTTATGAAAGAAAAATGAATTGGATAAACAACAATCAATATTAATAGCACATCAAATTTTACATTAAGATCATTCCTCAATTAAAAAATTGTTTGTCAAATAAACATAAATCAATAAAAACATTTCATGCTTTCATAAACACATGTTTATATTATACTTTAGCAACATTAAATAAGCAAGGAGAAAAAAAACTAAATTCTATATTAAACAATATAGATAATTTTTATTAAACATATCTTGCAGGATACGGAATCAAACTGCAAGCCTTATAGGCAACTATAAACCTTGCTCGATTATTCTTTATTTTTTTTCTTCTGACAAGTTTATCTCTAAGACACATTATCTCAATCTTCTTTATTCTAGTTTTTACCATTCTATGCTCTATCCTTTTATTTCTGGATGCCTCTAAATCCATGATATTGATCAATTCTACATTTTCTTTCTTTAGTTTGATTTTATCTTTTCCAATTTCTTTTATATCATCTATACTTTTACTAAGATAATTTATCTTAACTTTTTCTTTACTCATCTCTTTGAATTTTACTTTAATTTTCTTCATATGTTTATTATGATTAATTACCTCTTTTATAAAATCTACTTTAGTTTTCTTCTTACCTTTACATTTAAGCTTTACTTTGGCTTTGGCTAAATCTCTCTCCGGATTAATAACTTTTCCAAAAAAATTTACACCAAATTTTCTGTATTCTTAATTTTACATTTTATTTTCACTTTACCGACTTCTCTAGCATGACTAACACTTTCTATTAAATATTTCATACTACATATTATAGATTTAGTATCTCCATAAAATATTTTTTTTTAAAACATTCGCCTTCACTTTAGGTTCTAAATAATCAAGAACACTCTTTGGAATTATTTCTTCATTTTTATTTTTAAATTTATTACCTGTAATATCAGTAACCTTAAGCAATTCATTCTCCAAAATTTCTAGATACTTCATGTGTAAGGAAATTATTTTTGTCTTCATTGATTTATTAGTTTTATTCTCTCTATCAAGATTCTTCTTGAACTCTTTAAGCATGTCTATATCTTCAATTTTCTTTAATTTTGAGTCTTGATTAACTATTTCTCTAAGTTCTTTGTAAACATTTATTTCATCACAGGCTAGACTAACATTCTTATTAATCTGCATAACTTGGTCATTAATATCCTCTTGCATTTCTAGCTTCATTTTTTATATTTCTAATCTTGCTTCAGCTTTGTTTCTAGTTTCACTTCTAATTTTATCTCTGATATTTCTGACTTTATTTCAACCATCATCTCCTCTGATTTCTTTTGTACAAATTTTATTCCTAATGCTATCCCTGATTCCTGACTTTTCACTTTCTCCTCCACAATTTTCATCTCCCTAATATACTATCCTTTATTTCTACCATTTCTAACTTCATTTCTACCATTTCCGACTTTATTTTTGGTATCATCTCCATAGGACATATGTATAGCTTCATTTCCTGATTCAAAGTCAGGGTAGATCACAGAAATGTCTGGAGATTGTGTCGCTTGAGACCAACCCAAACTACCATATAAGCTAAACTGTTCCATATTATAATCTCTTAAACATTTATTAATACTACTAAAGAAAATAAGGTTTACCAGCTCCAACCTCCACCAAATCAACAATTCAAATTCACCATCACTACCTAAATGACATAAAATTTCCACAATTTTATTTTTCCATATAATGTTCGATTTTCCACACACACACACACACATACATAAAAAGACATTAAGTTTTAATTAAATAACATTAATCTAAACATAGCTGAAATTATTAATTATATTTTACATGCTCCACTATAGTTATATTACAAACTACACCAATTCCAGTAACTGATAAAAGACCAAAATAATTTAAACATATTTATTTTTCTTTATGCTGTATTGGGTGCATCCAAATATTATAACCAGCATTTATAACCCAAAAGAAAAAAAATTATAACCAAAATCAAATTTATGATGACATGCATTTACTATGACAACTGATATACATTTTTTACTTAAATATGGTAAATGTCAATCTTTGCATAAGAATATAGAAAATAGCCTTCTAAGAATGAGCTATGTATTCAAGTTATATATTCATCCATCCTTCTAAAAATCCAACAGATACTGACAGCCAAATTAATTATTAGCAATTCACAACTTTGAAATAGATAAAAGAATTCCATCACTGCTAACAAAACATACAATTCTCCATGAACAGTCTGATGATCATCTCACTTTAATCACTCTAAGCTACTACAACCCATAATATTTAACTACAAACACTATCACAATACCCTGCTTACATCCAAGTCATAGTTGCTATTACTTATAAAATATTGTCTTGCTCATCTTTGGAAGTCTTAGATACAAATATTACATATATTGGAAATAACTATTTCTTGCTCTCTCTGGAGTCTTAGAGGCAAAATCATGGCAGGACTACTGTTAACTGCATCATGATAACTAACAACTGATATCATAATTTGGGTCGGAGCAGTGAATGAGAACAATCAGTCACCAGTGACATGAATACACCATATAATTAAGACAATAACAAAAATTCTCCATCCATCACCAAAAACTTGCAACACAACCAACAAAACTCCAACATTCAAGTATTCTATTTAACCTTCAAAATTATAGACTTTCATAACAGAAGCATTCCAGATATGAACAACATTACCACTTTATAATTTAACATTATCAATAACTCTATGCCTATTTGGCAGCAATGCTATATTATATTAACAAGAAAACTATCAAAAAATAAAATAATGCTATAAACTTTAACATTTATTATAAGTTACAATATTTATATAGCTCTATAATTGAAACTAAGCTGTTTCATGGCTGTATTTATTTTTTTCATCTAAAAAAAATGTTTTTTTTTAAAAAACTATAGATCTAATATTCATATATCTACTACACATCTTTCAGGTATTGGCTTATTTCAAACTCTAATTGGCTTATTTCAAACCTTAGTTAATGCTCCATTTACGCCTAACTCCATTTTATCAAACATTTCTATTAATCTTGCAGATTAATATAAAAAAAATCCTTGAATAACAAAACTGCCAACTTGATTCTATTTTGGAACCAATTTTGCAATAACTGTATAGTTAAAACAGGAATAAAGTAATTCTAATGGCACTGGATTACTTTTCATCTCAGGTATATGCAAATATAAATCAACAAAAATATAAACATTCTACAAGATATGAGACTTAAGTAATCAAGATCCCACGATTGGACATCCATTTAAACCCTTGGCAGCTGTGGCCTATATCTATATATCAAGCAA
The DNA here is from genome assembly GCA_028023455.1 of Epiperipatus broadwayi. NCBI lineage: Eukaryota > Metazoa > Onychophora > Udeonychophora > Euonychophora > Peripatidae > Epiperipatus > Epiperipatus broadwayi. The sequence continues at coordinate 7,046,187 of JAQFVV010000046.1, read as the reverse complement.
TCCACATTAGTCACCACTTAAAATTGAATGTATAATATATAATCACTCATAAAGCACAAAATACACATGTAACAAAAGATGAATCAATCACCAATCATTGTGCAGCCATTTATCCATAAATATATTGAGCATTTAACCCATAAATGTCAAGGCTTCACATTGGGCAAGCCACTTAACCCTATTAACCAACAAAAGAGAAATATTCTACAGGACATGAGACTTAATTAAACACAGCCCCACAATTGGGCAGCCACTTAACCCACCCTGTAATTTCTGTCTTCTTCACTTGTTTACTTTATTAGATTTATAAATGCCCAGGCACCAATTCTATACAAGATAGATTAAAATTTATAATTTTAAATTACTTTATGGCTTAGCTCAGTTGAGGTTATAGGATATGGTCTTCATATAAGTGGCAAGTAAGAGTAATAAAAACATTTATGGATAACAATTTTGTAACACTAATTTAATCATATGCCACACATTTATTTAATATAAAACTATGGCAAAATTATCAATTATCATATTTGACATAAGATAGATAATGATGAGGATCGGGTATCTTTTATCCACATCACCACGTATTCTATGCAAAGTAAAATATATTATTAGCACTGTAATATGGTGATTTATCATCTTCAGACAGATTAAATAAATTGACTTCTACTGGCAAATCTATATATTTTAGGGCTATGCTATGTTAACCATATATGTGTGTTTGTGGAAATGGAGAATTGAATGTATATATTCAATCACTTCATTTGGGCTTTTAATTCATTAAAACATTTATTAAAAAAAAGACAAAAGAAATAATTATAATAAAAAAATATTATTTATGCACCTTTCTAACCAATTATGTTTCTTCTACAGTAAAACCAAAATTTACTAATATTTAATATACGAATCATATATTTTCGAATTTTTGAGCTTTTATAATATCTTAAATATGATGTATTTTTAAAACATACTTTTTATTAGCTTATTTATAAAACTTCGATGATGCCATAAATCAATCATCTTTTATACATATTACAATAATTTATACAACACTTATCTGTTATAATCGGTGTAAATCATCTAACATTAACTACACAAAATAAAGAATGGCAGGGAAAAACAGCAACCAAACACTTATACTTATATATGTGATGGTTAAATAATAGCTCCAAACTCAATCTAAATAATCTAATTGTCCTTTGATCATTTTTATCTTCTACTTACATTCAATATACTTGCTAAATAATGAACTTATAACAGACAATGTTTTAATTCTTTATTTTTTTAAATAAACTTCATTAACGAAATCAAAGCATAATAAATACATTTTTTAAAAGAATAATTTATAGCATCATGCACACATCTGAATATCTATAATCACCTATAATATAATTTCTAGATCATACAAAATAATAGATTATCATATTATAATGATATGAAGTTATATTGTTTTGTTTTTTTTAAAGGAAACAAAAAAAATAAAAAAATGGTTATACATCTGTTGTAGTCAATTACAAAAATATTTATCAATTTCCCATCATTACATGTTAAGTTTTTTTAAAAAAATTGAAAGTTGAAAGTTGAAAAAAACATACATATTAGTTTCAAAGACAACAGTAAATTATAACAAAAAAAAGTCTCTCTGATTGTTAAAGCATAATTTGTTAAGAATAACAATAGTCTTTTTTTATCCTAAAATTCTGTGATAGGTGTTTTAATAACATTTGCATGCATTGGATTTATTTTATTATATATGCATGAATAGCAAAGTTATACAGTATAAAATTATATTCTTAATACAAGGATAAATAGATAAACTTTTTCATTTTAAATTTTATTTTGTAGAATATTGATACAAAATTTTTAAAATTGAAAATCAAGTGTTTATTTATAGCATCTAATAAGAAAATTTTAGCTAGCTTTATTTTACACAATTTTGTCATTTTAATATTATTCAGCTTTGGCAATACCTTAAAATATATCATAATTATTTAGCTTACATATCATCAAGGCATTTTAAAGGCAGTGAATATGGACCATTGCTTGGCAGAAATTTGGTTGCTGGTATCCCTCTGGGGGGGGGTGTTTATTTCCTCATTTTTATATTATTTTTAGTAGTATAATAACAAAAATTCTCCACAGGTATATTATTAGAATGATTGTGATGTTTTTTTATGTAATACTCTTAGAGAGTTATTGAATCTTTTAAGTTTTTTTTACATTTTCTTTCTTGGAACTTTTTTTGCTTTTTGTTCAAGTTTTAAACTCTATGTCTTTTTTCACTCTCCCCACTCATGCCCTCTGTATTTTTTTTTATTACAATCAACTTTAGAAATGTGCCAGAATTTTACTTATAAAATTTTAACAATACAATATTTGACTGGAATAAACATAATAATAAAAACAAATATTAAATATCAAATATTAATTTATAAATGTTATTGACTAATATACAAATTATCTTTATCATTTTTAAACATAAAATTATAAACAATACATACTTAGTAAATAATAAATAAAATATAGATAAGAAAATTCTAATTAATAATATATCTATGTATCTGCTTATTATGACATGTAAATTTTTCTACTACATATAAACATCACTGTTGTGGTTCATCCTCCTCTTCTACTACCAAACATATATAATACAAAACTCTACCAATCTGTACACCCACTTAAAGTTTTAATTTTTTAAATCCTAATTTTAAATAGCAAATTACATCTCAATTATTTTTTCTCACATAACTATTTTAAGTCATTGTTAGCACAAATGTGAACTTCCCACATTTTTTCCTGGTGCCAACCTGGAAGTTCACAATATATATATATATATATATATATATATATATATATATATATATATATATATATATATATATATATATATATATATATATATATATATATTAATGATTATGTTTGATGCTAGCATAGTGACATTGTTCAAATGCTTTTCCCAAGTGTAAGATGACTAAATTAGGGCTATCCATACTTTTTTTATGGATAATATCCTTAACTAAATTTGTAGGTATATTACGAACTTTAAAACAAACTTTTTAAAATCATTTATTAATTTACGTAACTATGTCAGCATAGTGAAACAATATTTATTTTATCCATACTTTTTGTAGATAATTTTCTTTAAAAAAATTGTAGATCTATTATGATCTGTAAAACAAACTTTTTAAAACCATTTATTGATTTATTTATCGATGTCAGCATTGTGATATAATATGTAAATATGTCCGAGTGTGAGACAATTAAAGTAGGTTTAAAATTATTTATTGATTTGTTTAGTTTGTTTTTTCCTCCATGAATATATTGCCATAATTTGAAATGATTTGGGAAAGTTTAAAATATTTTAAACTATTATTAATCTGTAAGTTGCACAATAAGACTAAAAAAATAAACATTTATATGTTTTTCATCAGCAAATTAATATATGTTTAAGAAAATGAAAAAGAACTTGGCATTAATATTCCATTATTTTTTTATTTTCAATAACTAAGCAAACGTGCACACTGAAACACTGTGGCAGACAAGTTTTTTACTTTAATGAGAATCAGAAATAAATTCCTGCATTTTTCATTTAATTTTATTAAACTTTATGAAATTAAAAATGACTTTTTGGTTTGTCTACTATATCTCCTGAAACTTTTCTTCAAAATTATTTCAAATTATTTTTATTGAGATGATAATTTATAAGCAAATGACTTTTACTGTTTATAATAAAAGCATGAAAATTAAAACACTTTAATCTTTGTCTTTTAAACCTAAATAATTTCTGTGTTAATTTTTTAAATTTGACAATTGAATGACATAACTAAAACCAAAGTAATTACTCACATTTTCTGGAATTGTTTTTCATTTGAAATAGTATTTGTTGAGGCAAATAATTTTCCAGATGGTGGTCATTCTAGCTTCTCCAGTAGGCACATTAGAATCATGAGATCGATGAAAAACAGTGTTGAAATATTACAGAGTTATAAAGTTTCTATTCCATCCTTTTAATTCTACATAATCCTGAAGTTTTGTTCAAATTTTCCCATAAGTTATTACTTTTCAGCTTTGTTTTACTTTATTTTTTTATAAATGTAGAATTGAAGTCTTCTTATTCTGATATTTTTTTTCATAATAGTTTCCCCTTCTACAAAATTGTCATATTAATCTACCTTGTATTACAATGCATGATTGGTCTTAAATGGGTCAATACTACACAGTGGGAAAAAATTAATTTGTCTCTCTATTGATTATCATCTAGACTATTTTATATTATTTTAAATTACAATACAATATGTTTAAAGATTGTTTAAAAAAATTAGAAGAATTATAAATTGATTTTGTTGTTTATTTTTAATTACTGTTTAATAGTAATAATAACATGCTAAATATTTTCATACTTCCAAATTGGTATTATACTATTAAAATATTATTTGAAATAAAGCTGCCACTGGAACTTGTGTGATAAAATGTTTATGAGATTCATATCTACTCTATCAGATTTTTCAGGGTCACAAACAATCCAAGTCATTGTCACTTTCAGGATATTTTTGGTGAGCTTTTGTTTAATTGGAAAATTATAATCAAACAAGCATTTCAATCTATATCTGATTTATATGCACTGATTTTCAATATATTACAAATTATCATTACTCAAAATGTAAAATTTTACACACTAGACCACTTGAATAAAGCTACATGTGATACATCCAAAACACATGGTTATATATATATATATATATATATATATATATATATATATATATATATATATATATATATATATATATATATATATATATATATATATATATATAATAACAAAATTAAATATATTCCAAACAATGGTAAACAATTTATAATATTAATTTAAATAAAAACTCATAAAGAAATATTTCCGTTATTTTATTATTGATATTAGCGGACATTTATTTTGTTTTATACATATATATATATTGTAACCAGACCAACAACAGATAACCCTATTATTACTTTAAGCGGACATTTATTTTGTTATATATATATATATATATATATATGAAAAATAAAAACAAGTTAGTCACATAACCTGCTATCACTTGTTATTTATGATCAATAGATGGCGTCTTTACCAAAACCGCCGAAACAGTGTAAAATATTTTTACATAAACGCAAAAGGAGTCAGAATTAACTACCTCTTTCATTTTGCTCACCTCCAGATCAGCTGATTTCAAGCTGGTTTGCTTTCGTCAGTGGAAGGATAGAGCTGTAGAAACTAGGTCTAAAGACTGACTCTCAAGCGTTTATGCAAAACGTTTATATCAGTTTGCAAGCGTGAATTTTTCAGACCGGTAAAGTCTTCAAACTCAGCCTAGCAAGCTAGATTTCTATATGGGTCTGATCTCAGTTCAGTTTCACCACATAGTCAAAGTCTCTGCAATATATATCATTGCAAGAAAACTTTAAAGGTACATTTATGAAAAATAAAAACAAGTTAGTCATGTAACCTGCTAGCACTTGTTATTTATGATCATTAGATGGCGTCTTTACCAAAACTGCCGAAACAAGTGTAAAATATTTTTACATAAACGCAAAAGGAGTCAGAATTAACTACCTCTTTCATTTTGCTCACCTCCAGATCAGCTGATTTCAAGCTGGTTTGCTTTCGTCAGTGGAAGGATAAAGCTATAGAAACTAGGTCTAAAGACTGACTCTCAAGCGTTTATGCAAAACGTTTATATCAGTTTGCAAGCGTGAATTTTTCAGACCGGTAAAGTCTTCAAACTCAGCCTAGCAAGCTAGATATCTATATGGGTCTGATCTCAGTTCAGTTTCACCACATAGTCAAAGTCTCTGCAATATATATCATTGCAAGAAAACTTTAAAGGTATATTTATGAAAAATAAAAACAAGTTAGTCACGTAACCTGCTATCACTTGTTATTTATGATCAATAGATGGCGTCTTTACCAAAACCGCCGAAACAAGTGTAAAATATTTTTACATAAACGCAAAAGGAGTCAGAATTAACTACCTCTTTCATTTTGCTCACCTCCAGATCAGCTGATTTCAAGCTGGTTTGCTTTCATCAGTGGAAGGATAGAGTCAGTCTTTAGACCTAGTTTCTATAGCTCTATCCTTCCACTGACGAAAGCAAACCAGCTTGAAATCAGCTGATCTGGAGGTGAGCAAAATGAAAGAGGTAGTTAATTCTGACTCCTTTTGCATTTATGTAAAAATATTTTACACTTGTTTCGGCGGTTTTGGTAAAGACGCCATCTATTGATATATATATATATATTGTAACTGGACCAACAACAGACAACCATATTATTACTTCAGTTGCATTTATTTCCTGATGAGCGTGTTGCAGGAAGGAACTAACAATTGGCATTACCCAATGCAGACGTTAATCCTATCTCCCCCAGAACAATATTTCCTGCTCATCAGATGATAGGTGTAGCATCAAAGAGGCTGGAAGAATCTAGATATTTTTTTTTTCCAAACGGTGCCATTAGAGTTCCATCTCACTACAACCTTACTTACCTCAGTCTAGTCATGCCAGACGTACTTCAGGAGGCATGAGATTATTGTGAATCGGTACAATGAATAATGAATAATGCAATAAAAACAAAATAAAATTGAACAACTGGAACCAAAATTAATTTTAAGTAACAATTTTATTTAATAACAATTAAAATGTAAGTCCTTCTATTATATTTCCTATGATGAGGAGAAGAGTAAAAGAACACATTTCAAGTATATTATCCAAGCAAAAATTCATTTTTCAGATCATATGCTGAGAAAAAGATTGCAAATACATTTCAAATAGATTGTCCAAACAAAACTCATTTTCATTTCAGGTGATGAGAAGAAGATTACAGATACATATCCAACGTATCGTCCAAGAAAAACTCTTTTTTCAGTTCAGGTGATTAGAAGAATATTACAGATACATTTGCAATAGATTGTCCAAGCAAAAATTCATGAACATTTATTCCGGGATTTTAGAAGTATTTTAAGCAGTACACATGTATAATTTATAAGCACATATGTATTGATAAGTAATTTTAAGACCATAGATTCATTGAAGATAGATATATGTATGATATTAATAAGCAAATGTTTTATCCATTTATTACCGGTTTTTGGAAGTATTTTAAGCAATACACATATATAATTTATACACACATATTTATTGACTAGTAGTTTTAAGTCCATAGAATCATTGAAAATAGATATACATATGATACTAATAAACAAACGTTTTACCCATTTTTTGCGGGGTTTTTGGAAGTATTTTAAGCAGTACACATATATAATTTATAAAATAATTAGCATTTAACTAATGAAATATATGTGAGTGTTTTAAATAAACAACACAATTTTCGTTTCTGTGTGTGTTCAATTAAGGTAAAGCAAAAAAAAAAAACATCGTCAACTTTTGACTAAGTTAATATCTTTTGCAAAGAAAATTTTTTTATATATATTACATATACATATCGAATATTTATGAAATTATTACCTTATCTTATCCATTTCTTCCTTCCCTTCAAGTAGCATGCTAATGCCTTCACAAAACAAAAAGGGCATTGTATTCAAGCTGAACGGCATTGGTGTTTTTCATGATGTTGAAACAGGCAAGAATGGAGGTTCACAGTGCGGAGAAAGAGGGAAAGCCAAGATCTTATCCTTCTATGGTTATGATTTCCATATTAATTATTTCTTTTTTCATCATTAATGGTGACTGTAAATATTATCTTCTAAGTTTATGATAATCAGCTGTTAGTTAAATAGTGAAGTAACCGATAAAAACTGAATTTTTCACTATTCACTTTTCTTACAATGAATGACTGAATGAAAGAACGAACATTCTTAGATTCCACTCCACTATAGTGATCTCTGGATTGACTAAACAGCTCAGCCCAGTTTATTTTATTTGTAGCAGCTTTCTTTTAAGCCCATTCGCCTGTTTTTTTTCATGATTGGATAATTTTTTTCACAAGGCAGATAAGAAACCATATGAATTAAGTGATGTTTTCAAATTAGTTAGCTTGGCCCCAAGCTATTCTCACACTTTCTTCGACAACATCAGTCCAAAATTTAAAATATATTTTTAACAAAATGCCATTAGATCATAATTTTAAATGAAGGAAGGTTTATCATTTTTTTTCTTTTTTTTTAATTCTAAAAATAGTGATTTTCTTGTACAGTGATAAATGAACTTTTGCTTTGTTTTTTTAAAAATTAAACAATAAACTTTTTTTTGTAAATCTCTGTTTTTTTAAGGTGGGAGGGTAAAGTAGTTTTTAGAATACATGCACAAATGAAACAAGCATGCTTGTTTCATTACCCCCACCAAATTTTGGGATGAAATTGCCTAGAAGTACGATTTTATTCCACACAATATATGCATCCTTTCTCATTACTGCATTGGTTTTAGATGTGCTGATGAAATATGTAAGATGAGCCTTAAAAGTGAATACATGAACTGTAGCCTCCAATCCCAGAATAAGTAGATGGCAAAACATAAACCACTAGTACACACTGCACCATGATGTCACAAGAAAATACCTCATTTTTAAGCACTACCTCTCTTGTACCTGCAAGGATAATCCAACAAAGGGTAGAAAACAGAAAAAAAAAATTGGCACTCAGCCAAATTTGCTCATCTTCTGTGAGTCTTAAGGGCTTACTCATTTGGTCAATTCATGAGACCAAAGGGCCAAAACACTGCTGGACTACTCTCAGAGCTCAACATCCAGGTCTGAATAGTGCCAAGCATATACTTTGGAGCATTATAACACAATGCTTCCAAGCAGCTCTCCTCAATCAACCACCCATCTCAACATAAAAAACACAACTCCATGCATCACTACATCACACTCACAAGCTTTTTCCATCAGCTATCTCTGGTTTGGGAGACTGATAATCATAATCAGTTCTCCAATAATAATTTTTCATGTCTGGAGGTAATGGACTCCTATATTCTTTTGTCTTTGGTCATTTTTCAGGCCAGACATCATCATGGTCGCTTGCTTTTTATCCACTCCTCTGCAGCTGATTGCTATTGTGTGATTTTTTATGATATGGGTCTGATATGGTACTTGCTTTTCACCTGTTGAATTTCTTCTTCTTCTTCTCATCCATAGTGGTGCTTCATTTCTATGGTGATCATACCATGGAGGTGGGTCATAGTTGCTATATTGCTGAGGAAGCATTTTCCTTTTATATTTGATAGCTCCTATTCTAGTCCCATCATCTCTACTATAAAGAGGTTTGTTTTGTCATTGCTTTGCTCCTCCTTCCTTGGCTGCTGATGCACCACAGCTATCATAGGCTATTAATAGTTCAGCAGACTGCTCAATAGATTGATGATCAGTCCCAATCAGCATTCTTTCTATGTATCTTGGAAAGCTGTGCCATATCAATCTAATAATCTGGAGTTCAGATAGAGGATTAGATGTTAAGGCAATCAACCTGGCCACCTGTCTTCTAAAGAAGGGTATATAAGGCTCTCCAGTTGAACATTTCTCCTGGAACATCTTATATTTAATCCCCTCCTGACAATCATCACTCCAGTAACAGTTCATTAGTGCTCCTTTAAACTCATTGAAATTTGTAGATTGCATAAACAGTGAATCCCACCATGCTTGCTCTGCACCTTGGAGATGACTACATGCTATTGCCAGATTTGCCTCTTCTGTCAATACATTAATCTTTCACCTGCCTTACTTGTAAAAAATGAGAAGATTTGATGTCACTCTAAATGGGTTACTATTTATCCCACGTATACAAATGATACCTCATTGGAAAAAAAATCAAAAGTTCTGTAAGATGGTGCCCTCATCAGAATTAATTTACAAGTAAAAAATCAATAAAAATGACCATATATGTCAAACAAAACAAAAGCACCACCTTCTCACCATCTTTTTTTGAATCTTATTGGCTGTCAAAATTCTGTCAAGATGGAAAATGGCTGGCAAAAAATAAAAAGTTACGTTCATTTTGTGTTTTATTTCGAAAATGATAAACGAATGTTTACAACATTTTAAACAATATTTGAATTGAATTACAAATTATTATTGATAAAATAATACTAAAAATCAAATTATTTTAGAAAAATAGTTAAGATGTTACCAAGAATTATTTATTTATTGCTACATATTTATCGTAATGTAAAAATGAAAAAAAAATTATTAAATCAGAAATCTTTTTGGTTGGTCAAAATAGCGTTACTTTTAATTTCACCGCAATTGAATATTTTTTAATTACAAATCAAATTTTATTTTTGAAAAAGACTTTTATTTACTTTCATAATCTGACAAATTATTAATATACTTTTTACAAATGAAACTAATGTATTTATATTATTAAAAGATGAATCTATTTTAACAATTGATTTTGTTAAAGTTGTGAGTTGGCCAATTAAAAGTTTTGATTTTTTATTCATTCGGCCAATTATATAATCATCTGTGAAAGGGTTAATACTAAAGTATCTCTCCAAAATTTTACATATTTAATTGGTGCTTCATTACAGCTCCCTGAAAAAGTTCTAATATTTAAGAGTTGGTTTACAATTCCATACATCTGGTTGGTTGTAGGGACTTCATGACTAACTTGGCAATTTTTTTTTGACTTTTTTTTTGGGACTGTTTCTGCTTAGTTTTGTTTAGACAATATATTGCTATTTTTTATTTCTATCTCTTTCATCTGGGTGGTCAACATACCCACCTTCTCCTGCATGGATTCTTGAATTCTTATTATTTTTGTATATCCATGGCCTCTCATATCTGGGTCATTTTAACTTCTTGCTCTATTAATGAGCCTTTAACTTCATCCATGACTTTATTTTCACTATAAGAACATTTATCTTCTTAATTATTTGCTCAAACTTTTCATTCTGATTTTCTATTGCTTCTATGATATGTTTTTCTATTTTTTGGTTTGCTTCTACTGCTTGCTTCTTATCTTCTTCTTTTTGTTAATCTCTTTTTTGTCATCTTCTTCTTGTTGTTTGTTATCCTTTTCTCTTTGTTTATCTTTTTTTGGTTATCTTCTTCTCATTGTTTGATATCATCTTTTTGTTTATCTGTTTTTTGTTGTCTTCTTTTTGTTGTTTGTTATCCTCTTCTCTTTGTTTATCTCTTTTTGTGGTCTGCTTTTATAATTGTCATTAACTGGGCTAACATGGATGTCTCCCCTGTTTTCTCTTTGCTTTTTCTCATCCATATTGGCTTCTTGTTTATCTTCTTTCTCAAGAAGATCCTCTATAATTTCTGTATTCATCATTTTTTTTTGTTTTTGATCTGGTTATCATTAATATTTTATTCTTCCATTTTATTTGTATTTTTTTATTTCAACTTTGATAAGCTTCTCTCTCCATCCCAACCATGATTTAACTCCATCTTTTTTGAAATGCCTGTTTTATTCTCTATACCATTCATTTCTTTTAAATTTATTTTTCCACCCTTCTTGAATAAATCACATCACTGCATCATATGCACTGTTCATATCGTGGAGTCATGATCTGCTTATGCCTATGGGTAGGCTAGCTAGATAAGGCCTCACAGTAGGCTGACAAATGTAACCGGACCAACAACACACAACCTTATTATTACTTCCATTGTATTTATTTCCTGATGAGCATGTTTCTGGAAAAAAACTAACAATTGTCATTACCCAATGCAGAGGTTAATCACATCCCCCATAACAATATTTTCTGCTCATCAGAGGATGTAGCACCTTAGAGGCTGGAAGCATCTAGATATTTATATGTTTGTTTTTTCCAAATGGTGCCACTAGAATTCCATCTCACTACAACCTTACTTACCTAGGTCTAGTTATGCCAGACATAGCTCAGGAAGCATGAAATTTTTGTGAATCAGTGCAATGAATAACAAGTGATGCAATAAAAACAAAATAGAATTGAACAACTGGAAACAAAATTAATTTCAAGTAACAATTTTATTTAATAACAATTAACATGTAAGTTCCTCTAATATATTTCTTATGATGAGGAGAAGAGTAAAAGAATACATTTCAAGTATATTATCCAAGCAAAATTTTATTTTTTAGATCATATGCTGAGAAGAATATTGCAAATACATTTGAAATAGATTGTCCAAGCAAAACTCATTTTCAGTTCAGGTGATGAGAAGAAGATTACAGATACATTTCCAATAGATTGTCCAAGAAAAAATTCTTAAACATTTTTTCAGGGTTTTTTAGAAGTAGTTTAAGCAGTACACATGTGTAATTTATAAGCATGTACTTACTGACTAGTAATTTTAAGTCCATAAAATCACTGAAAATAGATATACATATGATATTAATAAACAAATGTTTTACCCATTTATTCTGGGCTTATTGGAAGTATTTTAAGCAGTATATTTTTGTATATTTTAGTGGCTTGAAAAAAGACTATAAGGAAATAAATAGTCGAAACGTTGCTTTTGAAATAAAAAAATACATTTGATATTAATGTTTTAACCATTTATTCCGGGGTTTTTGGAAGTATTTTAAGCAGTACACATATATAATTTATAAAATAATTAGTATTTCACTAATGAAATATACGTGAGTGTTTTAATTAAATAACATGATTTTCATTTCTTGTGTGTTTTCAATTAAGGTAAAGCTAAAAAAAAAAAAAAAAATCGTCAACTTTTGACTAAGTTAATACCATTTGCAAAGAATTTTTTTAATATATAAATACATATACGTATCGAATATTTATGAAATTGTTTCCTTATCTTATCCATTTTTTCCTTCACTTCATGTAGCATGCTAATGCTTTCACAAAACAAAAAGGGTCTTGTATTCAAGCTGAATGGCGTTGGTATTTTTCATAATGTTGAAACAGGCAAGAATGGAGGTTCATGGTGTGGAGAAAGAGAGAAAGCCAAGGGATTATCCTTCCATAGTTATGATTTTCATATTAATTCTTTTTCTTTTTAACATTAATGGTGACTGTAAATATTACCTTCTAAATTTATGATGATCAGCTGTTCCTTAAATAGTGAAGTAACTAATAAAAACTGAATTTTTCATTATTCACTTCTCTTACAACAAATGACTGAATGAAAGAACAAACGTTCTTAACTTCCACTCCACTATTTATGCACTGATCTCTGGATTGACTCAAAACCTCAGCCCACTAAATTTTATTTGTTGCAGCTTTCATTTAAGCCCATGCACTTGTTTTTTCTTCATGATTGGATAATATTTTTCATGGGGCAGATAAGAAACCATATGAATTAAGTCATGTTTTCAAATTAGTTAGCTTGGCCCCAAGCTATTCTCACACTTTCTTTGACAAAATCAGTCCAAAATTTAAAATATATTTTAAACAAAATGTCATTAGATCATAATTTAGAATGAAGGAAGGTTTATCTTTTTTTTTTCTTTTTTCTTTTAATTCTAGAAATAGTGATTTTCTTGTACAGTCATAAATGAACTTTTGCTGTATTTTTCTAAAAAATATATTATCAACTTTTTTTTGTACATTCACTGTTTTTTTAAGGTGGGAGGGTAAAGTAGTTTTTAGAATACATGCACAAATGAAACAAGCATGCTTGTTTCAATATATATATATATATATATATATATATATATATATATATATATATATATATATATATATATATATATATATATATATATATATATATATATTGTACCGGGTTCGATCTGCAGAAGATCTTACTTACACTGCAAATGTTTGGGCTGGTTACAAACTTCTTTATATTACATTTATAATCTTATTTAATTATAAATATTATGTGAATGAACCAACATGTTCAAGCAAAGTGGAAAATATTATTGATAGCTTTAACTATCAACAATACCCACGATCATACCGTGACCCACCTTGGCTGCTAGATTCAAATCCCTACTATCAAAACACTTTATGTGCTTCGGAGTATACCCTGAGCACCAGCTAGTCTAAGACTAACATGTTTGGACAGTAGGTTCATAATCCAGTGCTCAAAACAATCCCTTAAACTAGCTCAGTGTATTATTTTTTTTATTATTCAATAACAAAATTCTACAAAATTAGTCATGAAAAGAATTGATAAAGGGAATTGACAAAAGAGTTGGTAAAAAGGATTGATTGACAAAATAATGCTTAACTTTAAAGACAATTTATTAACATTAATTATACTAAAGATAAATACTTTCATAATTTTTTTTAACTAACATAATAGTATTTTTTAATCAAGCACATACCTAATTCACACACTGACACATATAATAAAGCATTAAACAATATTTGATATTTAGAACACACAAATTAATTGTTCATTTTTATGTGCTATAGAGTTCTTATAATTTGACTTTTGGAGGCTTTATGAAATTTACAAATGTGATGGATACTTTAGAATGAATATAAGAAAAATCTTTACCTAGGATTTTGAACATGGAGGCATATTGCTTTTTGCTGCTTTTGCTGAAATATTTCTAACTGGTTAGATTTGTAGTTTCACATGGAGATTTGATGCTTATTAGTTGGTATTATTCTTGGAGACAATTAGATATTGATGGAGATTCTTCAAGCTGTTATGCAGACATTCTTTTCACAGGGTAGGTCTACTGGACTCCAAGATCAAGACAGCCGCATGTTTCCGATTGCAACTAACACTGCATTTTTAACTGAATGAACTGCAGTCAACTCTATGCAACTGTCTTGACTGACTTGTCTGATTGTCTGGTAAAAAAAATGTCTATTTATATGTAAGGCATATTTTTGTTTTCACATCTGCCACAATATATGTTGTCGAAATTCCTTTTTTAATCTTTTAGCAATGTATTTTGTAAGATTTTTTAATTAGTAGCCATGCAAACATGTTGTTTTTATACATTTAATTAGTATCCCATCACTGAATTGTTTAATGATAATCTTCTGTATTCTTTTATTTCATCTTAACATTTATTTTTAACATTTAATACGCATATACTTATTACATTTCAGTCACATGCATATATATATATATATATATATATATATGCATGTGAGTGTTGATTTTAGAATAATATATATATATATATATATATATATTATTCTAAAATCAACACTACTTTTAAGATGACTTTTTGTCTTTAATTTAATAAAAGAAATTTATATTTTGAGACTTTTGAGTTATATATCAACTAATAATATGACAAGCTCATTTAACTCAAAACTTTTAGTTTGATGTTTCTATTTAATTAATTGGAACTTTTATTTTAAAACTCTTTGAGTTTTAAATCTTATTTTTATGAAAACAAACTGCAATAAAACTCTTAAACTTTTACCTATTATTTCTCTTTTGATGAAAAATTTTTGTTTTACTAAGTTTGCAGATAAAATTATTATGTAGCAATTACGATCTTGGTACATTACACCACCCTTCCATTGAGAGTAAAATGCATCATTTTTCACCATTTTATCCCTGATAACTTTAATTCTTAATTTGAAATATTTATTATTTCTCTAAGTTTGCTTTTCTATTATCTTTTACTTTACATGCTAAGGGCAATCTTTTTATATATTCTTTACTTCCTTATATGCTGAATACATTGCTCACAATGATCTAAATCCCGAATAGTGACCACTGGGACAAACTAATTTTGTGGCACTGGGATCTTTTGGAAATGAAGCACTAGCAGATTCGCTGACTTATCCTGACTTACACATACAAAAATTTGAAGCTTCATTTGCCGGGTTTCTACTAGACTTGGAAAAAGAAAGGGTCATCATGAATGGCAGGATTTATCAACTGTCCATTTTTGTCTTATGCTTTAGAAAGAGAAATGATCCCTGACATGTCCATTACAGGTGCTAAATTTTATCCAGTTGACAGCTTCAACTTATCCTTATCTAAAACATTTCTATACCACCTTCATCTTTTAATTTCAAATCCTTACACTCTTAATACAACTTAGCTTCAACTTATACTTATCTAGAAACATTTCTATACTACCCTCATCCCTTAATTTCAAATCCTTACACTCTTAATACAACATAGATTGACTTTATATTTTATCTATTTTAACCTTACAATATTATATGTAATTTATATGACTAATATCTTAAACTATTTATTTATATTAACCTATACTCGAATAATATTTTATTATATTTACTTACATTACACAAATCATACAATATTATTTTTAAACCATTACAAACATCATTTAAATAGATTAGTCTTAGGATATATTTTTATAAAACCATTACTTTACCTTCTTTATTTAATGTGCGTGTATTCAGAAAATTATTTTGTTTTATTGCTCTTCATTTTTATACAAATATTTTATTTATTTGATTTGACCTGACTTTAAATTATTTATTTACTTCCTTTTATTAACTTGCATATATTCAAAAACAACTTACTTTATTACGATTCATTATTACACTGATATTTTTCTCATGAATATTTTATTTATTTATGTATCTTGAATACTTGATTTATTTAATCCTACAAACATTATTTTTAAATCATTCATTTGCCCTATTTATTTAACTTGATTTTATTGATTGATTTTTTTTTTATTTGAACTGTTTATTTACAAGCATTTTCTTTCTTAATATGAGCATGGAGAAAAAAAAAATCTTTTATTTTACGAAACCTCCATTATTATTATTACTTTAAAATATTTCATTTATTATTTTTCAGTTATTTTTAATTTATTATTTTAGTTTTAAATTGAAGTTTCAGATTTAATTTCTCAGACTTATTTACACTAGAATAATCATATTCGTGCTCATTGTCCATTTCCGGTCCTTATTGTTTTGGTTACTTTAATATTCCACCTGATTAACTGACAATTATGCTCGGTAAGGTGGCTTCCATTTATGTACATTTTGATTATTATACTGATCTATTTTCCTATATCAATCTATAGGCTGTCTAACCAAATTTTCACAATCTACTCAGGTCAGAAATTCTACCATTTCTTTCACCGTCTGGCCATTGCTACTTACCATCATTTGCTGCATATGTACTGGCATGTTGTGCTGGATTGTTCATATAATTTGATCATCTGACAATGGAAACACCATAAGTCTTTAGTTTTGCCACCTGTATAAAAATGCACAAGAATTTCTCCATGGATACCGGGATATCTTTCTTTAGATACCTTACAGAGTATGCCATCCTGTCATGCTTCTCTCCAAAAGGTTCTTAAGATGGTGTCTCTATACTCCTCAAATGTTTGTGGTTTAGCATACTGGGTGTGCCACCAGTCTAAGTCTGTTCCTTGAAGGTGACTACTAGCAAGTGCAACTTTATCCCCTTCTTTCCACTCATGTATTTGAAATAAACCCATTAGACTCTCTAAGTGTTTTAACAGACTCTCTCCTGCTTCAGCCTTGAATGTCACTATAGTAAATTTTTCTTCCAAGAACCTCTTGGTCGGTCCCTCCAGTTTATTTTCCGTAACATATCTCTTATATTTACATTCCATTTGGTCTATCTTATACACTAGATCCTTAGTTATATCTATACATATTTTTTCACTTTCAACTTTAAACTATCACCTCTTTCCGCTATATTGAAAACGCACTTTCTATTTTTTTCACCACTTCATAAATTCTACATTCTACTTCACTCTTAATGCCTTCAACTTTTAATGAACTTAATTCTTCCTGTGTTGTTCTAGCTACATTTCTCCATTTTTGGCATGTCTTTTCTATCTGTATTATTTTCATTTCTAAAAAATATTATACTTAACCCTACCTTGCTCTAATTCAGCTCTCACTTCCTTTATGCTTTTTTCTTCTATCACCCTTTCCTGACTTTCTCCGTTCAAATGATTCACTACGGATTCTGTGGCTATATGATTTGTCTCTATTTCTTCCATTATTTTACTCATCATTGTCTTCATTTCTGTAAACATTTCTATTTTGACCTGAATAATTTCTTGACACATTTCTTTCATCAATTCTGCTTTGATTTCTTGCTGACCTTGGTTCATTTTTCATATATTTTTTCTTTAAACTCTTGCATCATATTCATCATCATTCAACATGTGTCTCAGATAATTCTACTTTCTTTTTTTCCATTAACTGGGGATTTTAAAAATATTTTGGTATTTCTGTCGATTCCATTTTCGAAATGTTCAATTTCAAAGTTGTTTTTCTTTCTACTAAACTAGTGCTTTCATTAGACTAAATTTAAATAATATTGTTTATTAATTTATTTTTTTTAAAAAAAACAGTACATATGACTAATTAACACCTTCACTCTGCCCAGAATATCCAATTGTCTCTGATTTTAAATAATGATTTATTTTAACCAACGTAAATAGCATAAATCTTTTTTCATTTAAAGACAAAAAAATGTTTCGGTCACTTCTTTTTTAAAATTAAACCAGTTTAAATATGTAATTTAGCTTT
Organism: Epiperipatus broadwayi; assembly: GCA_028023455.1. Classification (NCBI taxonomy): domain Eukaryota; kingdom Metazoa; phylum Onychophora; class Udeonychophora; order Euonychophora; family Peripatidae; genus Epiperipatus; species Epiperipatus broadwayi. The sequence goes on along the minus strand of JAQFVV010000046.1, from coordinate 7,027,827 downwards.
TTCTTTCAGATTTTTATTTTTAAACAAGAAAGAAAGTATTTAATTACTATTGTTTCTTAGGTCCAGCCCCAATGTTGGGAGAAGCAATTTATGTACCGGGCTCAACTCGCAGAAGATCTTACTTACACTGCAAATGTTTTGGCTGGTTACAAACTTCTTTATAATACTTTTATAATCTTATTTAATTATAAATATTACATGAACGAACCAACACATTTGAGCAAAGTGGAAAATATTATTGATAGTTTAACTACCAACAATACCCATGATCAGATTGCGGCCCACATTGGGTGCTAGATTCAAACTCCCACTATCCAAACACTTTATTTGTTTCAGAGTAAATCGTGGGCAACAGCTAGTCTAAGACTAACATGTTAGGACAGTAGGCTCATAATCCAGTGCTCGAAACAATCCCTTAAACTAGCTCAGTCTATTATTGTTTTTATTATTCAATAACAAAATTTTACAAAATTAGTGGTCATGAGAATTGATAAAAGAATTGATAAAAGAGTTGGTAAAAAGAATTGGTAAAAAGACTTGACTGAAAAAATAAGACTTAAGTTTAAAGACAATTTATTAACATTAATTATACTAAAGATAAATAATTTTATAAATTTTTTTAACTAACATAATATTGGTAGGTCGCCCTCTAGTGGCAGATTTTAGGCAAGTTCTCCTTTGCATGGTAGCTACTTTGACTGTGACTTAGATGCTTCTAACCCACTTATTGTGAAGAAAGAACCACACAGGAAATATTGTAAGTATCTTCCCTTTATTATTTAAAAAAAACATTTAAATCCATACATAATTGTTAACTATTACTAAATTAAAACAATCACTATCAAAACAAACATGGCTCCCAAAAAAAAAACTGCCACCTCAGCAAATTCAGCCATAGCCTCTAAGAGGGAAGAGGGACTACCTTTAACTACTTCAGCTTCAAGCCGCCATATTGAACTTTTTAAAATACTGGCCTGATACACAATTTTCACAATAACTTCAGTTTGAATTATGTTAGAGCAAAAACAATTACATTGCTAGAAACTAGAAAAACTAAGGAAAACAATAAGCATAAAATAAATAGTGATAACTATATAAAAAATAAGGAAAAAAAGAAATTTTCACAACCGAAATAATTATTATTTTATTGTTTGTTCATAATTTGGAAATTAACATTAATTAAAATGCAAATTACATCTTCAGTGATAATTTCTTTGTATTCCTCACAAAAAAATCTTTCTAAAGATATATAATAAGTCTTACCTGAGATAATCCATAGCTTTACAATGTCCGAAAATGTTCCTATAAGAGTTCTTCATTTTTATCTTCTACCCCAACTGTTGCAAATTGTCAAGGCGCCTGGAAGAAAAGAGTTCTCCCTAATAAAAGATAAAAAATAAAAAAATTAAAATTCTAACAGAATATAAAAATAATGAAGGAAGTGGAAAATTATTACTTACCATTATAAATACAATAAAAAATAAAATGTCATCATCATCATCATAGTACAGGTATATGTATATTATAAAAGTGGTGTATATGTATGAATCATGAAAGTTCTGCTAATGGTTATGGGAAAACTCAAAAGCCTGTTAAACAAGATGCACTATTTTGATTTTAGACTTTGGATAAACCAACCTTGTTTATAACATCATCATCATACTGAATAATCATTGCCAATACAGAAAACAATTTACAAATTTCTCATTTCAAGAGGCAGACAATGATTACTAAAAAGGTTCTATGGCAGATATTTATATAAAAAATGTTTATATTCTACCTCTTCCAAGATACGTCTTCCAGAGAAGCATACCTGTTCATATATGCTAATATAAATATGCAAAATATTTCATCATGCCAGATCTTGTTTACCAATTGGAAAAAGTAATCAGTAATGAAGCTGAAACAAAATTCTAATAAGGAAGGCAATCAGGCAGTCATATGCCTATAAAGTATAAAATGAAGTTAGTAAAAAAACAAGTTAATAAAACAACAAATAAAAACTAAATTAGTAAAACAAAAACAATGAAAACCATGTTAGTAAAACAAAAATTAGTAAAAACAGAAAAAAATTACTGCATTATATACAATCAATTTGCTAGAGAGGAATTAAATTGTAAATAGTCTTGAATCAGTGTGTCAACCATTCATCCATTGTGCTGGTCGCTAAAACAAACCAACAAAAAAAAACAATAATAAAAACATTACCTTTCATATGTGCTACCTATCACAGAGTAAAAAATCAGTGTCATTTTTCTTGAGTGGCATATTTATTAGTATTTCTTCGATAATAGTTGATAAAAGTTTTTTATCAAATAACATTAAAAAAAATCTAAAATTGAATACTTACCTACTATAGAAAACTTCAAACCTGGAGTTTTAGTAAAATTCTCTACATTCACAGGTTTGCAGGTTACGTTCGGACACAGATTACTGTTACTACATGAAGGGCCTGGCCGATTGATATTGTTGGGAACACTCGTTGACGGGCCTGGTGTATTGATATCATCCAGAAAAGCACTCGTAGTTTTTTCTTTTTGGCTGGTAAAGGAGTTTCTTCTTCTGATGATGAAAAATATTCTTCAAGATCACTACAACTAACCCTATCCTCAGAGTCAAAGGGCTTATATGGGACAAATTCATCACCGCTGGAATAATCCGTATCAGAGGCCATCATGTCCCGTTCATTTATTTTGCGTACTTTTGTTTCCGTTAATCTAACAAATTGTGAAAATAAATTTAAAAAAAATTGACCTTATTCGCAAAAAAATTAATAAAAATTTTATTTTTTAACTTACAGAAAAATGGCGACTACCTACGAAAAGAGGAAAAAACGACGAAGAGAATTATGGTATAGGCGCATGCGTAGTCCTTATAGTTTGTCCATAATTCCAAACAGAAAAACGAACTTCAACAAACGAACATTAACGAGCGCAATCGTCCCCGACAAACCGGAAGTAGTTAAAAAGTGAAAAGAACGCCAAAATCCCTAAATTCATATGTCAGGACGAACCAAAAGAAATAACTCTTGCTTTGACCGAAAAAAGAAAAAATCCTTCAAACAAAAAATCTACTGAGAAAACAAATAGAAAATGTGAACCAGAAACAGATTTTGAGGGGTCTGAAAATAATCTTTCAGATCAGTCCCAAACTTCTGACGACAATGATTTTATAGAGAATTTTTCTATCTTTAATCCAAAAAAACAATTAGATCTCCAGAGTCAAAAACAAAAAAGTTATGCCTCAAAAACTGAACAGGAATTTCGAAAATATATTACTTATAACGTAAATATCAACCGCAAATTTGCCGTTGGCGATGAACTCAAATATCCAAAGTTTGATAAAGCATTGCATTATGATCCTGTACAGTCGAAAGAAAAAAGTTATATAAATACCATAGAGAATTTCGACAGCTATAATCTTGTCCCAAAACTAAACTTCGAACTTGAAAAACAAAAAAGTTATAGTCAAAAAACCAAACCGGAAGCCACACATGTTCACACTCACAGCACGGAAAAAAGACACAAATTCCATCACTAGTGACAAATCCACACAGCTGAGTGAATCCACAGAGTTGGAGACAGAAGGTTATACTACTATGACAGAGAATTCCACCTGCTATAATACCCGACAAAAATCAGACTCCCAGCATTAAAAACAAAAAAGTTACACATCAAAAACTAAACCGGAAGCCACACTAGATCACCCTCATAACACAAAAAATGACTTAAATTGTAACTCTAGCGATTTATTTACATATTCCAACTTAGGGGGGACACAATTAAATCACCCAGCACAGTCAAATACACCACTTGATACCAATTCTCCAGTTAATTTAACTGCCCATAAAGCCAGCTTGAACTCACCTTTTCAACCTCAAAAACAAACAAGTAGAGATGCAAAAACAAAGCTGAAAACTGGACTAACATTAAATTAAGATAAGAAAAAAGACCTAACCAATACTAATAGCAATGGAAAAACAAACCTAAACTTCAATTAAATAAAAACAAACATGCCAATCCAAAAGACAACGCCAACTAACACCAACTTCCTAAGAAAATCAACAAGCAGCAACACCACAAATAAACCAAACTCCCAGAAACCAAAACAAACAATACAGAATGAAAATTCCAAACAGCAAAAAAAATCAATGTTCAATGTCAACAGTGAAGAAAATGAGACAACATTGGAAAACAACAATGATTCTTTTCCAAACTTCAATGCAGTTCTAGATTCACAACCCAAGACACCAACAGGCCCCAGAACCAGCACAGCAAAACAATGCTAACAACTCAGAACAATACCATGCAATATCCTCGCAACTCCATCCCTAATTCTCATATGCTAATAGCCTTAGGATAACCACTAGGCAATCAACTCAAGCCAAAACTCAAACAAATCAACACGCAAACTACAGAAGACCCATACAATAAATTCATCCAATTAAGAGATGGGGAACAAGAACAAAATGAACATGCTGACTTGCAACAACCAGTTAACATAGACTACCATTCTTTAGTAACAGAATGCTTTAATAGAACCATACCAAATCTTCTCTTTCGCTCTTTCACAGAGTATACCAATGAATGTACTAATATCCTAACAACAACAGATATCAACTGCTCCTTATACAAATTCCCAATACTCTCACTCTATGATCTACTCACTGACCACAGGTTCTGGTCACCAGTTTATAAAATACTGTTCCACACAAATAAAAGGTATATTGCAATTCAATTCAAAGACCTAGCAAGAAAACAACTTTTTGAAACTAAATTCAAACAGTTAGACAACAAATTCCTGGTCCACATTAACATGAACAACCCACAGATTCTTCAGGGCAGAGTGAGTAACTGTATGGTCAACTTTGAAGAGTCCCACTTACAACAGGCCTTTGCCAATTATGGTACAGTTGAAGGCTTTAAATACATCCAATAATCAAGAGCAGAAACAATGGTATTTACCAACACTGCAGTCTTCTGTCTAGTCCTCAAGACAGGAATCCAGCCACCCACACTACCAGCAACAGTCAGCAAAAACAAGGCTACAATCCTTATCAGATTCCAGGATATACCCCCATTGTGCTTCAACTGTCACAACAGAGGACACATAATGAAGATGTGTCCCCTCATTACAAGTGATGTAAGCAGTCAGGCATATCCAAAAAATCCCAACAGCACCATTGAAGACCCCACTGATTCTACAAACCCAATTAAAACCTACCCAAAACCACAAACAGAAACTAAAAACACACATCAGTCCATACCCACTCCAATGGGAACAAACCATAGCCACACAAGCATCCCTGATACTGGCAAATCCCTAATCCACCACAGACTGGCAGAGGACTCAAAGCTCACGAGAATGTAGTCATCATCAGAAACCATGATCGAATCAGAAGATGAGGAACCACCAAAACATTTACTAAACCCTCCAAACCATGCAGCCGCAAAAGATCAAGACATAATAATTGTAGCACACAAGAAAAATCAACTAATGACTCCAGTACCTCAGACCCAGCCCAAGCGGCCTCAGAATAAAAACTACCAGATCACAGGAATCACGTAAACCATCAGACAAAAATGACAAGAAATTCAATCAAGGGAAGATGAGAGATTCTACCAAAATTCAGACAATCTGGAAACCCTATACTGACAACCACCAAAGATGGGACTCTACCAAAAGTCAGACCACCTGAAGACCCTATGCTGACAACCACAGAAGAAGAGACTCTACCAAATTTCAGATGAACTGAAGACCCCATGCTGACAACCACAGAAAATGAAATACTCCTTAGCTCATTTCCTGAGTCAGAGAACAGCCCCTCAGAAAAACACCTACCAGAAGACACCATCCCAGAAGATACCTTCACCTAAAATACTCACCACACCATGACTATTACAATCACAGCAGTAAATATCAGAGGCTTAAACTCCAAAGAAAGAGTTGAAGCACTGCACAAATGGTTTATTAAACAGCAACCAGATATCCTCTGTCTCTCTGAAACAAAACTACACATACAGTCTGGCCCACACATCAAGAAACTAAACTCACTGGGCTATTTTCACTACTCCATAGCCCAAACACCAGGATCCGGAGTGGCCATACTAATTAACAAATTATCTCCCATAGCCTTCTTCAAAATACTATACATAGACAACCACTGTCTCATAACCATCCTCCAGTACAACAATTGTACCATCAACTTATGCAACATATACATGACATAGGCTCCTGACAACATCCACAGAATTATTCACACAATAAATGCGACACTTCAAACCAACCCATTTCCTTCCATCCTAATAAAAGACTTCAACCACTCCTATGAAACCTTCCAGTCTGATTACCTCCCATTGATCAGTCTAAAGCTAATGAGTGCACAAAATCTGCTCCCTGAGACAGCATTTTCATTCTACACAACTAAATATAAGTCCCTCATCAACTTAACTTTTTTTTCACCAAACTTACTGCCTACCACTCAAGCCAGACTTTGGCCAGTGGTTTTTTCAGACCACCTGTTACAAGAGATAAAACTCCAGTTTTCCTCCAGTTCCCCAGACCCAAACAACTACCAAAGAACAATAAGACTCATAACCAGGGAAACTACACCAGCCTCCCTGTTCTCAGAAGCTTACATACAATTCCATCGAACAAACATACTCTCCAGGCCAACCACAGAGGCATGACCTCTATTAACAAAATTACTACAGAAGCTAATAACCACCTACTCCTTCCGAAGACCAGGACCCTTGAAACTTTTAAACAGCTTGGACAACATTGCAGATAACCTCAAGCACCTAACTCTGGAAGGACAAAACATATAAACAATCTTACAACTAAAGGCTAAATATAGGATCACCCAAAATATTCTAGCAGAACACATAGCAACAAAAAGAGCCCGGAGCTACCTGGTACATCAACACTGCTGAACCAGAGGATACATCAGATGGGCCTTGGGATCAGAAATAAATAGAAAAGGCCCAAGTGACATCACCATTGATGGTAAACACACATTGGTCCTGCAATGCTAGGTAAAATCCAAGAACATTTCAAAAAAAAGTTCCAAAAACCACATCACACCCAGTGACAGAAGAACTTTCAAAATAAATCCAGACAACTGTCATGACATTATCCATGCTACAATCCAAAAAAAATTAAATGCAATGCCAGACAAAATACATCCTGGCCTACATGGCATCTCTAAGTTTATTCTACTCCACCTGAGCAAATACACCATACCAATCATCAAGGAAATGATTGATCTACTCAGCAGTGGGACTTGCCATCTAGATTTTCTATACCCCATCACAATGGTGCCACTACTTAAAAAGAGTGACGCCACAACTGAACTACAAAATCTATGGCCTATCTCAATGATCCCACTCATGATCAAGATAATTGAGTCTATAATCAAAGACAAAATGCAAGACAATGTCCCCAAGCACAACTCAAAATACCAGTTCACCAATAAGGTGCAGCCACAGCAGATGTATTAAGACGCTTCCGCCTAATAATACACCAAGTGCGCACTAAAAGAAGGTCCAAGCCAGTTGCCAATCAACTCAACATCGCAGGGGCATTCGACTCAGTACGCATTGATGTGCTAATTAAAATACTTGAACAATACCAAGTACCTCAACCTCTGCTACAAATCATAGAGAACCTTTTAAACAACCGGGGAATTCCCCACAAGCTAGATGGACGTATAGCTCTGGGATTCAAACCAAGTTTTATCCATCCCACAGGGATCCCCACTAAGCATGCTGTTATTCACAGCTTACATAAACCCTCTCCTACTCCAAATAGAAAACACACTTCCAGGCATCCAAGTAGGGTACATCAATGAAAACATAAACCCATTTCCTACATGGACGATGTTGTCGTCTTTCTTCCCTCCATCGATCACCTTAACAATCTAGTAAACATACTTGACAGTTACACAACAACACATGGTCTCACATTCAACAGCGAGAAATCAGCAATATAGTCATTACTCACAGGAAAACAAATTCCAGCAATGTTCTATGCCCAACCACAGAAGTTCTTGGGATTCCCTGTAGCAAAGTCCTACTCACTCATGAGACAGGAAATCCAAAACTCACTTCTGAAAAAAACACAAACCACAATAGCATCAATATCAAAAATTTACTTGTCCCTCTTTGGAAAGGTCGCATTATTAAATGCCATCCTGCTTCCCAAAATAACATACTACCTTACTGGATTCAATCCCACCAAAGGATTCATAAATAAAATAAACTCGGCATGCACCAAACTTTGCTGGGGAGGAAAAATCGCAGCCATCAGTATCAAGACAATGCATCACCCCAGGAGAGAGAAAGGTCTCTCACTCCACTCCATTGAAACAATCAACCTACAAGGAACCCACAATGTGCTTCACAGACTTTTTAAGGACAATGATGCCATTGAATGCCCACTAACTGTTGAACCCACAGATAGCCCACCACCCTCTAAACAAAACAACTGGTTTCGACAATCAGTGACTCTAATCCTGAATCAAATTTCAGCCAATGCAAGCCTATTCACATGCAAACTCACATATTGGGAGATCTTCAATATTACACACCACAAGAGTTCCACTATCCCTGCCTACCTCCATATTTCCAACCAAAGACTCATCAAACTAACAAAACACAGACACCTTCCCCCAAAGTAGGTTGACTTCCTCATTAAAGTAAATCTGGAAGCCCTTCCCACAAATGCCTTTCTCTACTATAGGAGAGGCTTCAAAAATCTAGCAAACACATGCGCACTCTGCCAGAGAGAAGATGAAACCACCAACCACACGCTAACAAACTGCCCATGTCTACAAAAGCTCCAATCAGCATTACAGAAACGATTCAAGAAACAAACCCACAACTCTTTGTCTTTGACCAATGTGATAGATCAAGGAACTTATGCACAGATTAGACTGGCAACATTTGTGATCTTTACAACCTGGTCTCTTGGATGTAAGCTGGTCATAAGCAAGTTTGAATACCCGAACATTGAGACAGCCTTATATTGAATGCTGAATAAAATTCGCAAAACAGACTTTTCCACAGCCTACCTTAACATTGCAAAAAACACATGGGCCCTAGTTGATCTACCCAGTGAAGAAGTGCTCTAAGATTACTCCTGAACACAACACCACAGAACTTTATAACACTTGCATAGAAATCATTGTAATAACCTGTATAATCCATAGTAACAATATGTAAAAACAATGTAACCATTGTATATTTCCTCAATAAATTGAAAGAACATAATATTGGTATTTTTTAATCATGCACATATCTAACTCACACACTGACATATATAATAAAGCATTAAACAATATTTGACATTTAGAACACACATATTAATAGTTCTTTTTTATGTGCTATGGAGTTCTTAAAATTTGACTCTTGGAGGTTTTACAAAGTTTATGAATGCGATGGCTACATTTGAATCAATATAAAAAAATTGTTTACCTAAGATTTTGAACATGGAGGCATCCTGCTGTTTGCTGATTTTGCTAAAATATTTCCAACCAGTTAAATTTGTAGTTTCACATTGAGATTTGATACTTATTAGTTGGTATTATTCCTGGAGACAATTATATTTTGATGGATATTCTTCAAGCTGTTACACAAACATTATTTTCATGGGGTAGGTCTACTAGACCCCAGGATCGAGACAGCTACATGTTTCCAATGGCAATTACACAGCATTTCTAACTGAATGAACTGAACTCAACTCCGAGCAACTGACTTGACTGACATGACTTATTGTCTGATTAAAAAATGACTATTTATATATAAGGCATGTTTTTGTTTTTACATCCACCGGCAATATTTGTTGTAAAAATTCCTTTCTTAATTCTTTAACAACGTGTTTTGGAAGATTGTTTAATTAGTAGCCATGTAAATGTGTTGTTTTTATATTTTTAATTAGTATCCCATCAATGAATTTTTAATGGTAATCTTCTGTATTCATTTATTTCATCTTAACATTTATTTTTAACATTTAATATGCATATACTTATTACACTTCAGTTGCACGCACATATATAAATTTTATTCTAAAATTAACACTAGTTTTAAGATGACTTTTTTTCTTTAATTTAAATAAAAGAAATTTATATTTTGAGGCTTTTGAGTTATATTTCAACTAATAATAATATTATGACAAACTCTTTAAACTCAAAACTTTTTAGTTTGACATTTCTAATTAATTAATTGGAAATTTTATTTTAAAACTCTTTGACTTTTAAATCTTGTTTTTACAAAAAGAAACTGCAATAAAACACTTAAACTTTTACCTATTATTTTGCTTTTAATGAAAGATTTTTGTTTTACTAATTTTTCAGATAAAATTATTATGTACCAACTACGATCTTGGTACAATATATATATATATATATATATTGTAACGAGCACAGACGTTCGTTACATTGTTTTTTTTTATATATATTATTAAACAAGTTAAAATAAAAAGTTCGCATTTAAAAACTTTCTTTAAAAATTGAAATTAAAATATCGTCTTAAACTATTATACATTAAGTCGCACAAATTTTAAAAAAGATTTGGAGATAAAATTATATCTTTAAATTTGTCTTGATATATATTTTTGATTTGGAAAACAGGTTAATTAATCAGAAATGGAAATGATTGTTAATTAGTTAAATGTAAACCAGCCTTCAGCATTTAAATGTAAAAACACTAGTCAGATAAAAAAAACAATAGAAACTGATTATCCAATGAAAGAAATCCATTTGGGAAATCGGACCTCAGCGAAAGAATCATCACTCCATGACGCAATGTTAATTCAATCCTTGACATTAATATAAAAAGGACAGGTTTTGGAAAGCTTGGTAGTTAGTGACTGGAAATTGATTGATTATTGACGATGTAACAGCTAGGTGTTAGCGCTGGGGGGATTGAAAAAGACGCACAGCTTCAATCCCTTCAGTTCTGCTAAGAAAGAGAAAAAAATGGGCCATCGTTTATACAATGAGGACCAACTACACGAAAAACAAAATCTCCAAAGGATAAATAAATAAATCAATCGGATACTAATCTTCGGACGACGTGGGAATTCACGTTTAAACGGCCAGGAATATAATAGGATGAACTATTTCAATAACCGTAAGAACTTTAAAATTTATGAACAGTAAATTAAAAACTTTCCATATTTAAAATGATTTTAATATTATTCTATCTGACCAACAATATTTATTAATTGGTTATAATTTTATTTAATGTATTTAATTTGTAAAATCATTTCCATTTATTTATTTATTTATTTAATTTTGTTCTTTAAGTTGTTATGATTTCTGTTTTCCGTTAAATAAATTATAAAAAAAATGTTAAACTTGAGTCGGGCGTGAATGGCTGTATCGATTTATAAAGATAATTAAGGGAGGGTAATCTTGGGTTGTTCATTTCGTGGTTGAATTGGTTCAATGGATTGGATATATTTATGTAATTAGTAGGTGTAAGCATGAGATCCGCTACGGGCAGGATTATAAAATATGCCACACACCCTCTGTTTGCCTATGGATGGGTTTGTAAGTCGGCAGAAGACCGCAGCCCATTCCTATGAAGTTTTTAGTTTATTGATCTACTTGCCCACAGATGTCACATTCCTGTGGGTGGAGAGTCAATGTCGTTTTTCTTTCTTCATATTGTTCAGATGTACATTCCTGACAATATAATTGTGTTGTCGTATCATGCTACATTGAATACATGAATGTATCAGATGGATTGGCGCCGGTTGATTGCGAAATGTGTTGCCTAGGGTTAAATAGGGATAGAATATTTTATTTTCGAATGCAAATCTATATAGTATATTCAGGCTCGATCCTATAAAACTATTAAATTTAAGTTGTTTATAGACGCTTGCATAGATTGGCTATCGGTTAAATATGTTTGCGTTTTCATATTTGATCAAAATATATAGACATTCGACAAATACTGATACCTTACGGTGAGTATCTAAAAGGTATTTATTCGGATGTCTTTTAAGTTATTGGTGACGATGCAGGTATCTTACGATGAATACTAGAGGGTTTCTTATAATTCCCTATGCAATTGTCAGTAATCAATAATTTTGTATTTTGATCGTTTATGTTTACTTTGAAATGTTTTTGACCGTTGAAATCTATGTAACCGATCTATAGCAACATATTAAACAGGTTTATAAGCCCATCTGTGCGAACTTGATTAAAAATGTAAATTTATAATATAATAGTAATGCAATGTAAATTAAAGTAAAATCAAAGTAAAAAAAAAAAATAATGTTAAATGTTAAATTAAATGTAAATCACTAAAGTAATTTTAAACCTTATATATATGTGCATAAATAAATGTTTGTATGTGAATTGCTGGCAGTGGCTTACTTTATTCTTTTATTTATATTGAAATATAATTAGATAAGATATTATATTAATCTCTGCTATTCCACTGAGCTAGTGACATGGGCTAACGACCGGAACCAAAATATAAAAAAAAAAAAAAAATTTTTTTTTTTGACTTACGTATCTGCCTACTTTATAAATTTTTCTAGGTTCAAATGCCTAGATGGCGCCCCGTAGTGCAGTTTACGTTAAGTTCCTTTCTCCGGATCGTTACAATGGCGCAACCAACTGGGCCGATCTTTAATAAACCACAAATACCCTGAGCAAATTTTATCAAAATGAAATGTTTTATCTGTTTACATAAGTCGGATATTTTTAAATTTTATAAAAGCACTGCCAGCAAGAAATTGCGCATATACATTAAATAAAAGAAAGTATAAATAATTTTAAAACTAATTTTTGTAAATTAAAAAGAAAATCAAAAGGTTGCATTGGATATGTCTTTTTTTTGTTAATATATATTTATGCGTTAACGTGTATAGGCGCACAGCCACGGAAGTTTATGATCGAAATGTGGTACCTTACGATGAGTACCGTTGGGAATTTACTTCAGTGTAATCCTATTTAAGCATTTTAATCAGTCATAAATAAGTTGGTGGTATGAATAATTGTGCTGCAAATATACACGTATAAATCCATTATCTTTCAAAATATATTTACTTCAATGCAACCTTCCTAAATAATTTAAATAATTTGCTTGTCATGCCGTGAGTAAAAATAAAATGTATAAAATAAAATAGAATTCTCGGGGGGAGGAGGTGTAAACGTAAATGGTCCTTAGGTAAGCGATAGTCAACATTTTCTTTTTCTTTTTGTATATAGTTTTTTGTAAAATTATTAACTGAATGTTTGTAAATTTTGTTAATACCGTAATTACTAACCCTAAGTAAAATATTTTTTTTTTTGATCATTTTTTTTAAGTAACTTTACTGATATGTAACGAGCACAGACGTTCGTTACATTGTTTTTTTTTATATATATTATTAAACAAGTTAAAATAAAAAGTTCGCATTTAAAAACTTTCTTTAAAAATTGAAATTAAAATATCGTCTTAAACTATTATACATTAAGTCGCACAAATTTTAAAAAAGATTTGGAGATAAAATTATATCTTTAAATTTGTCTTGATATATATTTTTGATTTGGAAAACAGGTTAATTAATTAGAAATGGAAATGATTGTTAATTAGTTAAATGTAAACCAGCCTTCAGCATTTAAATGTAAAAACACTAGTCAGATAAAAAAAACAATAGAAACTGATTATCCAATGAAAGAAATCCATTTGGGAAATCGGACCTCAGCGAAAGAATCATCACTCCATGACGCAATGTTAATTCAATCCTTGACATTAATATAATAAAAAGGACAGGTTTTGGAAAGCTTGGTAGTTAGTGACTGGAAATTGATTGATTATTGACGATGTAACAGCTAGGTGTTAGCGCTGGGGGGATTGAAAAAGACGCACAGCTTCAATCCCTTCAGTTCTGCTAAGAAAGAGGAAAAAAATGGGCCATCGTTTATACAATGAGGACCAACTACACGAAAAACAAAATCTCCAAAGGATAAATAAATAAATCAACCGGATACTAATCTTCGGACGACGTGGGAATTCACGTTTAAACGGCCAGGAATATAATAGGATGAACTATTTCAATAACCGTAAGAACTTTAAAATTTATGAACAGTAAATTAAAAACTTTCCATATTTAAAATGATTTTAATATTATTCTATCTGACCAACAATATTTATTAATTAGTTATAATTTTATTTAATGTATTTAATTTGTAAAATCATTTCCATTTATTTATTTATTTATTTAATTTTGTTCTTTAAGTTGTTATGATTTCTGTTTTCCGTTAAATAAATTATAAAAAAAATGTTAAACTTGAGTCGGGCGTGAATGGCTGTATCGATTTATAAAGATAATTAAGGGAGGGTAATCTTGGGTTGTTCATTTCGTGGTTGAATTGGTTCAATGGATTACATAAATATATCCAATTCAGTAGGTGTGCTCATGAGATCCGCTACGGGCAGGATTATAGATATACGCCACACACCCTCTGTTTGCCTATGGATGGGTTTGTAAGTCGGCAGAAGACCGCAGCCCATTCCTATGGAGTTTTTAGTTTATTGATCTACTTGCCCACAGATGTCACATTCCTGTGGGTGGAGAGTCAATGTCATTTTTCTTTCTTCATATTGTTCAGATGTACATTCCTGACAATATAATTGTGTTGTCGTATCATGCTACATTGAATACATGAATGTATCAGATGGATTGGCGCCGGTTGATTGCGAAATGTGTTGCCTAGGGTTAAATAGGGATAGAATATTTTATTTTCGAATGCAAATCTATATAGTATATTCAGGCTCGATCCTATAAAACTATTAAATTTAAGTTGTTTATAGACGCTTGCATAGATTGGCTATCGGTTAAATATGTTTCCGTTTTCATATTTGATCAAAATATATAGACATTCGACAAATACTGATACCTTACGGTGAGTATCTAAAAGGTATTTATTCGGATGTCTTTTAAGTTATTGGTGACGATGCAGGTATCTTACGATGAATACTAGAGGGTTTCTTATAATTCCCTATGCAATTGTCAGTAATCAATAATTTTGTATTTTGATCGTTTATGTTTACTTTGAAATGTTTTTGACCGTTGAAATCTATGTAACCGATCTATAGCAACATATTAAACAGGTTTATAAGCCCATCTGTGCGAACTTGATTAAAAATGTAAATTTATAATATAATAGTAATGCAATGTAAATTAAAGTAAAATCAAAGTAAAAAAAAAAATAATGTTAAATGTTAAATTAAATGTAAATCACTAAAGTAATTTTAAACCTTATATATATGTGCATAAATAAATGTTTGTATGTGAATTGCTGGCAGTGGCTTACTTTATTCTTTTATTTATATTGAAATATAATTAGATAAGATATTATATTAATCTCTGCTATTCCACTGAGCTAGTGACATGGGCTAACGACCGGAACCAAAATATAAAAAAAAAAAAAAATTTTTTTTTTTGACTTACGTATCTGCCTACTTTATAAATTTTTCTAGGTTCAAATGCCTAGATGGCGCCCCGTAGTGCAGTTTACGTTAAGTTCCTTTCTCCGGATCGTTACAATATATATATATAATTGTAACCCAGTGCTTTTGGCACTTGGTTTTATTTAGCATTATTTCTGCATGAAATCAATGCTATTCTTTAAGAAAAATAAAAAGATAAAATAACAATAGTAATAATTGTTTAGTAAGGTATGCTATTCATTCACCAAGACATGGTTTGTGTGAATAAATGATATATTTCCTAAAGAAATATCATGTTTTTTAAAAGAACATAAATAATTTGATTAAAATATTGTTGAATAGAGCAAATTAAGATAAGGTAAAACAAATATCATAAACTGTAGTTAATTCTTAGAAGGTTATAGAAAGAAGAAAAAACCATAAATGTCAATTAAATAATTTTAAGTTGTCTTGTTCTAAGGAACAGTAACTTCTGATAAATTCATTTGTAGAAAATAATTTATGTATAAATGAAATCACAGATAATTATTGTTGTTTTAAATGTATTTATTATTTTCATTATTAAACTACTTTGTAATATATTTTAAATAATACTGAAAACTATATGATTGTAATAAGTTTTTCCTTACTTTTGTTTATGTCATAACCAAGTGATTTTTTTTCTTGAAAGAGGTCACTAGAGTTAAAAGAATGACCAATTTCATACTCAAAATCAATTTTTTTAGAGAAAAATAACAGTGCTCAAATTTGGTAACCCATTTTTTTTTAAAATTTTGCAGAAAACAAAGGGTTAATCAAATGAAAGTTCTATTCATAATGTGGTGCTGAATTCTTTGGTAAGAAATTTTATGCCATCTATCTATTTTAAAACTGTCTACATTAAGTAATTGTCATGTCTTAAAAGTTGGACTTTTTTTTTAACAAAACGAAGAAAAATGAAGCAATTAGCTAAGAATACTAAGCACTTTATTATTTTATCTAAATTAAAGAAAACAAATATTTTTTCCAAGTAGGAAATAATTATTAGTGACTTATTATTGTTTTTTACTATTTTCTTGGTATAAGAGAAAAATAATTAAAAGGAATATTAAAAAAGAAAAAAAGAATAACTAGAAACATTTTAGTGCTCATTCTAAGGAAATTGTCTGCATTTTTAAATCATGCCATTTTATACATTAAAATATGTTTTTGTTTGCTAAGAATTGTTTAAAAGGAAAAAAAAATAATAATCATAATAATACTCAGCTATCTTACACCTGCATGTTTTTTTAATAGAAAAAGAACAACTCTTTTGAAATAAATGTGAAATTATACACTTGCATTCTTAAGAGAAAAATTACTATTGGAAAATAAAATTAAAAGATTATGAACGAGAACCAAATATCTTTAGTGTCTTAATAATAAAATCAATTTATATATTATACTATATGCAAGATGGAATTCTTAAAACTTCATATATGCTATAAGTCAACTGAAAATTATCATCCTAATCTACAGAAAAAAGTGCACATTTTTCTCAATACATAAGCTAGCTAATTATACATGTAGTCAATAAATAACATGTGTGTGTATCACCTATGTTAGAATATTCGTTTTTCTTTTCTTGAATCAAATTTTATTAGTATAATTCAAGTGAGAACTAATCTTCAGTTCTACTATAACTTTTTTACATGATTATTATTACAATTGCTAAATAAAAGAAAACTTTTCATTAAAGGAAAAAAAAAATGTGTTTATTATTTTCAGTGCTTTGCAAAATTTGACGGGATGAAAACTCTTCACCTGGAGAAACAGCTCATATAAAATAGTTCTGCTAATGAGATAATATGCATTTGTTTATTTAATGTTTTTTTTAAGAAAAAAAACAATTTTTAAAATTTTATTTTGTGTTATAATATTAATGTATGCTAAGGTTTATATCTGTCACACAATATTTTAATCATCTTGTAATGATAAGTAAATGTCTTACTATCATTACCTGGGATTTATTAAACTCAATTGGAGATATAAACATTGCATGTTTGGCACTTAAAAGAAAAATATTTTATATTTATTTAATGGGTAAAATATTATTTAAATTTATCAGAAGTAACTCTAAATAAATGCTATAACCAAATATTTTTTGTTTAATGTTTGAACATAATTTATATTATATTAATTAAGTAATTTAATAACAGTTATTCTCTAATAACACATACACTTTGTTTAGTTTAAGCTAATATACTTCCATTGCTTTTGAATATTCCTTCATAAGAATTAAATTATTATACTTTTATGCTGTCATGTCCATTGGTGTCAGATATTGATCGAAGTATACTTTGTAACATAGGTGTATTATGATTAGTGTTTTCTTATCTTGCCTAAGTGTAGCATTGGTATATCATTAATATCAGCATATTTTAATCCTCATAATGTATTTTATTTAGTTGGATGAAAATGAGCTCCCCAAAATGCTTTATTTTCCATGAGAAAAATAGTTTTTGATATAAGGTGATAGTTTTTTTGATAGTCCATGTGATCGATTCTCATGAATAGAACAATCCATAGTTGGATATAATACTTAAATACTTAAGGTATTTTAAATTCATTGTTATTCTGCATTTCTTATGTGAATATAAAGTTAGTTCCACCATAGAAGGTGTTGATTATTGTGTTCTGTTTTAAACTTTATGGCAAGGATAAATATTAAGTTTGAGGTCTGAGTTTCTCAAGGTGCACTTTAGTATCAATAGTGCTTTAGTAAGTGAGATCAATATCTGTATTGTGCTACTTAATCTTGATAGTATATGATAAGCAAACCAATGGAGAAAGTAAGTTAAAATTGCATATTTTGTGAGATGGTGAGTGCGACTTCTAATAAATGACCCATAATTAGGAATAGGTTGTTTAATTATAAACCATAACTTGATTAACTTTATTAGGAATAAATTTAATATTTTGCATACTTCATATCATAGTATTAATCAATAAAAACAAAAATAGTTTGTCAATAACTTTAAGTAAAAGCTTTATAGAAAGTTTCCCAAAATTATAGATTAGTATATTAGTAAATGAGATGCATTTAGCTAGTCAATCCAATGCAATAGCATGATCGCAAACAGGTAAATTTATAATTTTAATCTATACCTAAACTATAGACAGATTAATGTTGATTTATGTTTTGTATCAATGAGTTATTATTTAATAAATTTGTATATTTCTTTTTGTGATAGTAATAAATGAAAGTCTTGTCAATATTCGTTGTGAATTCATATTTTTGTATGCTAAATATATGTGTGTTTGCACAATATTTGCAAAACATTTTCTTGAGCCCGAAATCATTTCAAACTCTCAAAAGCTTAATATACCAGACAGGCAATCTTTACCAAGATCTGAATATTTCATTTCATTTTATTTTTAATAATAATTATTTATAGAGTTGCAAACTTCAGGATAAACATCATTTAATTGTAAGAATGAATTTATTCCATTGTTATTAGGCCTGACTGCCCATTATTCCAGTTATAACTAGTCATATTGTTGAATTAATTAGTCTTAGTTAATCTATTGCATTGTCATGGATGATGGAAGGATACAAAAACACCCTTGTCTTTTTATTATTCTGACAGAGATTCTGGACAAAAAGGCTATATTATTCGAAATTTTATATGATTATTCATGTCATTGTTCATCATATTTATTACCCCTTTTAAATAGTTATAATAGTTGTTATGATATATGAAGACACATTAACTTTGAAGTAAAATGAATATTTCATTTAGCTTACTAGAATACCAGTCATATGTAACAGCACAGTACTGTAATTTTTTTTTTTATAAAGTAGACAAAGAAACCTTGACATTATTACTGTCATTATAATGATTCTTTAATTAAGAAGTGATCCATTATTGTTGATATGACAATTGTGGTGTGGCTTAAAAGAGTTTAACTTACAATTGTGATTTAAGAAAATTATTTTCAGATCATATTGGCAAATAATTTACACATGAATATTTTTTGGGGTAACATTAACAAAAACAGGAGAAGTTATCATCATTGTTGAAAAGTGCAAATTCTTATAGCTCAGAAAATGCGTTTTTGATAAGGAGAGGATGTTATTTTATTCTAAATTATTAATCAGGGAATGATGGCAGCTTTTCCTATCTCTCCAAGATATTTTACTTATGATAATTTATTTTATAAGTTTAATTTCTTTCCTTGTCTTAACTACATATCTCTATAGCTAAATTGTTTATAACTAACCGACCACTGAGCTACGCTGAAGATGCACATTGGTGAGTTTGACTGTCACTGAGAATATACTTTATTAAGTTAGAAAATGGGATGCCTAATTATAAGGGCGATTGATGTACTTAGCTTTAACTATATTATATTTGCTAATATTGGAAGGTTAGAAATGTTATATAGTTATAGTTACTAATTTTATCAATGTTAGAAAGGAATTACTGACTTTAATACTAGACTTTATTAGGTTAGTATATATATATATATATATATATATATACATATATATATATATATATATATATATATGTATATATTGTAACAATCTGAACGATGACATTGAGAAAGAGCTCCATCTGACTACAGTTGATTCTAGGGTATTCATGAAGAATGCTGGAGATGGCACAATGAAATACATGACCTATGGTTACACTCAACATCAATAGACTATCCCAATACTCATTACTTAAATATAGATGCAACCTGGGTCAGTTCATGTACATCTCACTATTCTCATTTGGATCCGTTGTCTTAGTATACAAACTCAGGAAAAATTCATGTTCGAGTTTCTGAATAGAGATGTGCATATGCAGATTTACAATTAGTTACCTCCTAAAAGTTATTATTACTGAATGGAATGTATTTAAAAATTCTCTGCTATAGTTGTAAAACGGATGTGAGTATGTTTGATAGTACAATATGTTGGCTCAAAAGAATGAATGCAGTGATCAGTACAATAAAGCAAAGCAACTATATCAACTTAACAAATTTAACAACATTTATTTTGTAAAATGGGAAAATTTAAAAACATTAACAAAACTTGGATAAGTCTAAAAATTTAACCATATGTACAACTAATAATAATAAAATAAATGTACATCTGCAGTTCGATTGTCAGTAATGAGAATCTATCACACAAATAATTTAATAATTTAAAGTTTCCTGTCCCCTATAATCCCAATGATGGTGTCCCATAACACAGTCATTCCTAAATACTGAATAATATTAATAATAATATTAATAATAATATGATCGCATCAAGTTTTTATTATTATTATTATTATTATTATTATTATTATTATTATTATTATTATTATTATTATTATTATTATTATTATTATTATTATTCAGTATTTAGGAATGTCTGTGTTATGGGACTTCATCATTGGGATTATAGGAGACAGGAAACTTTAAATTATCAAATTGCTTTTCTCGGGTTTCCATTTTAAATGGGAACTAAGTGAATGAGATTGAGATAAAACATACAAAACAAGTTACTGAAAACTGCAACAAAATATCAAACTCTTTTTCAAAGGCTTCCCTTTCTATTTATTCTAAAGTTCAATTATTTAACATGCTAATTATTACTAAAATCACATATTTTTGCCCCGTAATAAAATTTTCAAAACGTTTTACCTCAAAAATAACATTGCTTTGCACCAAGCTACTATGGGGTTGGAAAGCTGTTGCTGTATCAGTTAAATGCCTCAGCAGAACACCCACAAACAATGGACTAGGTCTTCATGCTATCAGTATATTCGACATACAGAAAACAGTTATTCTTCTATAATCAACTATAAGGCAATTTCATACACTATCATGCTTGCTCATGGTTACCCAACAGATACTCCACCACCATCCTCAGAGTATATATCATCACTTATACAATCTGTCACAACAACATCCAGTAAAATAGACATTCAATCTATAAACAAATATACATACTGGAAAACTCATAACTTATTATATCTAGATGGTTTACAAGAAACACTAACAACAATGCTAGAAATTAACAACCATCAATTACTTAGCAGGTTCAGGAAATGGTCATTGGAGCCAAAATATTTTGATTTCATCTTGAAAATAATTCTACATGCATTACCAATATCATATATTCTTCACTACAGATGTCTATACACCAGTATTAATACATTCTGCAATCTTTGTCACATAGAGGAGAATACACAACACAACATATTTTATACTTTCCCAGCTCTTTCAAACAGACATAAAGTCTTGATAGATACCTATCAACCCAAAACATCTCACTAATAAATATCATGCAATCATATAAAAAAGCTTGTACACCCACAGTATGGGCAGTTACATTTCTATTATATGCATACTGGTGCACTCATTGCACCTTCATATTCAGAAATAACACAAGAAGTCATCCAGCTACCTTTACAAACAAACTGCAACAATTAAAATCACAAGATTTTAAAATTACACTCCCAGATATTGTAGCTACAACGTGGTCACTCATAAAACAACCATCTAATCTATAATCAGAATACACTAGCTCAAATAGCCAACATACACTCACTGATTCTTAACCATATCTATTTATCTTTCCAATTCATCAAGCCATCTTTCAAGAAATAACTTACAAGAAACTATGAAAGTACAAGAGAATTCACAAATTTAGAACTATACTAATATTCAAACTTAATCCATGATTTCACTTGTAAAATGATGATGCAATTAAATTTGTAAAACTATAATAACATTTTTCAATTATCAACTAAGATGTATCTTTGAAATATAATAATAATAATAATAATAATAATAATAATAATAATAATAATAATAATAATAATAATAATAATAATAATAATAATACTACTACTACTACTACTACTACTACTACTACTACTACTACTACTACTACTACTACTACTACTACTACTACTACTACTACTAATAATAATAATAATAATAATAATAATAATAATAATAATAATAATAATAATAATAATAATAATAATAATAATAATAATAATAATAATAATAATAATAATAATAATAATAATAATAATAATAATAATAATAATAATAATAATAATAATAATAATAATAATAATAATAATAATGAAGAGTCTTCTTTTAATACAACTGAAGCCAACTAGCTAAATTAGCATTGACATTCATTATAGGTGTAGGTTTGGTTCATGATTCTAATAATTGCCTATTTACTTATCAGAAGACTCCTTACAATTATTATGTAAAACAACAAATAATTCTTAATATGATAAAAAAAGTAGATCTGTTCAGAAAGTTAATCATTCACACTGAATATAACTTAAGTAATTAGGTTAGTTTACTAAACAACAAAAAATATAGTTCTGTGTCATCAATTAATGTCCTCTAGCAAAGCTCAGTAAAATATATTGTACATTAAACATTACACATACATACACTTAGGAATTAAACAGTGTTCCTGAAGTGAGTGGCAAATTTCAAATACTGAACTCATCAATGACTACCATACTAAATGGAAAACACCTTATGAGGTGGTAAAATATTACAATGAAGATAATTTTAAGAGGAAGAAAAACCACAAAAGTAATACACATGGGATGACATGAACTCGTTTAGGGAAGTAAGATATGTTACAACATAATCTTTATACATATTTAACACAAGAATGAACCAATCACCATTACAACTATAAATATTAAAAAAAAAAATCTTACAAGAAAAATGTGAAATACAGTGTGACCATCATTTTCCTAATACTAACTAAAATATTTAATATTAACGATATTGAGAGAGCTATCCTCCATCTCAAATCCTCAAAGTAGAAATGGCTTCACATACCTTGGAACACAAATGGTCATATAGCAAATATCACTTATTCTAGAGGGGCATTAGTTTAAATGATAAAAAATATGAGGCACATATTGTATCCAGCTGTCATTTCTTGATTTTTGGTAATTGATGAGGGAATCATTCTTTTTGATCTGTAAGCAAGTTCCCATTGAATATAATCCTGAGACCAATCACGAGGATTAGCTAGATAAATTTTGGCTTTTTTAATTGACAAGTATTCTGCTAATAATTGTTGAGTTTGTTTATATTTTTGTTTTAGTGCTATAATTGATTATATTGATGCAGGATCACAAAAGGTGCTTTTATGTTTAATATTTATTGTACTCAGGTCTTTTACTAGTTTTGTCAGGGGTTTATTATTATGTGTAAAGTGTTTTATTGTGGATGATATTATGTTAATAAATCAAAACCATGCATCAATTGGTTGCAAGGACAACATATCAATTTTTTTAAAATATATGTATATTTCTAACGTCAATGCTTCGGGTGTGGCAGATTTTAGAAGCAACCTAATTGTATTATTAAGTGGCAAAATAGGTTTTACTTGAATATTTAGCTTTAAATGAACATTCAAAGCCATGTTATCAGAAAATGTTACTGGCTGCAAAGATGGAGAGATTTGATAATGTAATTCAGGTGAGCAAAAACATAAATCAATTAAAGTTGAATTTTTCTTTATATAAAATGATATAGAGATGGAAAAGAAGAATCCCTCAGCACTCATTAAATGTTTATTAATCATATGTAAGTACTTTCTAACAAAATCACAGTAAGGCATGTTGAAATCTCCAATCATAATTGTAGGATATGAGTTTGTACTTAAAAGCAGAATATCTCATTGATTAGTTGACTTATTATGGACGTTTTATTACATAAATGCATGCCTCTAATATTTAGGGTATAAGCTGTATGAATTACAGACATTATAATCATGTGATTAATTGACTTATTATGGAAGTTTTATTATATAAATACAGGCCTATAATACTTATTGTAAAAGCTCTATGAATTATAGAAATTATAATCATGTGATGGTCATGATAAATTATTCTGAATGTTTGAAATGGTGATTTATTATGGATTAAAATCCCAATCCCAGCTGCTGCCAAGACATTTACTGCAAAATGGCAATATCCAAATTTACATTAAAATTGCTGGGGATTAATAGGTCAATTTACAGAATATTTTGTCTCTGTATGAGGAGAAAATTGTGTTTTCCAATTGCTTAATGCAAAGATGTGTTGGATCGAATTGATTTCCCTAACATTAATTTTGATATATACCTAAATCCATTTTAATTCTATAACAGCAAAAAAATAATTTAATAATATCTATTATGATCATAATTGTATTAAATTTACATCATGGCATTGTTTATTTAAAATGGCCAACAAAGAAAGTTTCAAAAACAATTCTACATAGTATTTTATATTTGTAGATATATTTCTCCAGTTATCCTAAACATATGAAGAAAATACCCATTTTATTTAAGGTAAGAAAGGTTTGCTATGAAAAATACATCTTTATTAGAAGCAAATTGTCAATCAATTTGTGTTTCCATTGTGAAGTAGATGTATTAATATTCTCCACTTGGAATTTCTTTCTCCTGTTAATGAGCTGGTTGGCTCAAGTGAAGACCTGTCAAAAAATTGAACAGCATTTGTTTTCATCTCTGTGCTTAAGAATCTTTGTCCTTTTTAGTTCTGCCTTTTATTTTGTGACTTTACTCCTTCAAAGTATTTGACTTGCACTTGTAAAAGTTGAAAATAACTAGAGTTTTTACAGGTCCAAGGTAAAGGGCTTGCATCTTCTGGAGTCATATTATCTTAATTTAAATCATTATATTTAGTTTTTTTGTGAATTGGTAGGTTTGGAGTTTTCTTTTTATTTTCAGGGTTGCTTTTTTGTGTATTCATTGCATTTACATCTTTATTTTTATTTAAATTGTCATTCATTTTATTTTTTTTTACTTGTCTTAACCTTTGTCTAGGGACTGCCACTTTAAAGTTGTCATCATTTTTTAATGATGTCTCAGTGTAGTCCTTGTCATCAGGGCTTTCTTCTATTTACATATGCTGTGGAGTATTAGATTTATAGATCAATACTTCCTCAATTGTTCTTGCTTCTGATTCTGTCTGTTTATGTGGAATCTTAATAGGAATTGGTTTCAATTTATCCATTTGGGAACTTATGTTTGAGATTGATATTTGATTCATTTGTTGATCACTTTCTACAATCTTATCTTTTATAATCTTTTCCAATATTTTAATAGGAAGAGGCCCCAAAGATATAGGTCTAAGCTCTTTTGGTATTGGTATGCTTTTCTTTTTCTTATTATATGACACTATTGCCATGAAGTATATTCCCATAGTTGGCTTAATTTCTTGAGCAAGATGGTTTGCTAAATACTTGAGGTATTTATCTGTAAAAAAGCTTAAATGCTTGAGATATAGCAGTGATATTTCATAGCCACATGGGTAACAAGCATTGCTGATAGTTCTCATTTTCTCTATTATATCGCTTTTTCTAACTGGTAATTCACTTTCAATCTCTCTATTTTTGGTGGGTAACAAATGTGCGGCTCAGCACTTATTTGAACAGTCACTTGAACATGTTATGGACACCAAATTTACCATCCTCATTTTGGATGGCCATTTGCACCTTTAGGTCTGGTACATAACCTAAAGCCCACTTGATAAAATTTTGGGTCCACATGTGCTGTTGTGCCATGCAACCATTCTTGTTTTGGATATTCTTTCAGTGATTCACAGACCTTGTTATAAGCATCAGTCATCTTTATTATGTGTACTTGGGTGTTGTGTATTAGAGCCATCATTATTAGTCTCTTATGTATCTGATTGGCTGATTTCAGAAACCCTGCTGGTGGGGGTTGATTTATTGTTATATGATCTATGTTGAAAGACAAGATTTTTACAAAAGTAAGGTATAGCTGTATTGGATTCAGGTTCATCCCTTTAACCTTCTGCAACAAAATAAATGTCTCTGAAAAGAGAAATTATGTTTCATTTGTTGGGATAAGTAATATCATCATTTTTGGTAATTTGTGATTAACTACATGCAGTTTTTCTAGATTGATCATGATTAACTGGGCAGAATGGTCAGAAAAGGTGATCAAGACCAATTTTTTTCCATGAGGTGAAGCAGCAATAACGAGTAAATGTTCATGTCTAGTAATGTTGTAAACTGACCATTATGAAAGGAGATAGCCCCTTCTGTCATAAAACCTTGTCCATTAATCGATGGTATGGCTATTTTATGTAGTAATTTCTCTATAAATTCTTTACAATGTGAGTTGCAGTCACCAACCAGAACAGTTGGGCTTGCATTCATGGCAAAAATTGAATTTATGTTGGAAATTATAAATTCTATTTTTGTCTTTTGTACTGGCATAAATACATTCATCATAATTATTTTTTGAGTGAGTATAATTATTATATTTGAATCAATTTAAAGTATTTTGAAATTTTCAAATGTACAATCTTGAGCAATTACAATTCCAGTTGCTGCAGATGGAGAGGATGAATCTCTGGAACATGAAGAGAAACCCTGGCTCTTCAGGTTGGCAGGATTTTTTGGTTAGCCTACATATATTCTCATTTCTAATAATCCTGTTGTATGCAATTACATTTGATTTATCCAGATGTCTATCTTCAAAATTTTTATTGATTGAATTAAGTCATCTGACATTTAAAACAGTAATTTCAAGTTTAATTAATAATCTTATTTTTGTTAGGCACTCATGCCTTGTAACTTTTCTTTCTTAATTCCCACAGCATCCTGAAATACCTGACCACTTTATTCATCAACTGTTACAACCCAATGATATACCTTTTGCTCACTGTAAGTGTTTTTGTTCAAATCGTACCTTTTCAAGTCTTCTAATATGACACCCTGGTTTGTGCCTATACTCAGTGTGCATTTCTGTTTGGGTAGGTAGATCTGGAGTGATAGCCTCCATCACTTCAGTTGATGTCTTATTCATAAGTTGGCCATGGTAGGACTTTGGTTGAAATTCTGCATCTTTTATGTATATCAATCATGTCTTAAGTTTCAATCTCAAGTGCCATTATTTGTGTGTAATCTTTATTTGCACTCTCTGACTGATTTTGTTGGTGACATTTCATCTGGCATAACATTGCTGTAATTCTCTTATTTTCTTTTCCAGTGTTTAATCTCTTCTGCTCATAGAGCTAAGCTGGAATTGCCTGGTGGGCAATTTTAAGCTACATTGTTTGTTATTATCTTGTATGTTGCCAGTTCCTTTTTTTTTCACTTTTAGGTCATCTATTTCTCGGTTGGCCTCAAAAGGTTTGATGTGTTTTATATTCTTGTCTGCTTTTGATTCAATTATATATTCTTTATCTGTTTTTGCATACCTTGGATATTATTTTGTATGTCATTTAGTTCCTTATTTTTCAGTTTTAACTCATCTAGTTCTTGGTCACCCTCAATTTGTTTGATGTGTTTTATCTTCTTGTCTACCCTTGCTTTACTTTTTGTATCTTCAATTATATCTTCTTTATCTGGTTGGCCTATTTCTCCACATTTTTTTTACATTCTGCTTATATCTAATTTTGATCTTTAGTGTTCATCAAATGTATCTTCTATTACAGCTTCAGAGTATCTTCTATTACAGCTTCAGATTCCAATCTTTGATTGTTGTCTTGATTTCCTTTTTATGATTTATTTTCCTGATCATGCTTTATCTGTTTTGCTCTCACTTGTAATCTTTTGCCTTCTTTTCCATTGGTTAATTTGTCTTTCTCAAACAGCTGTGATAGTAATGACTGATCTGCAATTTCCATCATACTTTGCTTTTTATTTCTTTGTATATCATATTATTCTTTATTATTCTTTTGCAAATCACCCATCTTTTTGTCACCCTTTTGATATTGGAGTATTTTCTTTTATCTGGTCTTGGCTCATTTTTGTTCCTACCATTGTACATTCATAATCTGGAAGTTCTATTTCTGACAATTTTGTTTTATTTTTTTGCATGCCATTTATTTCTGCCCAATTTTTTTTATTTTTTTGCATGTCATCTATTTATTGGCCAGTCTCTGTGTGTTTGAAATTTTCCATCATCTTATCTGGGTTTGCTTGATCTTGCATTTGCTCTGTTGTGTATTCTTTAATTAATATTTGCTGTGTTTTAGCTTCTGATTGTCCATTGTGGTAGTGCTTTCTGTCACAGTCTAATACCAGGTGTTCTGTACTGCCTCATACAAAACATTGTGGCCTAAGACCTTTAATTTTATAGTCAGTACTGATTCCTGATCCAATATTATGCTTCTGATATCTGCAGGTCTTACGCCTTCATTCATCTTGATCTTGAAATAAAAACTCTCTGAATACACCAGTGTAGGCATGTCTGAGCAATACAGTGACATCATGTATATCAGGTGCCCAAAGGCTCTCATTCGATTTGTGAAATCATGTATAGTATATCTAAAATAGGTATTATTAATAATGCTGGTGTTATAAAATTGCATTTCTTTAACAATCATGAGAGCATAATTTTCCAAAGTATTAGTTTTTTCTCTAAAATCTGAGCATTGCTTTTCATTAATGAATTCTACTGCCAAATACCTTGAGTTGGTATGCTCTCCAATGGTTGATACTGAGCTCCACATTTTGTTCTTCAATAACTCTTTATATAATATTTTTTCTTGGAAAGATGTAGATAGAGAATTTTTTATCTGTTGCAGCCAAGATGATTGACTTTTATTGCAAATAATCTCTTAAATAAGGAAAACAATTTTTTTGGTATAGTATCATTAATTCTGTGATTTATCTCTTCCACTTCTTTTTTTTAACCAAACATTTGAAAAAGGCACATCAGTATAACATTCATCCTTATTTATATCATTCATTTATTCAGGTCATTTTGATTGGTCGATCTAAATCTTGAGATTTGTTTTGTATTTTGTGAATTTAAATCTACAATGTTCACATATGTTCATCCAAACTTTATCTTGGATTCTTATGTAGAGGCCATTTTAACAATATAAAGTATCTGAGTATCACTTAACAAGAACTAAATATTATAAGCAATGAATCACTTACTTTGTGAATAAAAGTCCATTTTTCCTGATATGTGTGACTATTAACTATCTTCAGGTGATGTTTTAAGGAAATATTTTTTGGCAATTCAATATTTTTTATATACTTTTACTGGAAACATTTATCTCATGCATCTAACTAAAACGCAGCAGGGCTGCATTATTATTATTATTATTATTATTATTATTATTATTATTATTATTATTATTATTATTATTATTATTATTATTATTATTATTATTATTATTATTATTATTATTATTATTATTATTATTATTATTATTATTATTACTATTATTATTATTATTATTATTATTATTATTATTATTGTTGTTGTTGTTGTTGTTGTTGTCATTATTATTATTATTATTACTATTATAATTATTATTAATATTAAGTTTCAACAATAATAAACTTTATTAATCCTTTCGGTTCCATAGTATTACAATTTCAGTAAATTGTAGCAAGTAGCAAGATACATGTTTAAACCTATTACTGTCAGTTCATTTTCGAGTATTACATTATTCATTTTTGTTAAAAGTACTTATCTCTATCAGCATTTGTATATGATTTTATCCACTTTAAAGTTTTTCAATTTAGCACATTATTGTCCAATAAGAGCATAATCTGGACCATACTTTCTTTAATTCTTAGGAAATAAGAGATTAATTTCATCGTTTTTTATTTCAAATATCATGGTATATCCTGGAAAAACATTATAATGGTATATGATTGTTCTTTATCTTGCAGTCTTTATATTCTAGTTTGTCATTCAAACCAGGATCCTATGATCATATTTCTGATCATTAACAGCTTACATAGTTTATTCATAAACCAGCAACTACATTCTTTATAACTTTTTTGCTTGTCTGAGCAGGGACCACGTAGCTGCATAAATATCTGGGCTACTGATCTGCTTGTCTTTAACTTGAATTGTAATCAACTTGTTCTCAAATGTAGATGGATGCCTTCTGGGGTTATTAACCAAAAGCACACCTAGTGCACCAGAGTGCAAATAAGCTGAACATCATGACCTTTATGGCTGGTACAGACCTATCTTTGTAAGTTGACATAATTTGCATCTTGAAGTGTTTTGTTCTCTGTATTGCCTTTGCAGAATGCATCTAGTCTGCTCCAGGGCCTTGTAGTTAAAAGGCCACAGAATAGATCAACCAACCTGTACATTCTTATATGATGTAAAAAATATTTAGTAGGTAAAGCTTTCAATTTTTTGTTTATAAAATGTAGGAACTTTATAGTTGTGATATTATTTATTGCTTGATTACATAGTTGTTTCCTATTTGTAGTATTGACAAAATCTCCTCATTGTAATTATTTTGATGTATAAACTTATATATTTTCCAATATTTATACTTTTGCTCTGATTGATTTGAGTTTTTTCTTTCCCACCTGCCTTGGTAGATGCTGACAGCCAAGAGCAATCTTTTGGAGGATGCCCACGTGTCTGTGTTATCTGCTCTAAGTGTTTTAATTTAGCAAACTTAGTGAGTATAGCAAACATAGCATTCATTGTTTCGAATGTTTGAAATATTTGTAAGCTATGCAACCCCAGTCCATTTGCCATAAGAGGATGATTTAGTTTTGTCATTGAAATTGCCACTATAATTTTTACCCAGATGATCTTATGACATATGAAATTAATGTGTGCCAAATTTTTTTTTGAAAATTGAACTACATGAATTTAATATTTTATCTTGGTTATTATAATCTTGTTAATCAGTTGCACCTTTGTATGTATGGACAAATATGCCTTTGAGAGTGGATAAGATATGTTCTTGAAATATTCTTTGAGATTGGCTTGGATCTGACCACTCATTCCAGAGGTTCCTCGAAAAAAAGAAAGCCTAGGAATAGAATAGATTTTGCTCGATACATTGGCTCACGTGACCTTCCAGTGAATAGTGTTCAGGCTGCAGTCTTTTTTAGGTTTATGCTCATTCTGTATTTTGTTGAGAATTGTTCAAGCACTGCCTGTAGCTGTGGTATTTGCTTCTTGGATGTCATGAAGACTGTCATATCATCCATGTACATGTGACGTGCAATTGTCTGTGTTGTACCATATATTTTAACTCCAATGAATGTGCTATTGATTTTTTTCAATAAGTGGCTTGATATAAAAAATAAACGTTAATGCATTCAGGGGAGACCCTTGAAACTCTGATTGCATTGGGATGAAAGAAGATGAATTTCTGCCATTCATAGTAACAAAGAGTTTTATGCTTACTATCAAGTTTGCAGTTAAATATAGCTGAGCTTTGATTATTTTATTCTGCTTGATTATATCCAGTAGCACAGGGATTCTCACTGAATGAAAAGCTAAATCAATGTCTATCTGCACTACCACTGTATTGTATTTCTTTTTTATGTAGTAGCTATCATCATGGTCTTGAATCATAATGCTGTTTGTGCTGTCAATGATGTCTTCTTTTTAAATTGTGATTCCCTGATGTTAAAATATACGGCTCAATCTTATATTTTATAATCTTTTCCAATATTTTAATAGGAAGAGGCCCCACATATATTGGTCTAAGCACTTTTGTTATTGGTGATTTTTTCTTATTATATGGCAATATTGCCATGAAGTATAATCACAGGAGTGGCTTAATTTCTTGACCAAGATGATTTGCTAAATCCTTGAGGTGTTTAGCTGTAAAAAAATTAATGCTTGAGAATGAACAGTGATATTTCATGGCCACCTCTGTGACAAGCATTGCTGATGGTTCTCATTTTCTTTATTATATTCCTTTTTGTAACAGGTAATTCACTTTCAATCTCTCTAAACATTTTGGTGGGTAACAAATGTGAGGCTCAACATTTATTTGAACAGTGGCATGATGATATTGTGGCCAGCAAATGTACTATCCTCAATCTGGATGGCCATTCACATCTTTATGTCTGGTACATAACATAAAGCCCACTTGATAAACTTTTGGGTTCACATGTGCTGTTGTGTCATGCAAAGCTTACTTTTCTTTATCTTTGAATATTGTTTCAGTGATTCACAGACCTTGTTATAAGCATCAGTCATCATTGTTATGTGTATTTGGGTGTTGTGTATTAAATCCATCATTATTAGTCTCTGATGTAGCTGATTGGTATATTGCAGAAGCCTTGATGGTGGGGGTTGATTTATTGTTATATGATCAATGTTGAAAGAAAAGATATTTACAAAAGTATGGTATTGCTGTATAGGATTCAGGTTCATCCATTTAACCTTCTGCAACAAAATATGTCTCTGAGAAGAGAAATTCTGTTTCATTGGTTAGGACAAGTAATTCATCATTTTTGTTAGCTTGTGATTAACTACGTGCCGTTTTTCTAGATTGAACATAATTAATTGGGCAGAATGGTCAAAAAAGATGATTGAAATCAATTTTACTTCTATGAGGTGATGCAGCAATAGCGAGTAAAAGTTCACATCTCTTATTGTTGCAAACTTACCATTATGAAAGGAGACAACCCCTTCTGTCTGAAAGCCTTCTCCACTAATCAATGGTATGCCTAATTTATGTAGTAATTTCTCTATAAATTCTTTATAAGGTAAGATGCAGTCACCAATCAGAACAGTCAGGCTTGCATTCATGGCAAAAATTGAATTTATGTTGGAAATTATAAATTCTATCTTTTGCTTTTGTACTGGCATAAATACAAGCACTATATTCATCGCAATTATTTTTTGAGTCAGTGTTATTATTAGGTTTGAATCAATGTAAAGTATTTTGAAATTTTCAAATGGACAATCTTGAGGAATTACAATTCCAGTTCCTGTAGATGGGGAGGATGAATCTCTGGAACATGCACAGAAGCCCTGACCCCTCAGATAGGCAGCTGGATTTATTAGTAAGCCTACATATATTTCTCATTTCTAATAATCCTCTTGTATGCAATTGGATTTGATTTATCCAGATGTTTAACTTCAATATTTTTATTGATTGAATTAATTTATCTGACATTTAAAACAGCAATTTTAAGTTTCATCAATAATCTTTTTTTGTGTTAGGCACTCATGCCTTGCTACTTTTCTTTCTTGATTCCCACAGCATCCTAAAACACCATACACTGCTACAACCCAATGATATACCTTTTGCTCATTGTGAGTATACTCTTGTTCAAATCTTACCTTTTTAAAGCTTCTGATAGTTCACCCTGGTTTGTGCCTATATTCAGTGTGCATTTTTGTTTGGATAAGGAGATCTGGAGTTATAGCCTCAATCACTTCAGTTGATGGTTTATTCATAATCATTGGCTGTAGTAGGATTTTGGTTGCAATTCTGCATCTTTTATGAATATCAATCCTGTCTGCAGTTTCAATCTGAAGTGCCATTATTTGTGTGTAATCATTATTTGCACTTTCTGACTGATTTTGTTGGTCACATTTTATCTGGCTTACCTTTGCTGTAATTCTCTTATTTTCTTTTCCATTGTTTAATCTCTGTTGCTCATAGAGCTGAGCTGGAATTGCCTTGTGTGCAATTTTAAGCTTACTTTGGTTATTATTATCTCGTATGTTGTCCAGTTCCTTTTTTTCCACTTTTAAGTCTTCTATTTCTCAGTCAGCCTGTTGCGCAGTTTCATTTTTTTTCACTTTTAAGTTATCTAGTTCTCGGTCGGCCTCAAGATGTTTGATGTGTTTTATCTTCTTATCTGCTGTTGCTGCAATTATATCTTCTTTATCTGTTTTTTGCTTACCTTGGTTATTATCTTGTATGTCATTCAGTTCCTTATTTTTCAGTTTTAAATTATCTAGTTCTTGGTCACCCTCAAGGTGTTTGTTATGTTTTATCTTCTTGTTTACCCTTGCTTCATGTTCTGTATCTTCAATTATATATTCTTTATCTGGTTGGCCTATTCCTTCACATTTTTTTGGCATACTGCTTATATCTATTTTTGATCTTTGGTGTTCATCAAGTGTATCTTCTATTACAGTTTCAGATTCCAGTCTTTGATTGTTGTCTTGATTTCCTTTTTATGATTGATTTTTCTGATCATGCTTTATCTGTTTTACTTTCACTTGAAATCTTTAGCCTTCTTTTCCATTGGGTAGGTTGTTTTTCTCAAACAGCTGTGATAGTACTGACTGATCTGCAATTTTCATCATATTTTGCTTCTTATTTCTTTGTATATCATCTAATTCCTTATTATTTTTTTTGCATGTCACCCATCTTTTGGTCACCTTCTTGATGTTTGGAGTGTTTTTTTTATCTGGTCTTGGCTGATTTCAGTTCTTTCCATTGAACATTTTTTATCTGGAACTTCTATTTCTGCCATTTTTTATTTTTTGCCATGTCATATATTTTTGTCCAATTTTTTTTTTATTTCTTCGCATGTCATCTATTTCAGGGCCAGTCTCTAGGTGTTTGAAATTTTCCATCATCTTGTCTGGGTTTGTTTGATCTTCCATTTGCTCGGTTGTGTATTCTTTAATTAATATTTGCTGTATTTTAGCTTCTGTCTGACCATTGCTGTTGTGCTGACCTTCACTGACTAATGTCAGGTGCTCTGTACTGCCTCATACAAAACATTGTGTTCTAAGTTCTTTAATTTTTATACTGAGAACTGATCCCTGATCCAATATTATGCTTTCGATATCTGCAGGTTTTATGCTTTCATTCATCTTGATCTTGAAATTAAAACTGTTTGAATACACCAGTGTAGACTTGTCTAAGCAATGTAGTTGCGTCATGTATAACAGTTGCCCAAAGGGTCTCAATAGTTTTGTGAAATCACATATAGTATACCCAAAATAGGTATTATTAATAATGCCGGTGTGATAGTTTTGCATTTCTTTAACAATCATGAGAGCATAATTTTCCAAAGTATTAATTTTGTCTCTAAAAGCATTGCTTTTCATTAATAAATTCTACCGCCAAATACCTTGAGTTGGTATGCTCTCCAATGGTTGATACTGAGCTCCACATTTTGTTCTTCAATAACTCTTTATATAATATTTTCCTTGGAAACATGTAGAGAGGGAGATTTCTATCTGTTTCTGCCAAGATGATTGACTTATTTGAAAATAATCTCTTAAATAAGGTAAACAATTTTTATGGTAAAGCGTCATTAATTCTGCGATTTGTCTCTTCCACTTCTTCTTTTAACCAAACATTTTGCAAAGGCACATCAGTATCACATTCATTAAATTATTTATATCATTCATTTATTTAGGTCATCCTGATTGATGTTGCTAAATCTTGAGATTTGTTTTGTATTTTGTGAATTTATATCTGCTACGTTTGCCTATGTTGTCTGTGCTCTAAGGTTGCTATATATTCATGAAGTCTGATTTACCCAAACTTTATCTTGGATTCTGATGTATATGCCGTTTAGCAATAGAGTATCTGAGTAGCACTTAAAAAGAACTAAATATTATAAGCAATGAATCACTTACTTTGTCCATTTTTCCTGATAGGTGTGACTATTAATTATCTTCAGGTGATGTGTTAAGGAACTATTTTTGGCAATTCAATATTTTTATATACTTTTGTTAAAAACGTTTATCTAATGCATCTAACTAAAAACACAGCAGGACTGCATTTTTATTATTATTAATGATGCTGTTGTTTTTGTTATTATTATTATTATTATTATTATTATTATTATTATTATTATTATTATTATTAGTATTGTTGTTGTTGTTGATATTATTATTATTATTATTATTATTATTATTATTATTATTATTATTATTATTATTATTATTATTATTATTATTATTATTATTATGCTACAAGATTTATACTTCATATTTAAATTATATTTTTTCATATGTATTACTGATGCATCCATTTTAATAGTTTGAAGTAACGTTTTACAAATTACATCATTCTTGTGTTTTTATTTTTATTCTATGTTGCATAACTTTTTTTAGTTTATGGTGACAGCTTTATAATTGTCAGAAATTATGATAAAACATTTTAATTAATATTTAATAGTCTATTGTATTATACAGTTATTGAATTTGACATCACATTTATGATATATCGTTTAAATAATAAGAAAGATTTAAATATGTTAAGCCACAGAATGTATGTATATAAATATAATTATACACTTAAAAGGTGAGAATATGTATTTTTTGTATTGTCACATTTTTTATTTTTATTTTATATAATAAAGTATTTTTTGAATAAACTACGTGTTATTTTGTTAAAATTTACAACCTTTTACTGACCAAAATTTCATTACCATTTTTATGGTTAGGCTTTTAATAATAGTCTGTTAGACGTTACATAGTAACAAGATTGAATGTGAAATATAAAAAAAATCATCCTTATATATATATATATATATATATAAGTGATGATGATCTTTACTATTTGTGAGACACTGGAAAGTCTGATAGAGTGGATATAAATCCCATAAACATTTTATAACATTGTTCCAGTGGCAGCTATTTCAAATGTTGTTTTAATAGTATTAAAAAACTATTGGGAAGCATATAAAATATTTAACACTTTATTTGTTGGTATTGTTAAACAATAATTAAAAATAAACAGCAAAATCAATTTATAAGTCTTCTAAATTTTTTTTATAAACAATCTTTAAATATACTATATTTTAATGTAAATTGAAATGCAACAGTCTAGATGATTCTCACTAGAGGGATCAAACTTAATTTATTCACATTTTACAGTGATTGGCTCATTCAGAACCAATCCTGCCATATAATATAAAGTATGTAATTTAAAAGTTTGTAGGGGGAGAGGGACTACTCTAAGAAATGTAAATGGAACAAGACTACAACTCTACTTCTGAAGTAAAAGAGAAGTAAGCTAGAAAATAATATTTTTTTTTAAAAATTAATTGGGGCAAAATTTCATAGATAGATTGATTTGAATACTATGGAGTAAACTCAATAACCTTGTGAAATCTTTACCCTACTTTTCATTGATCTTGGATTCTTAACTTTGCCTACTGAAGGAAACACTGGAAGGACGCTATTTGAATAAGTATTTGCAGAAACAAGTACCATTTGGAACAAAAAATAATACCAGAAAATGTAAGCAATTATTTTATTTTTTTATTTTGATCAATTATCAGAACTAATCATAACTCAAAAGTTATTTAGACTAAAAAAAAAGAGATTAAAGTATTTTAATTTTCACAGCAGCATTAAGCAGAAAAATCAATTTGTCTATAAATTAATATTTGAAGAAAATATTCTAGAGAAGTTTCAAGAATTAATGAAGAAATTAAAATTTCACTTTAAATCATATAAAATAATTAGTTTGAAAAACAAAGTGCATGAAATATTTCTTATTTCATTGGGAAAAAATTGTCTGCTCAAATATTCCCCGGGAAGCAGTCACGTATATATATATATAATTATTATTATTAATAATTGCTTACTATTAAATCAATTCTGCTTAACATTCTTAAATATGAAATAAATTGCCAATAATAGTGAATAAAGAAATATTGATTTTTTTCTTGATTATACAACATATAAAGTAATAATATTTTGAGTGTTTAAAATTACCCAGATTATTTAAGAATGTAACAATTACTGTGGATAGGAAAAACAAAGTAAACAAAATTCTTAAATGATTTAAAAGTTTATTTTCAAATATCATAATAAACTGATTATAATTGTGCTACATTTGGAAAAATATATGTTACATATTAATTAAAATCGCTTAGAAGATCGTATTTATAATTAAATAGATTCTTCTCAGTATAACTTAAAACATCATAATTTGATGATAAAAGGGAAGTGAAAAAAAAAAAAAATTATTTATTTTATCGTTAGTGAATAACTTCAACGTGATAATATTTCAAACAGTTTTAAAATCACCCAGATTATGTAAGAGTATGACAGATAGTCATGCAGATGAAAAAAAAAGAAGAAAAACAAAAATAGACAAGTCAATAGATATTAATTAAACCTATTTTAAGTGACTCATTCTTGAATATGTTTTAATATTGCTTCAGTATGCTTACATTAGTACACAAAACGATAAAGGATTTCTATTGCCATTAGAGAAATGTTTGAATTTTGTCTGAAGATGTTAATATTGAACCGGATAACCAATATATATATATATTAGTCAGAAATGTTTGCTTATCATATCCATTTTCATGTTGTTTTAATTATAAGAATGAATCAAACTTCGATAAAGTCCAATGGTAGAAGATGTATTGATTGTTTAGTTTGTTAATTGCTATATATAATATTGTAATGTATTTTTTTTCCTTTCATGTGTTATTCAGGTATTAAGTTTTTTTTTTATGTCAGGGTATAGAATATACTAAGTAATGATGTAGCTGTGTATAAGATTATATAAATTTATTATCCATATTTGTATTATTTTCCCAATGAAGGGAAAGCATAATGTTAAATATTATTTGTCTGGAATAAAGAGAAATGTTTATCTCTTTCATTGCTAAACAGATGTTAATATTATATTGAGGAAAGGAACAAATAGACCCAAACTGGTCAAAATATACACATCATGATACCATTGGTCTATTATATAAAATAATTTAACAAGTATTTTTTTATTATTATTGCTTAATTTGGCTTATGAACGGGAATGTCCGCTTTAAATACAAAATGTAGTTTAATCTTTTTTGTTTACATGTACAT
Source organism: Epiperipatus broadwayi (assembly GCA_028023455.1). Taxonomy (NCBI): domain Eukaryota; kingdom Metazoa; phylum Onychophora; class Udeonychophora; order Euonychophora; family Peripatidae; genus Epiperipatus; species Epiperipatus broadwayi. The sequence goes on along the minus strand of JAQFVV010000046.1, from coordinate 6,988,851 downwards.
GGATTGCTATAATAAAAGGTATAATTATTATTTTGAAATAATTAAAGGTTATTTTACTGATATTGGTGGTCTGTTTATAAAACATTAACAGTCTCTGCAATGTGCAATGGAATATTTATATTTCCACTTAGATTATTATTGTTGTTTTACCTTGCTATTATATTGATCAGAATGTGTGATAGATTCTAGGATGAGTTTGGGCTACATATAATAGCCTTAAATATAATAATAATTAATATTGTATATGGGATGATGAAGAATTCCCCATTGTGGATTAATATGAGAGGATGATATTGTTGGGGTTGATTAAGAGTTTGTGCTTAGAGCATAGTTAAGCCTAAGGAAAAAAAAAGTTAATCCCAAGATCTGAATTCTGTTTTCCAGTAAAGAGACACTACCCACAGTTTTATATCTATGAAAAGGTATCAGAATTGACCATATTCTTATACAACTATTATGTTGTTTCTTGATATACAACTATCATGTTGTTTTTGTAGAGCCTCCTTTATTTAGATCTCTCAAGAAGTTATATAGTTAATATTCCACCATGTATGATAAAGTGTAGTGGTTTTTTTTTAAATCGAATGGCAAGGATAATATAAAAATCATATTATGGGACATTGATAGATAGTGTTGTCTAATTGACATAGTGTCTTTCTGATGTTGTGTAATCTTCATCAGTTTATAAACGTACCAACCAAAATTTGCTAGTGTTTGTAGAACTTCTACATAAAAGAGCAAGGTGTGTACATGGACAATGTGGATTGGTTTTCAACAAGTAGGTATTTACTGATGAATTGGTAAGATCAGTCAATTAATAAAAGGTTAAGTTTTAGACACAGTGAATGTTTTTGGTGTCAAGTATGTGCATTTAACTGATGATGTTTGCCCCACATAAATGCAATGAAATTTTTTATAGAGTAAATTATAATAAATTATTACTTGTATTGGAGTAAGATACTTGCCCTTATCATATTCTAATAACTCAAACAGCTACAGTTTGATATAATAAATTGGAATTTAGATGTTTTTTTTTTTTATATTTAAAAGTTGTGTATATCCAAAAGATATTAATACATTTTGTTTGCAATTTCAATGCTAAGATAGCTCAAATAAGTTTAACTGTCTTAGTCTACCTGATAGAATAATAAATAAACATATCTAAAATGTTTGTCATATTAGTTGGTCATTACTTAGCACATCATTAATTTCCATCCCTAATTTTGGAATGGATTTATCTTGTTTTGTGTAATGCATCTGAAAGAGACTTTTACATAATGTAAATAAATATTGTTGTGCTAAAAAATTATTTAGTTATCAGTATTCTTATTGCTAATCAACACACCCACACATTATTATTGTTATTGCTATCGACAGATCCTGTGATTATAGGGAAATTGTCATAACCAATATTGTAAAAGTCACTATATGTAGGTATATCAGAATAATTGTGTTAAGCCCTTTAATTTATGAGTATATCTAGGGCATCCTAACTTAATAATTAAACATACTAACCTAAAGAATATTAGTTAACCTTTTAACTGCTAATTATATTATTGGTTGTATGAGGTAAAAATCAAATCTTTTAATTGGCCAACTCACAAACTGAAGACAAAGCCTATTGTTAAAACATATTCGCCTATAATATTAAATTCAACTCAGATACGTTTATAAAAAGTATATTACTAATTTTTCAGGTTATGAAGAGAACGAAAGTTCTTTCAAAAATTAATTGCTATTTATTTATTCTAAAATATTCAATTTCGGCAACATAAAAGCTATAATATAAACAAAAAGGTCGACTATTACGTTATAGAAAAGTAAATATTTCTTTTAAATATTTCTTTAATGTTTTTACTAAAATCTTCAATATTTTTCGAAAATAATTTTGTTTTTTTAGTTTTTTTTTAAAAAACTAGATTAATTTCTGAAATTATATTTTTTTAATACTTAAAATTGCATTCGAAATGAAAATCTCAGCGTTTTTCTTTATTTTCTTTGATCAGGTGGTTTCTTTGTTCTTTCCAGCCAATCAGAATGTCTTTTTTGGCTGAGAGCATGCTAAGAACCAATCCCAAGTAATGTTCTTTCTTTGTTTAGGTTTAAATGCGTTTTTTTTTTTATTTTTTACTTGTAAAATAAATCGGAAGAGGGCACCATCTTACAGAACTTTTAAAAACCTATTCAAAACCTATCAAACAAATTTTTTAGCATAAGAACTGGCAGAGTTAGAGTGACGTCAGATGTCTACGAGGAGCCTCATAGGAGGCGGGAAAAGGGTTAAGTGATATACTAAAATATTAAAAACCTAATATTGGTTTGATCAGTTAATTTGAATCCACAGAACTATCATTCACTGGTCATGGTCACCTTATTTCTAATTAACGGAGAAAGAAAGTTGGAAAGCTATTGCATTTAGCTATTGAAAAAATACTCTTACTTATTGAAGCTTAAAGTTTAGCATTGTTAGGGACTTTATAGAATTTTTTGAAATTATTGAATATTGTTTAGTAATTTGATTCAGTATTAAGAGCTATTCTGTGTGTGGTATGCTTGGGTAGTGGCAAAATCCCTCTCAATGACCCAAGTGTATCTTGTATTTCACCCTTTAAGCTATGTGAACCCTGTGAAGGATAAGTTATATCAATTTGTGATAGGATTTGAATATAGGGTAAATTTGTATCGAGTTAATTATTGTAATTAGAGTGGATTGTGTTACATTCACTGTGAGATATATGGTCAACCAAACTTCAAAGTATCTATTACTTCTTTTGTCTGAAATATAAAGTTGGTTTTGACTTTATGGTGAATATTCTAGTCTTAGTAAGCTTAGAATCTGTATTTTATTTAATTGTCTTATTATTACTTAATTCAATATCAAATTTAGAGTTCTGTGCATAATCTCTCATCATCATCATTCCTCTCATCTGTCACTTCAATCTTTCTTTATTCTCTTTTTTCATCCTAATTCATTATCCTAATTCACTCATCATTCATTAGCTCTTATTCCATTCTCATCTTAATCATCCATTAACTCTTACACATCTTCATTCTCAGATTCATTTTATTTATTATTTAATTATTATTTATTTTCATCATTCATTTAATCATTTATACCCTCATTTACTTATTGCCTAATTTATACTTCTAATTTCATATTAATTCCCTCAATCTAATTATTATTTATTCATTAGTTTGACAAATATGAAGTTCATTTTATAATTTTATGTTTGTTTGCTGGTTTGTGGATTTTGAAGTTAGCTTGTCCAGAAATTATTAATCACCTTGTGATCTTCTCTAAGATTATAGTTTCATGCGAGATTAGCTAATAAAGAAATCATTTTTGGATTACCATTTGTTTTAGACATATATTCTAGATTAGTTGTAGCTAGGAAGGTTACAGAGAAAGATATGGTTTCCAAACATATAAATTGGACTAGTTAGATTAGTGGGAAAGGCAATGTGTAGGCCTGATTGTCAATGATCAGAGGACAAGGTTACAGTATATATATATATATATATATATATATATATATATATATATATATATATATATATATATATATATATATATATATATATATATATATATATATATATATATATATATATATATATATATATATATATATATATATATATTGTGGGAAAGGCAATGTGTAGGCCTGATTGTCCAATGATAAGAGGACAAGGTTACAGTATATATAATGTAACCTTTTTATTAGGTCCAAATAGATTCAATGAGTCGATTTAAAAAAAAGAATTAAGGATATATTTTGAATGGTATAACTATTTTATAATGTTGGTAATGTCTTAAAATGCTTTGGTAAAGTAAAATGAGAGTGGTAAATACATAAAAACTATATTAATATGTTAAAATAATAAAGTTAGCTAAATATTATAATTTTGTATTGTTGGGAAAACTGGCCATAATGACATAATATATTAAATGTCTTCTTAAACATGTGTTTAAAAGCTAGTTTTAAAATAATGACTTAAAATTAAATAAAGCATTATATTTAAAAATATATATTTAATATTTGTGTTATAAATTATGTATTTAAAATATAATATTTTGTGATGGCAAATGTGTTTAATTAACAGTATCAAAACATTATTCCAATTTCTATCATTATATTATTGTTTTTTAATAGAATATTTTTTATAATTAAATATTTATTTCTGTTATTAGCCTGCAATTAAAAAATAGTAACATTGTCTGGATTTGAAACTCACATGACACAAGTACTCATACTTTGTGCTTACAAGTTTTCTAAAGTTAGTTTCAAAACTGCTTTAGAGTTGTTCTAAACATTGAAAAATTTGTTTGTCACACTATAAAAGTAACTGTTAGAAAATATTTAATTGTGTGGTTTTAAAAGAAATGTAGTTAATAAAGTTAATTTTTTTCAAAATATATATGCATTAAAAATAAATATTGGATAAATTAATAAAGTATTATTTTTAAAATGTTATTTTAAAATGTTTAATTCATTTAAATAAAAGCATATAATTAATTTAGAATTAAATAATATATTATTTAATGAGTCATATTTTTATTTAAAAATTAATTACATGAGATAGTACTAATATGTAAATATATCACCAGATAAAGATCTAATTGCCAATCAACTCATCAACTTAATTTAGTATAAAATTGGGTGATCTCATTTTTCCCTGTGCTTTTAATAACTTAAATAGGTGCTTAATAACTAAATAACTGTCTTAATGATTTATTTTTTAATATCAAAGTTTTTCCTAGTTTATTACTTGAAATTATTGCTTTAAAAGAGAGTATTGAAAAAAACTATAAATTTACTAAGTTAAAAATCATGCATTTTTAAAGTAGCAAATTGTCTACCAATTATTTTATTAAACCTTGAGCCAGATTCACAGTAGCTATGGATTCAATACCAGAAATAAGTATATATTCAAGAAATTTAAGGATGTAGGTACAGATACCAAGTAAAAATACAATTTTAAAAATATTATTTGAAAAAGATATATCATTATTTATCTTAATATTTTGGACATGGTGGAGAAAATTAAACAAATATATTTTTCAAAAATTTTGTATTTTAAATGTATTATATCACAAGGATAGATAACCCTATATGAAAATCAAAAGCTATATGGTAAAATATTTCACTTTTAATATTTTAAAAGAGTTGCAGTAAATATTTTTAAAAGAAATATTGTTTTAAAAAGCTTGTTATAAACTTATTTTGAAGTGGTGATAAAGATATAAAAAACCAATATTACTGCAAATATATTATTATATGACAAGTCATCATTAAAAAAAGACTGCACTTATTTAATAATGTAAAAACTGATATTTAGAAAATTATTCATCCGATAGCAAATATGTGGGTAATTAAAAATTATTGTGACTGAAATAACTTTATAATAACTTTATTTAAATAACTAAAATAATATTTTAAAAACAGAATAACATGTGTATTTTTCGTACAAGTTTCCATGAATCCATATAGCAGAAACTGATGCATCGACAAGCCCATGTAATATCCTTGTGAATGGAAAACTCTAGAGATTTTTTTAAAAAACTTTTCCAGTGATATCACAGTTTAATAATCATTGTGCTGAAAGCAATAGACAATTGACTATAATTTTTATGAACTTTCATCAAAGGATTAATGATTATTTTTCTAATTAATTTCAGATTTAAAAGTTGAGTTGATTTTTTTTTTCATTTATGAGTTTACTCTGCCACATTGAGGGTCATTGAGTGAAGAATAAAAAAAGTTTTGTTCTAAAGAGTTAGACAATGGTGGCTTTAGCAACAAACCTCAGGAAGTAACCTTCTATGAAGAACTTCTAATAAAGTAATATTAGGAGGAAAACAAATGAACTTTGTAAATTACTTTATGGCCGGTTGGAGTTTTTCATAAATATAGTTTCTTTTTCATTTTGCTTGCTAATAATAGTATTAAGTTTTTTATTATTATTAGGCAGAAAAATTTCATATAAAATATCTATTAATCTATCATAATTATAATTGTAAGGAATATTTAATTCTTTGTAAATTTTCTTTTATAAATATTTTCTATGTGTGATAGTGTCTTGCTGAGTAAATGTTATTATTATTTAATATGTTTCTTTTATAAAATATGGGACCAGAAAACGGCTAAGAGTGACCGACTGTATTTAGTGTCACTGTGGGTAAATTTGTAAAATATATTAATTTTACATGATGTATATTTTTTTAGATTGCTTGAAAGATTTTTATAGTATTACTTTATTATATGAGCATATGAATATGTGTGTATGCATTAAATACATATAAAACTTTATTATTTTTCTAGAAATATGAGCTAGATTTTTTTTTTGAAAATGGTATGCATACTTTTCTTTTATACTACTAATGTAATATGATTTAATGATACATATAATTTTTAAATGATTCTTTAGTGGAAAAACCCTATTATTTTTAAAAAATTGTTTTAATATTGATTTAATACATTAAAAACATCATTTGTATTTTATTACTGAATTTTGAAAGTGAATAAACCTTTTCTTGTTATAGTAGTTTTAGATTATTGAAGTCATACATCAATATTGTTTATTGTTTAGAATATTGGTTTGATATTTTTGCGATGTAGATTGATAAATCTATTATGACGACTTTAAGTGATAGTGATCTTGGGATTATGAAAAGAAATCAATGGGATGCGTATATGTAGGATTAATGGGGAATAGAAAGTAACTCATATTATTATCTTAGTAGTATATGCAGGTACATATGACGTTGCTCTGTGACCTGTATATATTTTCCAAGGCAGTGTCTTTCATGGTATTAAGTATATTAATGTTCGAAGGAGCTAAATAAATAACATGGACATTATTATTTTATATTTGAGTAATTAGACAGAGATGTCATACCCCTTTGTATGCATTGTTGCCATGCAGATTATCTCATATATTTTTATACTATTGAGTCTATACTCTAGATAGTTCTTCATCACTACACATCGGATCACTATATTAATTTCAAAAGTTATTGCATCGTACAGAATTGTACTTATGAAGGAAAATAATGAATAATTTTGGAATTGTAGAATTGTTATTTTTGAAAGAAGAAGAGATTGGTTTTTCTTGCTTTGGTTTATGTTGAGGTCAAATACAAATGAGATTGAAAATAAATGCAAACTATAAGAATTAAGAATCATAAATATTTCCGTATTTTATTTAAATATTTAAAAATATATGAGAAATAATAAATTATTCACGAGATTTTTGAATAATTTTGGATATTTTTTATTATACATGGTAATGCATATTTTTTAAAGAATAGAACATCAAAAAGAAGCAACACAAAATTGAATGAGTACTTATATTTTGTGAATATTATTTTATGTTTAGAATACACATAAAACACACATATAGGCATTTTTTATTAAAATAGTACCAAGCCAGGTATATAAAAGTATGTCAAACAATTTATTTTATTCAAGTCAATTTATTTATTACATGAACCAAGATAAATATTTTGAATAACATCAGCACTATCATAGTAGAAGTTTAATTAATTTATTATAAAATCTATGAACATATCTTAAAAATGAATGTTACTTCAGTAGTTTATGTTTTGTTATGATTTCGTGTATGCTTATGAAAAACATATTTTTAAAACATGTCAATTAATGGTTACTATATTCAATTATAAGTGTATTAGTAATTAGTAGTAGTATTATTATTGTAAATAAATGTGCAAAAGTTTATAAGTCAGAGTAAGGCTTATTTACTTGTTGATTTTTTTTTATTTTTTATTTTTAAAATGAGGAAGTATGTGATTTATCTAAGATATAACTGTAAATATTATATATAGTTTTTGTTAAAAGTCTATAATAAATTTTATTAAACTTGTTTTATAAAATTTTATATTGTATAGATTATTCACTATTACAAATATATGAACCCCCAATACAAAAAGAACATAATATTTGCACAGTACGAATATAATTTATTACTTAAGAAATTATGATGCTTCAGAATATAATATAATTGACAAATTTATATATATATATATTGTTTGATTAATAATAAATAAATAAATAATAATAATAATAATAATAATAATAATAATAATAATAATAATAATAATAATAATAATAATAATAATAATAATAATAATAATAATAATAATAATAATAATAATAATAATAATAATAATAATAATAATTATTATTATTATTATTATTATTATTATTATTATTATTATTATTATTATTATTATTATTATTATTCTGTGCTATGGGTGGTACACCATGTGCTCTTTGCAGTGGTCTTATATTTGGAAAACAGCCAAGAATTAAATGTATTAAATGCAATAATAAGTTTCATAAGTCATGTGTGAAATCTAATGGAATAATATTGCATAAAAATGAAGTAGAAATGGAGTCCTATATTTGTGATAAATGTGATCATAATACAAGTAGTAATAATGTAATGAAAGTCAATGAAAGCAAAATGGAGGTTATTTTATCAGATTAAATGATTCGCAAGACTTGGATATTTTTGATGGTCAAAATTTATTAGATAGTGAAGGTAATGAAATTTGTAAATTAATAGAAATTAATGCTATTTCTAATCATGGTTTTGATAAAGGAGAAAATAATCTAACTAAAATGGAAAGTAATTGTCTATCTTGTAAAAATTCTACTTTTTTATTGAATATAATTTTAAATATTGTCACAGATTTATCAAGTGAAATTAAATTATTGAAAGAAAAAATATTACTATAAAAATATGTTATTAAATGTATCTGTTAAAAATTTGGATATAAATAAAAATAATAATTATGGAAGCACAGATGGTAATTCTGTTGTTTTTAATAAAAAATAAAGTCAACTTGCTTTAAAGCAAAAAGAAAAGCAAGCTCCTGAACTTATTGTTTCTGATTTAAATTATCCTCCACTCTCTATTATAAATAGAAGTGAAGGGTTTGAGAAATTACAAAAGGAGGCAGTTTTTAGTGTCACTGGTAGATCAAGTTTTAAATTTAATGAACAGCAGAATAAAGCAATTAAAGTGAAAATTGATCAGTCAGATATAAAAACAAATGTAATGTCACATGAATTGTCTGGTATTTCTAATCAAGATAACACATGTAAAAAATCATATGCCTTTTATTTGAAAGATTGTGAAGATAAAGAAAAGGGTAGTTTTAAAACTGTATTTTATGGAAAAAATAAACATAAAAATATTAAAAATGCAAGCACATTGCCTATTATAGGAAGTCAGGTTAATAATGTTTTAAAAGCTGTTAAGACAAGAAAGAATTTTTTTTTCCTAACTAGAATGGATAATGATACCTCTGCTGTGGATGTGATTGCTCAATTGAAAAATGTTTTAGATATAAATAGTGTGTGTTATGAACTGAATACAAAGTCTAAAAAAATATTCATTTTATTTATCTATAGAAGAATCTGAATCTGATAAAGTTTTGGTCTGTAACATTTGGCCTTTGTCAGCAGTCATATTGCCCTTCTATGGGGATTTAAAATATTTAAGAAATTTTAATGTTGATAGTACACAGGATAATACTATATTAAATATTAATAAGATTATTGAAGAAAAGACAGACAATATTATATTGACTAATAATGTTGATGAAATTAGTACTATAGTGCAAGATATAAATTTGCAAAATAATATATGGAATAAACAGCAATTCATGAATTGTTATTATCAAAATGTTTGTGGTCTTAGAACTAAGGCAAGTGATTTTAAATTTGAATTGTTATTAAATGAATATGATATTATCTTTTTAAAAGAGACTTGGTTAAAAAAAATGAAAATATTAGTATATTTGCTGATAAGTATTGTGTGTATAGATGTGATAGAATTTATAATAATGAAACAAGAGGAGGTGTTACTTTGATTTCTATTAAAAAGACATAAAACATAGACAGATAATTATTAATGATAATAATATTGAATCTTGTTGGATTGAAGTTAGTTTAAAAATAAAAATAAAATATTGTTAGGTTCTATATATATTTGACCAGATGCATATTTAGTTAATGTTGAGGATATATTGGTGAAATATAAATATGATATTATTATAGTTGGGGATTTTAATGAAGTTGATTATTCAATACATAGTAATAAGAATGTTGATAATAGTAAACTTTATAGATTAAATTTTTTTGTTGATTTGGTTAGATTGATTCAACTTAATAGTATTATTAATTTAGGGATGGTATGTTGGATTTATTGTTTAGCACTAAGAATGATTTGAAGTGCAAAGAGGCTGATCAAGCTCTTTTTCCCCCTGATCCTTATCATCCACCTTTGGAATTTGTAATAGATGGATCTCATGAACATATAAAGCCTATGGTAAATAGTAAGAGAGATTGCAAACATGGTGACTATTATGGCCTTTATAAAGCTTTTGAAGACATTGTTTGGAATGTAATTTTCATGGAAAATAATCCAAATATAGCTGCAAATAATTTTGTTGGTATAGTTCAAAATTGTCTAGATAAATAAATTCCTGTTAGGCATTATTTAAATACTAATAATAAATATCCTAAATTATTTTCCAGGGAATTGTGTAAGGGCTTAAATAAAAAGTATAAATATCATAGGTTATATAAACTAACTAATGATAAATAATTGCATAAGAAATTTAGTGGTTTGCTTGTTTATACTAAAACTCTTATGAAAAGAGATTATAATAATAATTTAAATAGAGTTGAAGAAAATTTTAGGAATAATCCACAAATGTTTTGGAATTATATAAAAGATCTTAATCTTGTTGGAAGTAAGAGCTGTAGATATAATGTAATTAGACCTTCTATGAAGATCTAGTCAATCATTTCACAAATATGTATTTAGATACTTCAGATAATGATAATATGGTTGATATTAAATATAATAAAGAGAGTTTTTGGAATACATATGTTAATAAAATTGCAATTCCTGAAGTGTTTACTTTAATTTCTAAATTTAAATCGAAATATTCTATGGGACATGATAATATTCCTAATTTTATTATCAAGGATTGGGCTGAATGTTTGGTAGCACCATTGTATTATATCACTAATTTATCAATTGATGAACTATTATTCCTGATATATTTAAGATAGCTAAGGTTATACCAATTTTTAAGAAAATAGATAGATCTGATTCTGGTAATTATAGACCTATTTCAATTCTGTCACCTTTTGGTAGGATTTATGAAAGTTGTATTTATAGTAATATTATTGTAGATATGATTAAGATATTACCTAGTTATCAGCATGTTTTTTTACCTGGTAGATCTGCTGAAACTAATTTAATGGTGATATCGGATCATATTGATCATGCCTTATATGATCAGAAGCAATTAGATGTATATTTTGATATCACTCAGGCATTTGACAAACTTTCATACATTAGACTTTTGTATAAACTTAGAATGTTGGGTGTTAGTCCTCATTTACATGAGTGGTTTTCCAATTATTTGAGGGGTCGTAAATCTTATTTACATATGGATAAAAACAATTCTCTTTTTTTGATAATATGATAGATGTTCCTCAGGATGGAATATTAGCATCATTGCTTTTTAATGTTTATATGAGTGATCTTGATCATAGCATAAAAATAGTATGATACTTATGCTGATAAATGTATGTTATTTAAAAGAATTATTCCTTACAGTGATCATATTAAGTTTCAAAAGGATATAGATAGTCTTATTATATGGTGTAGGTATAATAATATGGAGATTAACATTAATAAAACATGCATTGTTTCTTATACTAATAAAACTGAAAAATCTGTTTATCAATATAAAATTGAGAATGGTGCTATTAAATATAAAGAGACTGTATCTGATTTAGAATTATATTTTGTAGCAATTTTACTTTTAATGCACATATTACATATATTATTAATAAAGCATACAGAATGATGGGCTGTATTTTGAAATATGGGAGAGATTTATCTATTTACATAAATATAGGTTATTTATCTTCTTGTTACACTATTAGAATATAATTCTTGTATATGGAACTTCATTGTGATTAATATTCAGTCTAGGATATATAATATTGAAAAAAGATTTAATAAATTAATAATGGGTGAATGTCAAATTGTTAAAACAGTATTGAAAGAAAGAAGAATATCGAAAGATATGATATTACTGAAAAAGTAGATTGATGGAGAAATTGATATCAGTAACTGTATATCAAAAATAGAATTGAAAGTATCTAGTTGATTATTAAGAGAAATGCAAACTTTCAAGATTAGTATATGTAAAAATACTTTCTTTGGTAAATCATTTATTAATAGATTGCAAATAGTATATAATCTAGCTTTTAATAATATTGATATTTTTTGTGACCAATTTGTTATGAATGTTAGAAAACAACTAAATTTATAGTTCTTAACATATATGTATATATAATCTTATGCATGTAGCTTGTATTTGCTTATAGTTTTTTTTTAATTATTATCATTGTTGTTGTGGTTTTTTATTGTGTATTTTTGTTAAAGTGTAAATGTTGAAATGCACATAATAAATGGATATTGAATTGAATTGAATTATTATTATTATTATTATTATTATTATTATTATTATTATTATTATTATTATTATTATTATTATTATTATTATTATTATTATTATTATTATTATTATTATTATTATTATTATTATTATTATTATTATTATTATTATTATTATTATTATTATTATTATTATTATTATTATTATTATTATTATTATTATTATTATTATTATTGTTGTTGTTGTTGTTGTTGTTGTTGTTGTTGTTGTTGTTATTATTATTATTATTATTATTATTATTATTATTATTATTATTATTATTATTATTATTATTATTATTATTATTATTATGTTTCAAAAGGCCTTTATTGTCTCAAAAGAATATGTTAGTGGTTACATAGAAAAATTAACTGCTACAAGTTGATTACACATTTTAACATTTACATAGCCATTTTTGATAAAGTTCTTTCTGAATTTACATGAGCTTAAAACATAGTTCTTGTCTACATATAATATTCTGGCCTGTCCATTCTGCCTAGGAACAACAGTCCAAATGTTATAACACAATTTTCATTTTATTTTATGGCCCAATTGGGTCAAATATAATTTATCATTTGAACCTCATTAGCAAATCAATCACTTATAACAATAGGATAAAAATTGTTGCCAAATTGTCCTTGTTGTTAATTTGACATGTGTATCCTTCTAAGTTTCTTTATAATGTTTAATTTTCCCAACTTACAATGTTAAAACTGGTGTTACAAAGATCTTATTAGATCTAACTCCCAAGTTTTTGTCCTAAAAATACACATACTATACCAGTTCCTAAGAGTTTTATCATTTTTGTCACTATAACATTGATCTAATCTTAAGTAATGACCAGGTTGCTGCATAAATGTCAGGTCTGGCCAGTGTCTTATACCTTTTCTGTATCATTGCAAGTTTACTTGAAAAAGTAGCTGGATGCCTCCTAGAATTGTTACCAATTAGGAAGGTGCATCTAGTACCCCAATATGCATATAGCACAAAGGTTGCTGCCCTAACACTTGGTCTTAATCCCTCTCTAAATGCAGAAATTACTTGATACATTGTTACATTAGACTTCCTGTAATTGCTAGTTATCAGATTTATTATCTGCCTGAGTCCCTCACAGTGATATATCAGATGCGATAGGATTTCCTCAGCTCGATGGCATATTCCACAAAAGAGATCAATTGACATATACAATCTTTTATGGCAAATAAAATATGTTGTAGGTAATGCAGATAAGTTAAGTTTTATCAGAAAATTGAAAAACATTGGTTCTAAGGCCCATCGTTGATACCTTTTAATGAGTTCTTTATTATTAATTCCCAATATCACTTCAAAAAGCAATCGTGTTGTTAGCTTCACTTAATAGTTCATAACTTTCCCAGTATTTGTACTTATTAATAAATTGCTCCGAGATTTTTTATTCTGTTTTACAATGATATGTTAATTGTTCAAACTATATTTTTTTTTTGGTGGTGGTTTATCAGTTGGGATGACCTCTATGAGCTGCTTAATTTTTGGAAATTGTTTAACAATATCAATTATATTGTTCCTCATTCTCTGTTTGTCAAAAATACCAATATCATGTAGCCCCAAAACATTTTTATTCAGTGGTTGACATAGTTTTGCTATTGATATTGCCATGACTTTCCTTGACCATAGTAGCTGATTGTATATGGTCTTAATTTTAGAGATAAAAGTCTTTGAGAAAGCAACCACTCACATAAAGTAAACTATCTTAGTCATCATCAAACTATTCATTAATTGAATCTTAGAATATACTGACATATAGGTATTGGCTAGAGAGTCTGGTATTTGCTGGATTTCATTTTTCAATTTGTTCTGCAAATGACATCTCATGCCAGTAGTACCCAGATGAAATGGAAACCCGAGGAATGAGCCAGACTTTGCCTAGAAAATGGATGTACATGGCCTTCCCATGAATATGGTATACACTGCTATTTTTTCTGGATTAAAACCTACTTTAAATTCCTTTGAGTATTCTTTAAAATCATCTGTAGTTTTGGTATTTGCTTTTTTGATTTCAGAAAAACTGTAATATCATCCATGTATTTAATGCCGGTCAATTTTTGACCTGTTCCCGGGATCTCCATTCCCTCAAATGTCTGTTGTAGTCAAACAAAAAGGGATTTATATAAAAAATGAATAAGATGGCACTAAGTGGGGACCCTTGTAAAAGTGATTTAGTTGGTGTAAAAGCTGGAAAATTTCTGCCATTTAGGGTAACGTGAAGCTCATGATTTAAGATTAAATTTGCTATAACATATATATATTATAACGAACCGCTTTGCCCGCGTAAGGGTCGTATTAGTACATTCATAAAACTGGCTATGGTTAACTTAAGATTTAACCTTATATATATAAAAATTTTCCTCTCTGCATGATCCCGGGCATATTTATGGATAGCGTGTTTGCTTCCAAGCGCCAAACCTATTTGCGATGAACAAATAAGAATTACACTGCGGGACTCTATAGATGCAGCATATACCCCGATAGCGACTCGATAGATATTTACTCTCACTTTGCCTTTTCCTGTGATTTAAGGGGGGAGGGGTGTTAACTAGCCTAGCTCATCTCAGGGGTGGTGGTCATTAAACCGTGGACGGGAACTGTGGATTCCGACACTACTTTCTTTTAACTGAAGACGGATGGACATACATAACCAAATTTCTGTCTATCTAAAAAGAATAAACGATTATAGAAATCCCATCTTATCGACTAGATTTTCTCTGCGCAACAGGGGAATTCCCGTTTAATTTCAGATGAGTGCGCTCGCTACCCCACCCTAAATTCCTCCATACCGGTTGTTCGAGGTAGAGTATACGTTTTATATTAATTATGAAATCTTTAGCGCTATAACTATGAATCTTATTAAAATAATATATATCAAAGAATAAAACAAAAAAAAATATTCACAGATATTCATAACATTAAAACAATTTATTATAAAATAAGAAGGTTAGGATTTATTTAATTGACCCACCATTATTCATAACTCATGCTTCATAGAATGTCAAGCATACACACACATACATACAGATTAAACATTTTATTCTTTGGATCTTTATAGGCAAAGCAACATATTATTAATGTTCTTTTATTAAATTGCTTCCCGGGACTTTGTAATTTGAAGTTTTATTGAAGCATGTTTTAAATATAGAGAATTTAATTTATTTCAAAGTTCCGATGGATGACGCAATTCGTATAAGACTTGGATTGTGTTTTAATAACAAATCGATAAGCAAATAATATAGTTCATGTTACCTTAACATTTCCGGGAATCTAGGCACTTCAAAGGTGTATATCTGACGATGTCAATGGCTTTAAAACTGGACGATCTCATAGTTAGTTTCCCCGTAGCTTATCATTGTTCCTTGCCATCAATGACTGGAATTCGGCGTTCTTTAACTAACCTTTTTGCAGCACATTCGGATCATAGGGCAGGCCTTCATCGCCTGTCAAGTGAAAGGTTTTTACCCCACTCGATGCATGATACGTTTCTTTATTTTCTCTCTCGTTCTCTGCCTCCGTGGAAGAAGAAAAATATCCCCTATTTATTTTCTTTTATATCTCCTTTCTTCTCGTCCTTTCCACGTCCTTTCCGTGATTCCATCCTTCGAAATTCTTCGGTTGCGTCACTCGACCGGACTATAACTACGTCATCGCAGTCACCATTGTACTAAAACTTGCGTTTGTATTTTAGAAAGATCTCATTTTGCTTTAACCGGCCATCTACTTGAAATATATCATTCATACACATATATATACTCGCATGCCACAAACACTCCAATAAAGCACGAGTTTTACGAAGTTTTTCCCCACTTTTAAAATTAAACGAATAACAACTAGCTACAAATAAATATACGAATAACATACTATTAATATTGAATTATTCCCACCACCATTTAAAATTAGTATTTACGATTATTAATAACTTTATTGGTTGATAGTGTTAGTAATATCTATATCCATTTATCTTGTAACTTTTGGCAGACCATTGGCTCTCCTCAGTCCGCACCTTGTTACAGTGCCCCCCATTCAGAAGCCTTCAAACCCGCTCTATGGGTTTGACAGGCTTATACTTGAAGCCTCTGTTAATCCGGCGCTCGATTCCCGCTGGGATAGGGCTTCCCAGGCGGTCTGGCAGTCTCGGAGTCGAGTTTCCCTCTTGTCTTAGCCTCAGTTTCCATCTCTTGCGGATATTCAGGTTTCCTTTCCCCGGATCAAACCCGTAATTGTGAGTACTTATATCCACACCCGTAAGTATCTCGGCCATTCCTTCTATTGATGTCTTTCCCGTTCCCAACATGATCTGCTCGACCCTCATTGGCATATTTTGCCTTATGATCTTAATGATCCCGACCTCTGTCAACCTACAGGCGTTCAACGTTCGAAGTTGTGCCACCTGGCGATGGAAAAACTGCGTAAAACTCTCTTGTTTCTCTTCCGCGTATTTCTCCTGCATAATTCAATAATGTACCATCTCCTGCCGATCCTCTGACCAAAAGACGTAAGTTAGTTCCTTCTGGTATCTTTGAAATGTGATCGGAGGTTTGAACAGTGAGTCCCACCATGATTGTGCGTGTCCTGTGAGATTGCTGCATGCAACAGCCAGATTGCTGTTTTCATTCATGTGGTTCACTTGGTAATATCTCATCAGGCTCTTTAAATGTTCAGTCGGAGCTTCCCCCACCTCCCCCGAGAAGGGTCGGATTCTCACAAATGAGTTAACATGGCCCGGCGCAGACACATATTTCACCCTCTCTTCTTTATTAGGTGCTAGTCTTGCCTCTTTTACTCCTGGCTTTCCCATCTTCTCTTCGGCCTCGCCCTGCTCGTTCATCATGCTCCCTTTTCCTCCCCCCATTTCGTCTTCTATTTTCTTCAATCGTGTCTCAATATCTTCTAGCTTCTTCATAATTCCTTCCATCATTCTCACCATCTCTCCCTTTTCTTCCCCTCCTTCGTCCGTTTTTCCCTTAGACCAAGTTTCCATGGTTAGCTATCACTAATGTTAATTACCTCTATGCTGGCTTATCTTGACAGGCTCTGACCACCTTGCCCCCATCCAGTGCTGTTGCTTTCATTCTTTTTTACTCTTTAATGCTACGCTTCCATGTGCTGTTACATATTCGTATTTCCCATTCATAAGCTTTGAAATCTCCAATTTATGGCTTTACCATCGCACCTCCAATCAAGAGAAGAAAAGAAAAGAAAAGATATTTATAGTTGCGCTCGAGTTCGCGTATAGTTTATACGTCTATATTATCACTACACGTTGCCCAATTTCCCTCTCTTCCACTATCGATCTATGCTGGCCTTCTTCTAAATTCGACTAAACACTCTATTTACACCTCTGAAAACCATTAGGGTTAACAGTATCTTTTATTAATAACTCAGATAACGTATAAAAAATATATATATCTAATTCCAGCGTATTAACACGGCTCAGTATTATTGCTCTAACATATACATTCCAATCGTCTTTCTCCCCTCTTCCCTTCCCTTTCTCTCTCTTTTTTTCAACAATAAAAAAAAAAATTTACACGAGAAAAAAACGAGAAAAAAAAAATTTAAATCATTCGCCATTTTTCTTTTCTTTAGCCTCATAAACTGCGTGAAAGTATCGGATTTTTGTTTACTATACCGACTTCATGTCAAATCCACTGGTCGTTGCGCCCTCTTTTATTTGAACCTTCTACTATATTCCTATTCCCCATCGCTCTCCAGAGGCCCCACAGTTGCGGCGTCCAGTTATAACGAACCGCTTTGCCCGCGGAAGGGTCGTATTAGTACATTCATAAAACTGGCTATGGTTAACTTAAGATTTAACCTTATATATATATAAATTTTCCTCTCTGCATGATTCCGGGCATATTTATGGATAGCGTGTTTGCTTCCAAGCGCCAAACCTATTTGCGATGAACAAATAAGAATTACACCACGGGACTCTATAGATGCAGCATATACCCCGATAGCGACTCGATAGATATTTACTCTCACTTTGCCTTTTCCTGTGATTTAAGGGGGGAGGGGTGTTAACTAGCCTAGCTCATCTCAGGGGTGGTGTTCATTGGACCGTGGACGGGAACTGTGGATTCCAACACTACTTTCTTTTAACTGAAGGTGGATGGACATACATAACCAAATTTCTGTCTATCTAAAAAGAATAAATGATTATAGAAATCCCATCTTATCGACTAGATTTTCTCAGCGCAACAGGGGAATTCCCGTTTAATTTCAGATGAGTGCACTCGCTACCCCACCCTAAATTCCTCCATACCGGTTGTTCGAGGTAGAGTATACATTTTATATTAATTATGAAATCTTTAGCGCTATAACTATGAATCTCATTAAAATAATATATATCAAAGAATAAAACAAAAAAAAATATTCACAGATATTCATAACATTAAAACAATTTATTATAAAATAAGAAGGTTAGGATTTATTTAATTGACCCACCATTATTCATAACTCGTGCTTCATAGAATGTCAAGCATACACACACATACGTACAGATTAAACATTTTATTCTTTGGATCTTTATAGGCAAAGCAACATATTATTAATGTTCTTTTATTAAATTGCTTCCCGGGACCTTGTAATTTCAAGTTTTATTGAAACATGTTTTAAATATAGAGAATTTAATTTATTTCAAAGTTCTGATGGATGACGCAATTCGTATAAGACTCGGATTGTGTTTTAATAACAAATCGATAAGCAAATAATATAGTTCATGTTACCTTAACATTCCCGGGAATCTAGGCACTTCAAAGGTGTATATCTGACGATGTCAATGGCTTTAAAACTGGACGATCTCATAGTTAGTTTCCCCGTAGCTTATCATTGTTCCTTGCCATCGATGACTGGAATTTGGCGTTCTTTAACTATTCTTTTTGCAGCACATTCAGATTGTAGGGCAGGCCTTCATCGCCTGTCAAGTGAAAGGTTTTTACCCCACTCGATGCATGATACGTTTCTTTATTTTCTCTCTCGTTCTCTGCCTCCGTGGAAGAAGAAAAATATCCCCTATTTATTTTCTTTTAAATCTCTTTTCTTCTCGTCCTTTCCACGTCCCTTTCCATGATTCCATCTCTCGAAATTCTCCGGTTGCGTCACCCGACAGGACTATAACTATGTCATCACGGTCGCCATTGTACTAAAACTTGTGTTTGTATTTTAGAAAAATCTCATTTTGCTTTAACCGGCCATCTACTTGAAATATATCAATCATGCACATATATATACTCGCATGCCACAAACACTCCAATAAAGCACGAGTTTTACAAAGTTTTTCCCCACTTTTAAAATTATACGAATAACAACTAGCTACAAATAAATATACGAATAACATACTATTAATATTGAATTATTCCCACCACCATTTAATATTAGTATTTACGATTATTAATAACTTTATTAGTTGATAGTGTTAGTAATATCTATATCCATTTATCTTGTAACTTTTGGCAGACTATTGGCTCTCCTCAGTCCGCACCTTGTTACAATATATATATATATATATATATTATATATTGTAGTTTTGATGTTATATATATATATATATATATATATATATATATATATATAAAATCAAAACTACCCCAAATCTAAAATTAAACCAGACCAGCATAAAAATAATATTAAAACACAACCTAAGGTTTCACTGCTACAAGCAGACTTCTCAAGTGTAAAGAACTACAAAAGAACCACACATTGTATATACTATTAAAAACTACCCACAAATCCATTCACTTACCATCCACCATTAATATTAAAAGAACTCTTAAATAAGTTAATTGCTTCAGAATAATAAATTTTCAATAATAAAGACTCTTTAATTCCTCTTTTGATTTCATTTCTCTCAAAGAAGACAACCTTAGCTTCATCAAAATCAATAGTGTGGCCTGTATCTTTTTCATGGACATACAAAGCAGAACTAAGATATCTATTTTTAACTCTACTTTTATGAAAAAGAAAAAAGAATAAAGGTTCATAAAAGTAGAGTTAAAATAGATATCTTAGTTCTGCTTTGTATGTCCATGAAAACACTATTGATTTTGATGAAGCTAAGGTTGTCTTCTTTGAGAGAAATGAAATCAAAAGAAGAATTAAAGAGTCTTTATTATTGAAAATTTATTATTCTGAAGCAATTAACTTATTTAAGAGTTCTTTTAATATTAAGTGTGGATGGGAAGTAGTTTTTAATAGTATATATAATGTGTGGTTTTTTTGTAGTTCTTTACACTTGGAAAGTCTGCTTGTAGCAGTGAAACCTTAGGTTGTGTTTTAATATTATTTTTATGCTGGTCTGGTTTAATTTTAGATTTGGGGTAGTTTTGATTTTATATTGACTAGTTTAGCTTTATGCTTGTAATGTTTATATATATATATATATATATATATAAACATATACATATATATATATATATATATATATATAAAAAAAAAAAAAAGCAATGCCAAAATCAAATATATATATATATATATATATATATATATATATATATATGATTTTGGCATTTCAGTGTCATTCAATATTTTCAACAGTATAGTTATATCAACATTGTCAAAAGCTGAAGCAATATCCAGCTGTACAGCAATCGGGCCATATCTTTTCTTTTCTCTACCCAATGTCAAAGTAGCCTTAAATAACATAGCAGTTTGTGTGGTAGATGAATGTTTTTTTGCAAATTGACCTGGAGAAATCATCCACAAAATAAATGGTTCTATTTTATATTTAATTTACTTTCTCTAAAATCTTTATGGGCAATGGACCAATTGACATTGTCCTTATCTCTGATAACAAAGGGATGGGCTTCTTTTTTATTAAAGGGCACCATCATGATCGTATTAACTCCCTCCATTGTTATTATTCCCTGTGATAAATAATTTGCCAGTTGGCACAAGTATTTGCTAGTCAGCTTATCAATGTGTTTTAATATGAATAGTGGAATTCCAGGGCTTTCTGCATGACAGGTCTTGGGCATTTCATTCATTTCCATTATAAAATTATCTATTGCTTATGGTGATTCAATCTCTGCCATTACAAATACATTTGTCTGATATTCTATCAATTTCCATGGTCCCAGCATATCTTTAAAATAGTTAAGAATTGGTAGATTCATATTATTTCCAGTAAATGTTTCATTATTGATTTTAATTGCTAATGGCACTTTGATTTTATGTCCCCTCCCTAATGCCCATCTAATGTATTACTGTGTCCATGTGTGTTGATGCATTAGACATATTCTTCTTTTTTATTTTTTAAATAGATCTTCAGTGTTTCACATGCCTTATTATAAACATTTGTTTGTATATGTATACATTTCAGTGTGTGTTGAGTAGGGCATATTGTCACAAAACATTTATGAATTTGTTCTGCATGCTTCAACAACCCTGAGGGAGATGGCTGATCTTTTAGTATATGATTAATGTTAAATGACAAGATATTAATGTAAGCTAAATATTGCTGTAATGGGTTAAATGTCATTGAATTTTTTTATTCCACATAATATAAATCTCTGAATAAATAAATTTGGGTGTTAAGTTTGGAATCAACATTCTTATTGTTCTATTTAGTGGCAGTTTAGAGACTTGTATATTATTGAAGTCAATTGATAGGAATTCAGCTGACTGATCAGGAAATTGCTGATGGAATTAACTTCATGCTTATTAGATGATGAAACACTGGAGAGTAAAAACAAATATCAATTAATGTTGAAAATCGGACATTATGAAAATGAAACAGCATCTTCAGGTAAGAAATCCCTTGCACTCATCAATGGAACCAATAATTTATGTATCTACTTATTTACAAACTCATCATTGCAGTCTACGGTCAATATATTTGGATTAGTTGTAAATCCACGGTTGAAATAATTGTGGCAATTATTGTCTTTATTTTATATTTTTACAATGGCATATAAACAAACAGTACATTTATTTTAATTATTTTGTGAAATAAAGTAATAATTAATAGATTTGCATCAATGTATATGATTTGAAAATTGGTAAACTGGCAAGCAGTAGCTATCAAAAGACATGTCCCAGCTGATGAAGAGGTAGAGTCTCATGAACATGCAACAAAGCCCCCACTATTTAGAAATTTTGCTGGATCAATTTGTGACCCTGCATAAATTTTTATTTCAAGCAATCCCATTATATGAGGTTTTGTTTCCTAATCCATTGTTTCAACTTAAATATTTTTTCTATTGAATTTAAACTCTGTATATTAAACGAGGCAATTTTTGTTTTCATTTATAAAGATTTACTTTTTACTTTGAATTTATTTGAATTTACTTTATCTTTAATTATACTTATCTTAGGCTGTCTATCAATTATAAATTTTGGGCATCTTCAAACTCACTTTCAGTTTCAGCATCAATATATCTGTCCATTCAATATCATTCTCCCGAGTCATCAAAAATAAGATCTCTTAATTTTAGCTTTTTTTTTGATTTCCTGTTTTTCGAGGGCCTTCCTGGCTTTCTCTTTGGTTCAATATTACCCTGATCAACTGGCTGCATATTTGGCATTATTGTCTGAGTAATCTCAATATTCGTATTGTTCCTAGTTCTTTGTTTTTTACTTAATTCCAGTTCTTTTCCCAAATTCATATTCTCTTCATAATATTGCTTCCCATCAACATTTTTTTGGGGGTGTGTTTGTCTATATTTTTTTCTAAAGCTTTAACTGCATGCATTTGTATATCATTCCCTTTTTTCTTTTACTTTTGATTTATCTTAAGGCACACTTTTTCCTCCAACCTTAATGAAGAATCTAGAATCTCACCAATATTACTATCATCATTATTTACATTTGCAGTTTCACTTTCTTGCTTATCTGTATTCATATGTGTTTGTATAGAATTTTTTTTCCTTTTCACGTCCCTGAGTTACCACATCTAATGTCAATATTTGCTTTATATCACTTTGTTTATAGCTTGTTTTCTTTTCTAGTCTTTCTTCTGATAAATCAAATTCTTTATTATTTTCATTCTTTGGACAGTATATATCAAATGGCTTCTTTCTCCACATCCAAAACATTCTGGTCTTAGCCCTTTAATGTTTAGGCATAACACTGCTACCTGATCCATAATTTGCCTTGTAATTTCTTCTGACTTAATATGCTGGTGCAGATTTATCTTAAAATAATAGCTGTTGGTATATATAAGTGTGGATGTATCATTACACAAGATTTGTTTAATGTATATGGCATGTCCTATTGGTTGGACCATACTTTTGAAATCATGAAAGCTAAACCCAAAATATGTCTTTTTAATGATTCCTGAACAATAATTTTGCAGATTTTCATCTACAACAATCATTACATATCCTTCCATCGTTTTTATTTGTGATTTGAATCTCACAATCATTACATATCCACCCATTGTTTTTATTTGTGATTTGAATCTCAATTTTTTGATTTTAATTGAGAAAATTTATAGCTGTATATCGTGAGTTTGTATTTTCACCTATTTCTGAGACTGAGTCCCTTAAGTTTTCTTCTGTTAGTTTTTGATATAATAACTCTTTGTTAAATTTATATAATGTTAGATTTCTATCTGTAATTGCGAGCATCTATTAGAACATATTTTTTGAAAAGATTCATATAACTTGTTCGGTATTGTATTATAAAACTGGATGTTGATTTCTTGAATTTTCTTCTTCTCCAATTTTCTTCAGTTTGTTCTGTCAAATGATTAGGTATCTCATCTTCATTTTCTAAACTTACTACTACTACTACTACTACTACTACTACTACTACTCACTACTACTACCACCACTCCATCAATACTACTACTACCACCACCACTACCACTACTACTACTACTACTACTACTACTACTACTACTACTACTACTACTACTACTACTACTACTACTATTATTATTGTTATTATTATTATTATTATTATTATTATTATTATTATTATTATTATTATTATTAAGTTTCAACAATAGTAATCTTTATTGATCCTTTTAGTTACAGAGGATTACATTGTCATAGCAATATACGTTTAATCTTATTATTGTCAGTTCGATTTCAAGTGCTACAATATTCATTTTTTTAAAAGTACATAACTATACAGTCAATTTTACGATTTTATCTACTTTAGAAATGTCAATTAATCATATTATTGTCCATAGGAGCATGATCTGGACCATACTTTTTTTAATTTTTGTTATTTGTAACTTTGCTGTTTGTTTGAGCAGGGACCAAGTATCTGCATAAATATCTGGGCTGGTGATCTACTTGTCTCTAACTTGAATTTTAATTAATTTATTCTCAAAAATGGCTGGATGCCTTCTGTGGTTATTACCCAATATGAATGTACACCAAGTGCACCAAAGTGCATAGAAGACAAACATTGAGGTCCTTATGGCTGGTTTAGACCTAACTTTGTAAATTGACATAATTTGCATCATTGTAATGTTTTGCTTTTTATATTTTCCCTATAGAATGCATCTAGTCTGCTCCATGGCCTTGCAGTTGAAAATTAGGTGCTGTAAAGTCTCCTCATGGCAAAGGCCACAAAATGGATCAACTGACCTGTACTTTATTTTGTGATGTAAAAAATATTTAGTAGGTAAAGCATCCAAATTCATTTTGATTATACAATCTAGGAACTTCTAGTTTCTTTTTTGTATTGCTTGATCAGATATTTGTTTCTGATTTCTACTAGTGACGGGATCTCCTCATTGTGGTTATTTTGATGTATAAACTTATATATTTCTTAATATTTATACTTTTATTCAAATTGATCTGGGATTGTTCTTTCTCTCCTGCACTGGTAGATGGTGACTGCTGAAAAAAATCTTTTGGAGGAGGCCTAACTGTAGATGTTATCTGCTCTAAGTGTTTTAATTTAGGAAATTGAGTGAGTATAGCAATTATAGCATTATTTGTTTTGAATGTTTGAAATATTTGCAAGCTATGCATTTGTTATAAGAGGGTGATTGAGTTTTGCCATTGAAATTGCCACCATATTTTTCCCCCAGATGAGCTTGGAACATATGGAAATAATGCATGCCATAATTTTTTTTTGAAAATTCAACTACAGGCATGTGATATATTATCTTGTTTTTTAAATGCTTGTTAATCAGTTGCACCCTTTGCATATATGGACAAATATGCATTTGAAAGTGATTCAGCTATGCTTTTGATTTCTTCTTTGAGCTTGGCTTGGATCTGACATCTCATTCTAGTGGCTCCTAAAAAAGAAAATCCTAGAATTGGAGTAGGTTTTGCTTAATACATTGGCCCTCATGACTTTCCAGTGAGTAACATCCAGGCTGCAGTCTTTTATAGTTTTATTCTCATTCTGTATTGTTGTGAGAATTGTTCAAAAACTGCCTGAAGCTGTGGTATTTGCTTCTTAGATGTCAAGAAGACTGTGATATCATCCATGTATGTGAGACATGCAATATTCAGTGTTGTACCAGGTATTTGAACTTAAATACATGTGCTATTGATTTTTTTAATAAGTGGATTGACATAATAATCATAAATGCACTCAGAGGAGACCCCTGTTATAGTGATTGTGGTGGGATGAATGAGGGTGAGTTTCTGCCATTCATAGTATCAAGTTTGCAGTTAAATATAGCAGAGCTTTGGTTATTTTAGACTGCTTGAGCATATCCAGTAGCACAGGAATTGTCACTGAATCAAAAGCTGAAGCAATATCTATCTGCACCACCATTGTGCTGTATTTCTTCCTCACCCTAGTGGCTATCATCATGGACTTGAATAACAATGCTGCTTGCACTGTTGATGATGTTTACTTTGCAAATTGTGATTCTTTGATGGTTGGTAAAATATAGAGCTCAATCATATCTTTTATAATCTTTTCCAGTATTTTAATAGGAAGTGACCCCATAGATATTGGTCTAAGCTCATTTGGCATTGGTATGACTTTATTTTTCTTATTATATGACACTATTGTCATGGGATATATCTCTGAGGTTGACTTCATTTCTTGAGCAATATGGTTTGCTAAATCCTTGAGGTATTTAGCTGTAAAAAACATGAATGATTTAGAATGAACAGTGGTATCCCATGGCCACCTGGGTGACAAGCATTGCTGATAGTTCTCATTTTCTCTATTATATCACTTTCACTAACTGGTAATTCACTCTCCTTCTCTCCAAAAAATTTTGGTGGAAAGAAAATGTGAGGCTCAGCACTTAACTTTGACTTGAAAGTATTTGAACAATGGCATGATCATGTTAAGGCCAGCAAACTTACCATACTCAGTCTGGATGGCCATTGGCACCTTTAGATCTGGTACATAACCTAAAGCCCACTTGATAAACTTGTGGGTCCATTTGTGCTGTTGTGCCATGCAAAGCTTTACTTTATGTTCAGATATTATTTCTGTGATTTGCAGACCTTGTTATAAGCATCAGTCAGCTTTCTTATGTCTATTTGGGTGATGTGTGTTGGAGCCATCATCATTAGTCCCTGATGTAGCTGATTGGCATATTGCAGAAGTCTTGATGGTGGTGATTGATTTCTTGTTACATGGTCAATATTGAAAGACAAGATGTTTATAAAAGTCAGGTATTGCTCTATAGAATCAAGGCTCATCCCTTTAACCTTTTTCAACAGAATGTCTCTTAGAAAATGAATTCTGTTGCATTTGTTGAGATAAGTACTTTCATTGTTTTTGTTATCTTGTGATTAACTACTTGCTGTTTTTCTAGATTGATCATGATTAACTGGGTAGAATGATCAGAAAATGTGGTCGGGACCAATTTTACCTCCATGAGGTGATTCAGCAATGGCGAGTGAAAGTTCAGATCTATTAATGTTGCAAACTGACCATTATGAAAGAAGACAGAACTTTCTGGCAGAGAACCTTGTCCACTAATCAATGGTATGGCTATTTTATGTAGTGATTTCTGTATAAATTCTTCATAAGTTGTGTTGCAGTCACCAACCAGAACAGTGGGGCTTGCATTCATGGCAAGAATTGAATTTTATATTGAAAATTATCGATTCTAACTTTTGCTTTTGTACTGGCATATATATAAGCACTATATTCATTGTAATTATTTTTTGAGTCAGTGTTATTATTAGGAGGTTTGAATCAATGTAAAGTATTTTGAAATTTTCAAAAGGACAACCTTGAGCAATTACTATTCCAGTTGCTACAGATGGAGAAAACAAATCTCTGGAACATGCAGAGAAGCCCTGACCCCTTAGGTAGGTAGCTAGATTTATTGGTGAGCCTGCATATATCTTTGTTTCCAATAATCCTGTTATATGTGCTCGGATTTGATTTATCCAACATTTAACTTTGAAATTTTTATTGATTGAATTAAGTCCTCTGACATTTAAAACAGCGATATTAAGTTTCATTAATAATATTGTTTAAGATTAGGCACTCATGTCTTGATTTTTTCTTTCCTCGATTTCCAGAGCATCTTGAAACACCAGACCACTCTCTTCATCCACTGCTACAGCACAATGATATATTTCCTGCTCACTGTGAAAGTTCTCTTGTTCAATTATCTCCTTTTTACATCTTTTATCTTTTTTTGCTGGTCACCCTCGTTTGCGCCTATATTCAGTGTGTGTTTCTATTTGGATAGGCAGGTCTGGAGTGACAACCTCCATCACTTCAATTAATGTTTTATTCATAATTGTTGGTCATGGTATGACTTTGGTTGAAATTCTGCATCTTTTATATACATCAATCATGTCTTCAGTCTCAGTCTGAAGTGCCATTATTTGTGTGTAATCTTTATTTGCATTCTCTGACTGATTTTGTTGGTTACATTTTATATGGCTTACCTTTGCTGCAATTATCTTATTTTCTTTTGCATTGTTTAATCTCTCTTGCTCACAGAGGTGAGCTGGCCCTTTTTGGTGTGCAATTTTAAGCTTACTTTGGTTATTATTATCTTGTATGTTGTCCAGTTGCTTATTTTCCACTTTTAAGTCATCTAGTTCTCAGTCAGCTTCAACGTGTTTGACATATTTTATTTTCTTGTCTGCCATTGTTTCAATTATATCTTCTTTATCTGTTTTTGCTTACTTTGTTTATTATCGTGTATATCATTCAGTTCCTTATTTTTCACTTATAAGTCATCTACTTCTCGGTTGCCCTCAATGTATTTGATGTGTTTTACCTTCTTGTCTGCCCTTGTTTTATTGTCTGTCCCTTCAATTATATATTCTTTATGTGGTTGGTCTATTTCTCCACATTTTGTATTATTATTTTGCATAATGTCTATATCTATTTTTGATATTTGGCATTCATCAAGTGTATCTTCTATTCCAATCTCAGATTCCAGTCTTTGATTGTTGTCTTGATTTCCTTTTTTTGATTGATTTTGTTGATCAAGCTTTATCTGTTTGGTCTCACTTCAGTTTTTTGCATTCTTTTTTATAGGTTAGTTTGTTTTTCTCAAACAGCAGTGATGGTACTGACTGTGTAGCAACTTTCAGCATACTTTGCTTCTTATTTCTTTGCATATCATCTAATTCTTTATATTTTTTGCAAGTGATCCATCTCTTGGTCACCCTCTTCATGTTTGGTGTATTTTATCTTTTTATCTGGCCTTGGCTGATTTTCAGTTTTTTCCTTTGTATATTCTTCACCCGGAAGTTCCATTTTTGCCCATTTTTTATGTTTTTGCATGTCATCTGTTTTTCAGCCAGTCTCTGAGTGTTCAGCATGTTCTATCTTCTTGTTTGGGTTTGCTTGATTTTCCATTTGCTCTGTTGTGTCTTCTTTAATTAATATTTGCTGTGTTTTAGCTGCTGACTGGCCATTGCTGTTGTGCTTTCTTCCATAGTCTATTGTCAGGTGCTCTCTACTGCCACACCCAAAACATTGTGGCCTAAGTCCTTTAATTTGTATATTCAGTATTGCTTCTTGATCCATTATTTTGCTTGGGATGTCTTCAGGTCTTATGCCTTCATTCATCTTGATCTTGAAATAAAAACTGTTTGAATAAACCAGTGTAGGCATGTTTGAGCAATATATATTGGGGAGCAATATATTCACTTCATGTATATCCCAAAGGATTTCATTAGTTTTGAGAAACCATGTATATTATATCCAATATATATATATATATATATATATATATATATATATATATATATATATATATATATATATATATATATATATATATATATATATATTATATATATATATATAAATGCCAGTGTGATAGTTTTGCATTTCTTTATCTACAATCACTTGAGCATAATATTCCAAAGTCTTAATTTTTGCTTGAAAATCTGCACATTGCTTTTCATTAATGAATTCTACCACCAGATACCTTGAGTTGGTATGCTCCCCAATCCTTGAAACTGAGCTCCACATTTTGTTCTTGGATAACTCTTTATATAATATTTCCCTTGGAAACTTGTAGAAAGAGAAATTTTTATCTGTTGCTGCCAAGACGATTAACTTATTTGAAAAAAAACGTCTTAAATGAAATAAATAACTTTTTCAGTATGGTCTCATTAAATCTGCAATTTATCTCTTCTACTTCTTCTTTTAACCAAACATTTTGCAAAGGCACATCAACATTATATGCATCCATATTTATATCATTTACTTGATTCAGGTCTTCCTGATTGGCCCTTCTAAATCTTGGGATTTGCTTTGTATTTGCGAATTTAATTCAGCTATGTTCACATATGTTGTCTGTGCTCTAATGTTGCTATATAATTGTGAAGTCTGATTCGTGCCAAACTTTATCTTAGATTCTGATGTGGACGCCATATTGACAATATATAGCGTCTGAATAGTGCTTAGGAAAAGTAAAAAATATAAGCAATGAATCACTTACTTTGTCAGTAAAAGTCCATTTTCCCTGATAGGAGTGAATAATAACTATGTTCAGGTGATGTTTTAAGGAACTGTTTTTTCCCAATTACTTTTGTTGGAAAAGTTTATCTAATGCATCTAACTAAAACACAGCAGGACCACATTATTATTATTATTATTATTATTATTATTATTATTATCATCATCATCATCATCATCATTATTATTATTGTTGTTATTGTTTATTATTATTATTATTATTATTGTTGTTGTTATTGTTGTTATTATTATTATTATTATTATTATTATTATTATTATTATTATTATTATTATTATTATTATTATTATTATTATTATTATTATTATTATTATTGTGTTTCAAAGGATAAAGTTTATTAGTATTCCAAAAGGTTATACAAGTTAGTTCTTATATATAAATTAGTTCACAAAACTACATATGTACCATGATTTGATCAGTGATTGTATGCATTATTAAACTAGAAGTATTTAAAAAAAACAGTTCAACAAAGTCAATGATGATCAAATTCAATCATATGATTATATACAATTAGATATACTTCAATTAAATTAAAGCAGGAATGTCTCTAATTTGTGTCAGTTGACTTTAGAACTGGCACAAGGATCCATGTTAATAGTTTTTTGTTCGTGCTTTTATATAAGTTCTTGTATATTCCAGGTGTCAGTGTACTTAGATTGATCTGTAATCTTCATGTTTCTTTCACGTATGGTTTGCAGTTTATTTCTGAACGTGTTTGGATGTCTTCTGGGGTTATTGTATATGAAATTACACCATAAGGCATAAAGTAAAAATGTGCAGAGTCTTATTTCAGCAAATACACCCCTTTTAAAAGAGTCAAAAATGGTTTTCATATTGATTTTTTTATCCTTTAGTGAAGTGGTAATAATTTCATGAATGTTTTCTAGACTTGAGCATGAGAAAAAAAGGTGGTTTTGTGTTTCCGACTCCCTATGGCAAAGATTACATATATCATCTACATCTTTATAGTTTCTTTGATATCTCAAAAATTGTTGCATAGGTGGTGAGTCCAGATTTATCTTTAGGAGAAAGTCAAAATATTTTGGTTCAAGTGACCATAGTTTGAATTTGTGACATAATTGTTTATTATTAATAAGAGGTGGAGTTTGTTTATCATCTTGACATGGATGTAGAAGTTGATAAACTTCCCAATATTTATATTTGGCTTGTGGTGGTTTAAATCTAAGAGTGTGGATTGTTAATAATGGTGTAAGTAGTGTGTTCATATATCCATGGAGATGAGGTGGTCTATCTGTAGGGGTAATCTTGGCAGAAATTTATAAATATGGAAATTTTTGTGCACATGTACATATTGTGTTCAATGTTTTTTTGTATCCTGAAGACATGTATTGAGTGAAGGCCAAGGTCATTTTGTGAAAGGGGTTTTCTTAGACGTTTTACTGATATTCAGATAATCTTTTTTCCCCAGAATAATTTTGTGCATAAATAGTCTATCTTATTTGTAAATGTCTTGGTATAAATGATTGTTGGAGTAAAATAAGAGATTTTTGTGATCACTAGCATGTTAAGCAAAGCCATTTTTGTATATATAGAGAGAGGTAGGCTTTGGAGAGTGAATTGACAGTCTTTTCCCCTTTCTCTATTAAATTTTTCTGTATGAGCGATCCAATAGGTGAATGATGTAAATAAAAGTTGAACCCAAGAAATGTTCTTGTTCTATCTTTGAAAACTTTAGTAATGCTATTACTGGTGAATATCTGCCATGCACACAATTTCTCCATATTAAATGTTAACTTATATTCTTTTGTAAAATTGTTAAGTATCTTAAGAAGTTTGGAAATTTGCTTTTGGGATGATAGAAATACTGCTATATCATCCATATATGAGTTGCATGCGATGTTGTCATTAATAGTAGGCATGTAGACTCCCGAAAATTCATTTTCTATTATTTTTATAAGATGGTTGATATAGGCAGTGAACAATAAGGCACTGAGTGGTGAGCCCTGAGGAATGGACTGATGCGGCACTATTGGCATTGAAGTTTTCCCATTTAGTGAAACATAAATCTCATGGTTTAAAAGTAAATTAGCAAGCAAGTTTAGATAGGTGTTGGGGACTGAGTATTTTTGCAGAGTTTTAAAAAGAGTACTGATGGAAATCATGTCAAAAGTGGCTTCAATATCTAGTTGAATAACAATTGGACTGTATTTTTTATTATCTCTAACAGTTTCTATAGTTGACTTGAATAAAAAGGCTGCCTGCCTTGTTGAGGATTATTTTTTGGCAAATTGCATTTTTGATAGGTTTGGCAAAATGAATGGCACTATTTTATCTTTTATCACTGATTCTATTATCTTTATGCCAAGGGAGCACATTGAAATTGGACATAGATTAGTGGTGTTTGAGATTGTTTCTTTTTCATGAATGGCACAAGCATGATTTGTTTTAAGCCCTGTATTTTATAGATGTCTTTATTGAGGTAGGAGACTAGGTTAAGCATATATTGTGCTGCGATTTTATCAATATGTTTGTATACGAACTCGGAAATTCCATCTATGCCAGGATGACATGAATCTGGCTTCACTTCTATTTTTTGAATGAAATCTTTTAAAGAAATTTTAAATTCCATTTTCTGATCTATCTTGTGAAAAGGCCATTAGACTTGATGAGGAGACCCTCTAGAATTTTTCTCTGTACAATATGTAAAGCTGCTCCAACATAAAATCTCCGTAGACAATTTCAGTTTGAACTTTAATAGCTGTTGGGACTTGCACTTAGGAAGGGTGGCCTAGTGCCCATCTAATGAAGTTTCTGGTATACATGTGTGGCTTATTTAAATATAACTTTTTCTTTTTAATGGAGATATATTTATTAAGCTGGTTTGTTAACTCTTGATATGTTTTCTTTAAAGCTATCAGACAGGGATGATCGAGATTTGATTGAGAAGTGCCAATAATTTTTTTATAGGTATCATCCATAAGCTTTAGTAGTTTTGTTGGAGGTGTTGTTGTCCTGGTAAGATGATCAATGTTAAATGAAATCAGAGTAGTAAAAGCACACAATGCTTGGACTGATCCATTGTGAAGATATATGTATACTTCTGGAAAAAGGTATTCTGGTGTGCATGATGGTAGTAGAACTCTGATGGTTCTTCCTGTATTGATTGTTGTTCTATTATCAAAATTAATTTCCATTTACACTAAAACAGCTGCATGATCAGAGAGGGGGGATTCTTTAATTGAATACATATCATGTTATGTAATGATGGAAAATAGAAAACCAGATCTATAAGTGATGAATGTCTACCATTGTTAAATGACACGACCTTCTCTGGCAGAAATACTCTTCCACTCATCATCAGAAAAGACAGCTGATGTAACCATTTGCTGGTGAAGGTCTGATATGTCATGTTAAAATCTCCCAAAATAATCGTCGGATACATAGCATTTGTGAATCTGGAGTTAAGTGTTTGTATAATTCTGTTTATAATAGTGGAACTGGGGAGATATAAACAATTGCTATTTTTAAGGTGATGGCTTTATGAGTAAATGTAATTATTAGCAAGTGCACATTAATATGTAGAATTTTGAAAGAACTAAATGGGCAGGCTTTATCAATGATAAAGCCTGTATGCGCTGATGGAGTGTCAGATGTGTTTGAGAAGGCTGCATAGCCCTTGGAATTTAGCTTATCTGTAGGGTTGATTAGTGAGCCACTGTAGATTTTTGTTTCAATAATGCCCATGATCTGTGGTTTAACAATGTTGTACTATTTAGCGAGGAGGTCAATTTTTTGTGGGGAGTTTAACCATCTAACATTAAAAACTCCTACTTTAATATCCATTATTTATATGTGTGTGCACGTATATATCAGAATCTAAGCCTATAATATGAAAGTTTTATTTTAAGATAAATTTAAATATTTAATAAAGGAAGTTGTAGTATATTTTAATTGATTAATAAATATGCATTGTTCAATTATTGTCTGTAGATGTAAGAGAAATATCATTGGATC
This sequence comes from Epiperipatus broadwayi, assembly GCA_028023455.1. Lineage (NCBI taxonomy): Eukaryota > Metazoa > Onychophora > Udeonychophora > Euonychophora > Peripatidae > Epiperipatus > Epiperipatus broadwayi. Next base: position 6,954,454 of record JAQFVV010000046.1, on the reverse strand, counting down.
TGGTTTTCCTGTCTGTTAAAGGGTTTTCAAGTGAAACTTTATTTATGTTTTTAATACTATCATTTTCCTCTTCCATTGGACTATTTTCTGATGAGTGTGTGGCAATTAGAGAGGCATTGTAACTTTGCATGATGTTAGCTTTTTTCTAGAGACTGGAGGAGGGGAATAATTATCACTACTTTCACATTCTAGAGCCTTGAGTTTTTTCGGATTATTATTAGATTTTTTTTAATTGGCCTTCCTGGTTTTCTAGTGATTTGTGAAGTTTCTAGAACTGGTTGGGAAAGAAACACTGCGAGTGATTCAATTATTTTGAGGGATGTTTTATTAAGAGGGTGTGAGATTTCCAGATTAAGAAAGGAGAAAACTTCAATGCTATTGAGCCCTGTATTATGTAGAATCACCTTTCCACTATTGCAAATGTCAATATCATTTTTTCCCTCAATATTATGGTCTGTCAAAGGCACATCTTCATCTGCAGTCACTTCTTGATTACTATGAAAATATTCTTTTGGGCATTGATGTAAGGGGGATGTGCTCATATTACAATTATTACAATATAAAGCCAGGCAGTTGCTAATAAGATGACCGCATTCTTTACAATGAAAGCATTGCAGTTTTAGATCATTTATAACAAGAAATAATGTCGCTTCTTCATCTGCAACTTCTGTTGGAATATTTTTGGGATTAATGTTCTCTCCCGATTTTACTTTAAATCTATAATTGTTACTAAATATTGGGATGGATGTATTTTTAATCTGTAAAGGCTGAAAATCTATCACCTTCCCGAACGTTTTCATAAGTTTAATGAAATCTGTTTCTGAGTAACCTTTTTAAAGTTTTTTTTAATTAAGCCAGTAATAAAGTTTTCTCTGTTGGGATTGACTACAACTAATGCATATTGCCCCAGAGTTTTCATTTCTTGTCAGAACAATTCTTTGCATTATTCGTTTACAAATTCAATAGCCAAATAATGAGGATTCAGATGATCTCCCACATGAAATATGAAATTCCATAGTTTTTTATTATTTATGTCTTTGAATAGAAGCTCTTTAGGGAATATATAAAGCTAACAGTTTCTATCCGTAATTGCTATGACAACGGAGCGTTCAGTGAAAAAATGTTTAAACGATTTGAAGAGATCCCTAGGGATGGTTTGATTAAACACTTCAGAGGTTTTTTAAGGCCATCATTAGACCAAGGCTCTTTTATTGTATTAATATAGGTTTCAGTAGTTTTAGGGGTAAGATCTAGTTTCATCAGATCTCCTGCTATAGAATGGTGAAATCTAGGTGCTACCTGTGTTTTCCTCAAGAAAAACAATTGCAGATTACTTTCACTTTTTTTTATTACCGTTGATGGTGATTTTGCAACTTGTGCATAAGAACTTTTAAACATGTCTGAGCTGGTGGACATCATGGCTTGATGTTGGACATCTAAGCCCATTATGCAATCAATCTGAGTTGCCTTTTTGTATTTCTCTCTTTTTTTAATTAATCTATTAGTTTTCTATTTTATAGTTATTAGAGATATAAAACTCTTACCTATAATCGGTATATTTTATGATATTCTAATAAATTGAGGAACACGATCTGATGTGATGTGATGTGATGTGATGTATTATGGCTTCTCCTTAAACGACGTCAAGAATATCTCAGCAATTATGCCCGGAGTTGCCTTTTTGTATTTCTCTCTTTTTTTAATTAATCTATTAGTTTTCTATTTTATAGTTATTAGAGATATAAAACTCTTACCTATAATCGGTATATTTTATGATACTCTAATAAATTGAGGAACACGATCTGATGTGATGTGATGTGATGTGATGTATTATGGCTTCTCCTTAAACGAAGTCAAGAATATCTCAGCAATTATGCCCAGATAAACCTGTTAGCCACTTTCTTTTACATTCCCCACTCTAAATTTACCCACAATCTGCTCTATCCCATTTCCACAACATAATTTTTGTCAACTCTATAACCTTTATATCTAAATCCCCCTTATCTTTTCCCAAACCCAGCATAAAAACCAATAATTCACTTTCTGTATAATCACTCTTTTCATATTTATTTTTCCACAACTTCATTATATGTACCCTTTCTATTTTCAAACATTTACATTCAATTAACAAATGCCTAGTATTTTCAATTCCTTCCTTACATAATTTACAAAATAAATCACCCATACTTTTCCATTTACATGTATATTCTTTTGTAGCTAAAGATCCCGTTCGAGCCTTAAACAATAAACTACTTTCCTTACTATTATCATATATTAACTCACACCTAATATTCTGTTTATTTCTATATATATTTAAACTCTTTTTACTCTCCATACTATTTCTCCATCTCTCTAACTCCCTAGTCTTTATTAATAAATTTATTCTTTTATCCCATTCCTTGCTACTATAACACTCAATAATCCTCTTAACACAATCATCCCAACTTTTGTACAAATATACTGATATAAATTCTTTATCCAAATTTTTTGCATAGCACATTACCTTTCTCACCCATCTTGTTACCTGCCCTTTACTCATAACCCAATTAAATACTATTTTAGCTATTCTTTTATTATCCATAAACTGCAATCTACCAAACATTTTCATTTTACTTTTTGCATCTCTCATATGAAAATTTGACCATCCCATTTCTCCTTGAATTGCCTCCCTTGCTGTCCATACTTCTGCATCCAATGCATGTCTTCCTACTTCCCTTTGAGCTTTTTCTAAATAATCTAATATCTTTTTACTAACATATAATGCATCATTACCATATGTTAACCCTGCTACTGCAACTCCTTTCCAAATAATTCTAGCTACATCATATTTATTATATGAAAATACTGTTAATTTCTTTATCAATCCCTTTCTTTTCTTTGCTTCATTTATCAATTTTTTCTCCCATTCATCCAAATAATTTTTCTGATTACTTAAAATAATTCCCAAATAACTATATCTATTCACCACACTTAACTTAATATCTCCCAATAAAAATTCTACATCATCTCTTTCCTCAGTATTAACCATCATTATATTTGATTTTTCTTTACTAAATTTAATCCCCATCTCTTTACCCACCATTGCACATGTCCTCAACATAACTTCCATATCTTCCCTTTTTCTGCACACAAAAATATATCATCTGCAAAAAAAAGACTTGACAAAATATATACTCCCTTACTACCCATTAATGGTATCTCTATCCCTCTTCCTAATCTTTCTCTTGCTCTTTCCATTTCACTTAAATACAACACAAACAAAATAGGTGACATAGGGCATCCTTGCCTTAGTCCCACACCATTTTTAACTTTAATTGATTCTATATTCTCTAAATGATATATATAGTAATTATTTTCATATAATTTCTTAATAATATCTATTAAAGCTTCATCCATTCCCAAATTTGCTAAACTTATCCATAATCTATTTCTATTTACTCTATCATATGCCTTCTCTATATCTATAAAACTCATATATAACTGTTTATCTGCATTCCTACTCATATCCATAAGTTGTGTAACTACAAATAAACTATCTCCTATACGCCTATCTAATCTAAAACCTCCTTGCATTTCACCCTTTACATTATTCCCTTCCATCCATTTTACAACTTTACTAGCCACCATATACGAGAAAACTTTATATAAAACTGATGTTACCGCTATCGGTCTATAATTATTCAACTTTCTATGATCCTTACCCTTTCTTTTAAATAATAACCTTACTCTTGTATTACTCCAACTACTTGGGGAAACTCTATTCTGTGCCATTTTATTAAATGTGATGTGATGTGATGTGATGTATTATGGCTTCTCCTTAAACGAAGTCAAGAATATCTCAGCAATTAAGCCCAGATAAACCTGTTAGCAACTTTCTTTTACATTCCTCACTCTAAATTTACCCATAATCTGCTCTATCCCATTTCCACAACATAATTTTTGTCAACTCTATAACCTTTATATCTAAATCCCCCTTATCTTTTCCCAAACCTAGCATAAAAACCAATAATTCACTTTCTGTATAATCACTCTTTTCATATTTATTTTTCCACAACTTAATTATATGTACCCTTTCTGTTTTCAAACATTTACATTCAATTAACAAATGCCTAATATTTTCAATTCCTTCCTTACATAATTTACAAAATAAATCACCCATATTTTTCCATTTACATGTATATTCTTTTGTAGCTAAAGATCCCGTTCGAGCCTTAAACAATACTACTTTCCTTACTATTATCATATATTAACTCACACCTAATATTCTGTTTATTTCTATATATATTTAAACTCTTTTTACTCTCCATACTATTTCTCCATCTCTCTAACTCCCTAGTCTTTATTAATAAATTTATTCTTTTATCCCATTCCTTACTACTATAACACTCAATAATCCTCTTAACACAATCATCCCATCTTTTGTACAAATATACTGATATAAATTCTTTATCCAAATCTTTTGCATAGCTCATTACCTTTCTCACCCATCTTGTTACCTGCCCTTTACTCATAACCCAATTAAATACTATTTTAGCTATTCTTTTATTATCCATAAACTGCAATCTACCAAACATTTTCATTTTACTTTTTGCATCTCTCATATGAAAACTTGACCATCCCATTTCTCCTTGAATTGCCTCCCTTGCTGTCCATATTTCTGCATCCAATGCATGTCTTCCTACTTCCCTTTGAGCTTTTTCTAAATAATCTAATATCTTTTTACTAACATATAATGCATCATTACCATATGTTAACCCTGCTACTGCAACTCCTTTCCATATAATTCTAGCTACATCATATTTATTATATGAAAATACTGTTAATTTCTTTATCAATCCCTTTCTTTTCTTTGCTTCATTTATCAATTTTTTCTCCCATTCATCCAAATAATTTTTCTGATTACTTAAAATAATTCCCAAATAACTATATCTATTCACCACACTTAACTTAATATCTCCCAATAAAAATTCTACATCTTCTCTTTCCTCAGTATTAACCATCATTATATTTGATTTTTCTTCACTAAATTTAATCCCCATCTCTTTACCCACCCTTGCACATGTCCTCAACATAACTTCCATATTTTCTCTTTTTTCTGCACACAAAAATATATCATCTGCAAAAAAAAGACCTGACAAAATATATACTCCCTTACTACCTATTAACGGTATCTCTATCCCTCTTCCTAATCTTTCTATTGCTCTTTCCATTTCACTCAAATACAACACAAACAAAATAGGTGACATAGGGCATCCTTGCCTTAGTCCCACACCATTTTCAACTTTAATTGATTCTATATTCTCTAATTGATATATATAATAATTATTTTCATATAATTTCTTAATAATATCTATTAAAGCTTCATCCATTCCCAAATTTGCTAAACTTATCCATAATCTATTTCTATTTACTCTATCATATGCCTTCTCTATATCTATGAAACTCATATATAACTGTTTATCTGCATTCCTACTCATATCCAAAAGTTGTGTAACTACAAATAAACTATCTCCTATACACCTATCTAATCTAAAACCTCCTTGCATTTCACCCACTACATTATTCTTTTCCATCCATTTTACAACTTTACTAGCCACCATATACAAGAAAACTTTATATAAAACTGATGTTACCGCTATCAGTCTATAATTATTCAACTTTCTATGATCCTTACCCTTTCCTTTAAATAATAACCTTACTCTTGTATTACTCCAACTACTTGGGAAAACTCTATTCTGTGCCATTTTATTAAAACAGGATAATAACTTTACTTTTGCCCTATATCCTAAATTCATTACCATCTCTGCTGCCCATCCATCTAAACCTCTTGCCTTCCCACTTTTCAATTTCTTCTCTACCTCATTTAGTTCATTTTCTGAAAAACTAATATTCCCATTACTATATTCTTTCATATTTTCTAATATTCTATCATTCACATCTAACATCTTTTCTATATTCCTTACATAACTATTTAAGATTCTCTCTAAATCTTCTCTAGAACTACACTCAGTTCCCTCATCATCTAGTAATACTAACTCTCTCTCTCTCCTACATTTCTCCTTTTAATATAATTCCAAAATTTTTTACTTCCATCTCTTCCACTTTTATTAATATCCTCCAACAATTTACTATTCAATTTCATTCTCTCTCTATAAATATCTATTTTAGCCAACTTCTTCTTTTCTAAGTATATTTCCCATTTATCATTAATATCTTTTTCACTTTCCTTATTCTTAATAGCACACTTATAATCTCTACATGCTTCTTTCCTTTCTTTTACACTTTTACTAATTTTAATTTTTTTATTACTTTTATTCTTTTCAATATTCTCACCTAAAACCCTATTTGCAACTTTTTCTACTTCCTTACACCAATCCTTATACTCATCCCCAACCCAATCTTTCATTATTTCTTCAACTTGTATTTTATACTCTTCCAACTTATTCTTATCACTTACTCTCCATCCACATCTTTCACTATTATTTGTACTTTTATTTCTATTCTCCATCACATTACTAACCATTTCAATTACAATGAAATTATGATCACTAGTGCATACTTTTTCTTCATTATCAAATACCTTAATTTTCCGTATTTTATTTATTCCCTCTTTCTCTACCAATACATAATCTATTGTGTGAAATATATTATTTCTGGACCATGTGTATTGTCCCTCATAAATATTTAATAAATTTCCAATACTCAAATTCACTTTCTGACAAAAATTCTTCAAAAGCTGTCCATTTTTATTATCTACATCATCAATTTCTTCAATATGTCCATTCATATCCCCTATAACCATTATTCTCTTCCCCCTTTCTTTAAAACTTTGTATATCCTTAACTAAACATTCGTATATGTTACTATTCCACTCCAATATAATTTGACTATCTCCAGTAGCTATATAAACTATAGCCACCATCCATTCTTGTCTACCCAACCTTATTTCAAACCACAAGTGTTCTTGACATTTAACAATATTTAAATATTTTTTTGATATAACACCTATACCACCACCCCTTTTTTCTTTTTCTTTTCTATTTATACCCTGCCATACCAACTGTTCCAAAATAGGTTCTTCTTCTTCTCTTAAATGTGTTTCCACTACTGCTAATACCTCAAGCTCTTCATTTTCAATTGTTTTATTTAATTCCATCCACTTTTCTGGTTTCCTACCACCTTGCATATTCAAAAACCCAATTTTAACAATTTCTTCTTTCCTAACTACTCTTTTATAAATTCTTTTAATTCTTTCTTCTCCATTTCATTTATAAATTACTTTCTTACCATTAATTTTACAAACCCATTCCTTCTCCATATCTATATTTATATCAAAATCAAATTCCTTTTGCTTACTTCTTATATTCCATCCATTCTTTTTAATAATATTACAATTTAAAAACCCACCCCCCTTTATAAGTTTCCCGAAAAAAATTCTTTATAAATCAAACTCCCTAAAACTTCACTTTCTTGTTTTCCTAAATGCAACCCATCTTTACTATATAACTCTCTCTTTCCAATAAAACAATCCCACACATCCACAAACATAACATTATTTCTCTCACACAATTTTTTCAATCTCTCATTTATAGAACATGCCCTATCTAACAAATAACTCTTGTCAAACCTTGGTAATAATCCAACTATTCCTACTCTTCCTTTAATCATAATCAAATTCCTAATCAAATCTACATACTCATCCATTATTATCACTGATGATTCTAATAAATTATTAGTCCCCACCATAACATATACATCTCTACTACCTTGTTTTTTAACTTTATCTTCTACATCCCTAATTCTAGCTTTAGGCAAACATACTCTTACATACCTATTTCTATTTTCCCTTGCTATTATATCCCCACATTCTCTAATTAGTGAATCTCCTATCAATACTGTTTCATAATCTACTTTTTCTGCTCTATCTATAACATTTTCTAATACCTTCTGGTCCTCCTTATCTATTTCTTCCTTATCATTTCTACTCAATAATTCCTTTATCTCCTCACATTTATCTCTAATGATTTTAATTTTACTTCTACATCCTTCAATTCTTCCTCTATCTTATTTATTCTTTGACTAATCATCTCCATTACCTCTGGTGACTCTCTATTATTATTATTATTATTATTATTATTATTATTATTATTATTATTATTATTATTATTATTATTATTATTCATATTATTATTATTATTATTATTATTATTATTATTATTATTATTATTATTATTATTATTATTATTATTATTATTATTATTATTATTGATAGTTACCATAACATTGAAAAGTCAATAGGATTGATAATTATACAGTTGAAGATTATAATTATTTATTATTATTTTTGTTATTATTATGTTAGGTGTAGCTGAGGGTGATTCAAAATCTCTTATCATACTTGACTACAGAAGTCTATAAGTTGATTAAAATTATTTTAAAGAACCTTAGATTATAATAGTTATATAACTATGAATAAAAAGATTAGGATTTATTTAGTAGCATTATATTAAATTGATTATTATTTTAAAGTAGTAAGAATGCTGTGAATTTATTATTATTAGAAATAATGGGGGGGGGGGTAGTATTCTTATGCCATTGAGGTTGTATCCTGTGGAATATTAGTTCAATATAATATTTTACTGCTTGTACTTCACTTCATTGTCTCATGATTTATTTATTTATTTTATTTATTTAATTTTATAAAACCGAACCATTTATTATTTCTTAATTAGTTAGAGCTAATTTAATATCAGACAGTATCATAGGATATGTGTATTATTGATTATATGTATTTTAGCAGAGCATAACCATTTTATCTGAGCTAGTCTTATTTTCATATTCTTATATTTCAGGTTAGTGACGATACAACGTGGTAGAATATATGTGTGTGTGATTCTTGGTTCTTCAGTTAATTAACTTTTTTTTCATTCAGTTTTATAATTAATTTATTAAATAATTGATTGTCAAAACTATAGAAGTTTACACAAAATAATAGCACAGTTTAATCGACAAATACATAATTTACATCATTAAATGTATGTATAACTTATAATTTTATAAACTTGCAGGTGCATAATTTATTTAAAAATTAAATATTATATACATTTAAATTATCTAGAAAATTCCAATCAACATTCGTCTATCTATCTGTTATAAAGGCTAATAAAAGTAGACTAGTAGGGATAAATAAATTTAAAAGTATTTATACTTTAATATATAATGAGATTCCCTTTTTTATTATAGGAAGATAATCGTCTATTGGTATCAAAAATGTGTTGGGGGGAGGAGTCCTCTTGATATGTAAAACAAATTTAAGGAATCTCTGTAATGACAACCCTAGTTTAATTATTAATTTAAAAGCCTTTGACAAAACACTAGGGCTGTTGATAATTCTTGCAAAATGTTGTCTTTGCCACTATGATTTCGTTCCCTAGTACTAGAACAAGGTATAAGAAAGTAATTATCTGCTACTTAGTTAATCATTGACTGTTGTTTCTAAATAGTTGTATTCCAGATAACATATTTGTTAAACTTTTCTAATCTACACTAAGTATTTGCATCTTATATTTGTTTCTATGTATTTTTTAATGACTTGCATTTATTTTTGTATATACGTTTTAATGAAAAATAATAAGCTATTTTTTAAAAAAAAAAAAAACTGTCCAGATATTTGTCTTGTTTTAACCGAAAGATGGTATTTATTATGTGTTGTTTCTGCAAAATACATATCTGTCACGTATGTACACTTATATACGAGAATCACTTCTGTCTTTAAAGAAAACTCAACAATTAGGAACAAATGCGTACAAAATTTTATTATTATTGAATATCAGTGAGATCTTGTAAACAAATAATTTTATAAGCATTTATATTTTATAGCAATAAAGATAACAAGTCTTACCTTTACAAAGAAAAAGGATTATATATATAACATTGGTCCGAGCTGAGCTTATAAATTTATTAAATATATTCATATTTTTTATAAAAAAAGATAAAATATCATTTGTAACAAATGCGAAAAACGTACTTGTAAAATACAAAATAATATCACCTTTAATGGTGACAAGCATTCATAACATGACACACCTTTATAGTATAAATATATATATATATTTTAAGAGGAAATTGTAACATTAATGTTAACTATGAATGTTAATGAAAATCGTAATAATAAAGTAATCAGCTTAGCACGTGTATGTATAAATTCCTATAATTTCACGTAATTTATAGTATAAATAATTAAATTTTATATTGCATTTTAAGTGATAAATATATAATATTTATTTAGGTATTAAAAAGATATTTAATAGAATATTGCAGTGCAAAGTCCACTTCGACTACTTTTATAAAATGTCAGGGAAAATAAAAAATAAATTATTTTTTCCATACAGCCAGTTCCGTTGCGGTGATGGTATAATCTTGTAACTAAGAATAAACTAAGTTTTTATATCCCTACTGCATGTTCAATTATTAGTTTGATTTTCTAAAATAGGATTACCTAAATAACATTCAGTTTTTATTTATTTTGTGTTCAAATCTTAGTCACGAGAATACTAGTTAAAATATATATTAAAAAAGTATGGAACTTATTTCATCAAGTGAGAGAACAAAGAATCAACTTTCAATGCAAAGTGGGAAAAAAAATTTAAAAAGAAAGATAGTGAAGAATATTGGTGATTATTTATCTTTTCAGCATATATGTGTTTAGGTGTATCGGTGTTATTAGATAGAGTGGAGAGAGGTGGGTGGTGTGAAATTCTGTGCTCATATACCCTATATTGTTATTTTAACTAAATCCAGAATATTAAAAAAAAAAAAAAACAAAGAAAAAGATAATAAATGTTATTAATTGGAGAAATTTAAAATATATACAATCAAATAAGTATAGTTTAGAGACAATAAATGGTTGTTTTATTAAAAATAAACTAACAAAAGAAACCGAAAAATATATATTGAAATGTTTTATTGTAAACTATCTTTGGAAATATAATGTAAATGAAATAACTGCTATAAATGCATTTATATATAATTAATTAATTAAATAATAAATAACAGAATGTGTATACAACCTTTTAATGTTGATATGTTAGAATACTTCAGAAATAGATTAAATGATTAATATGCAGAAAAAGAAATTACTTAATGAAAATTGCAACGTGTTAATTTGCATGTAAGTAAAAGTATATCTTTATGAAAATAGAAAATGTGGTAAAGTGTGTGCAGAATGAATAAATTATAGCAGGGTGCAGTGTTATGCAAAAAAGGTGCAGAAAAACGATATACTGAGAACTGAGTTGAGTCTTTTTCTGTGGTTCTTGAAATTAATAATGAAGCACTCTAAACAAGAATCCAATTCGATTAACTCAGAATAATGTGTGTGTTCAATAATGGGCTAACAAATTTATAGGGTTATATACGTAAGAATTAAAAATAATATGGATATAAAATCCCTGAGGAGATATGAACTATTAAGATATTTATGTGATCTTACTTTCAACACATAAATAGCGAGTTGAAATTTCGAGCCCTATATTAATACAATTATTATTATTCAGAGTAAATAAACTCTTGAAATTTATTTAATATTTGGTTGTTCTTTTTTCCTTATTTATAGCAATATAATTATCTAGTTGTCAATTGACTGTCCCTGGATATATAAATAACAATTTTAATTTTTTAAAAATTATTTAATAATATATATGGTTGCCATTTACAGTTTTGCACGGATCAACTTCCGTTTTACAAAATATGCAGACAAAAATTGTTATTTATTTAATTTAACAATTTTTGTCTGTATATTTTGTAAAACGGAAGTTGATCTGTGCAAAACTGTAAATGACAAACATATATAACTAATGTTACTTCACTGACTAAGGGAAAAAAAAAATATCAGTAAGAATTTATTTGAAAATGTGTATCGATTGTAAATCTGTTTACCTTAATTAAAAATGCATTTATATATTATATGCAAAAATATAAGCAAACATTATATATATATATATATTGTATTGGCCAAAATCGTGTGTTCTTTCAATAAGAACTATAATCCAAGCAAACTATAACTATCCAGCATGTGCGAGATAAACGCTAATTTATTTGTCTGTGCTCCAGGGTCTCTTACTATATGGATAACGTTTTTGAGGATACTAGCAAGCTTTTCATTTACTTCAGACCCAGCAGTGAGAACAGAGTGAGCAAATAAACTTGAGAATCAATAGTATCCAAATAATTAGCTAATAATTATTACAAAATATATTACTTAAATAGTGTATAGACTATTGCTTAATATATTAATAATCAGTTCCATAATGTTGTTCAAGGCAACGTTAAATAAAGGGAGTTTAATTGATAATACTACTGTAATCTTTCATTCAATTTAAAATAACTTAACTTAATGAAATCGTTAATAGTAGAGATTAGGGCAATAAATGACAAATGCAAGAATACAGATAAATGATGTAATATAAATTTATTAAATAATTAAATACGGTAATAAACGAAAGAGGTGTGTAGAATGTCTGTACAGTGATAGTTACAAGTTGGATTATGATTTACTTTGCAATCATGTGGATTAATACAATAAATCATTAAATTTATATCATTACATAAAATCTTTTTTTTATTACATAAAATTGGTTAGTGCAATTACTACACATATAAAACAAGTAGTTTGTGCCATTGCTCATATATGCTGGTGCTATAATTATGCCAAGAATAAAATAAATTAATTAAGTTATCAATAATTTATTATTGCTTAACCTTCATTTAAAATATCACTGATACACAATAATGAGTTTCCTTAGTCTTAATAAATAAGTAAGAGTTTGTGATGAGTGACTTGAAAGTGTGCACGATTTTGGAGATCACTCAGATGTGTGGGTGGAAAATGATTCAGCCTAAAAGAAGCTGTAATTTGTATTCTGACCTAGAGAAATAAATTGTATGGAATAGCGAACAACATGCGGTTATGACTGACAGATTGTGATGCAGCTCAATAAATAATTCAATAACAATAATAAAAGTCATATCATGTTATCAATTACAATTGCATACATGAATGTGGTCACTTAAGACTTGTTCTTGAGAGGCTTTGCCATATTTGCATGAAAGGAATATGTCTGCATGATATCCAAGGTCATATTTCTGAAGAATAGTGACACAAATTGTGTGTTGGGATGGTCTATCTAAATGTTCCCCATACACTTATGCATTGGAGAGGCCTGCAGAAGATGCCTAGTAGGCAACACATCTAATTTGATACAATAACAGTAAGTTTTAACTGAACATGGATAGAATTCATGAACTACATTAATTTTAAAAGTCAAGCACCCAGCAACACTCATCCAAGATTTATGATCAAAACAGATCACATCTACTTGTCAAGGCATAGCAATTACCATTCAAATGGAATTAACAAATATGACAATAGGTATATAATTTTGATTTGAAAAAATATCATATGACAAATATAAGCTTTCATGCTTTCTCACTTTTATTATACATTAATATTTTTTAAAAAACTTCAATAGTTTCATAAGAATCAAAATCTTTTTTGTCAAATTTCCCTATGAATGTAAACTATCTACTAAACATAACAACAAATATATAAATAAAAGGTAAATAAATAAGTGAATAAAATATTATGCATTGTCTCTTTGGGTTCCTTCAGAGCTAAATTTCAATCTGTTGCAAGGTTAATACCAATTTAATGGAAACCATGTGCATATTGTACATAAACACTATTTACCATTATTTAATCCACAACCACGGCAAAACACATTACATTTATCTCACTTTAGCGATTATTGGATTATATAAAGTTATTTTAATCCAAAATGTAGTTACATTAATAATCGGTATTATCACATTTAATAGCAATAATCCAAACAGTTGATAAATAATTCTGCAAGTTTCTTTCATTTTAAAACAATTTTATTCCCAGGTTTAAAACAAGATGCATAGATTAACACATTTAATCTATAACTTTATTTTCCACGTTTTATTTTCTGAGTTTTTCTTTTTAGGAAAAAAAAAATTAAACAAAGCCAGTATTATAGATGCTATATTTCCATATATATTCAAAATGTTTGTTTTGATAAGTGATAAAGAAGAATTGTTAATTTATTTTCATCAATTATTTCCTGTACATTTGACAAGTGTTACTTGCATATTTAAGTGATTCAAATAAAAATATTTAAACACATTAATCCTTATCCTAGTGCATTTTAATTGCCTAGATGTACCACAATTAAAAATAATAATAATAATCATGAGTATTTTAAATATATCACCAATTTATTATATTAACAATTCAGTTATTCCTACGAAGTTTTTAATTAAGCCACTGATAAAATACGTATTAAATGTTTGTTCCTGAGATATCTTCTTCTAAATGAAATTTTGAAAGACAAATACCTAGATTGAGGGATAATGTAATAAACTTTTGTTGCAAATGCACCTTGTCATCATCAATTTAACAGAGGAGGCATGTACACCTATCTATATCTTTTAGCCCTTTATATCAAGTTTATAACTATACACTTCTTAAGTTTATCCAACAGATATCTCAGGCACACAATCAGAACAGAATATCAGGAGTTGAAGATTCCTTAGCACTCGCTTTTATAAAAAGAATGACTGGCAAATTTTGCTTTCTCTTTTAGATCTACTGATTCTTACCCCCCCCTCCAGTATATCTCAGACAACCTTTGACTCCATTTATTAAATTTTGATTGGTTTATTGACTTCAGTTCTCATTACCTTTATTTTATTTTCCTACCCTTATTTTGAAAGATTTTTCCACTTCGAACTATTAGAAATATACAACTAAGAGAAAAAAAATAATGGTGGATATTTTATTGAAATGATTTTTAATAAATAAATTTGTTTAAAACTTAAAATCAAATTTAGAACTGAAAACAACAATCAATTCCTTAATCCTCATACAAAATAAATTGTTTTTATTATAGTATATAATAGTATACAGTATAATGCATAACTTTCCACGATAAAAAAAATATATAAACATCACATACACCAATGCATGCACATATTCATAATACTAAATAATAATGATTTACTTGTTCATATTCTTATTAGTACAAAATATCCTTCATAATTTCCAGAATATCAGAACTTACTTTCAAGTAATGAAATGTCAACAAGTGTTATCTGTAACAACTTCAAATTTTAATCATATTAACATTTTTATTTATAAATATTATGTTTAGCAAGAAGCTTTTGTTTAGACTTATATAAATCAACATTTTTAAAATATTGTAATGCGTGCAATAGTCAATCAATCCTCTTTCCCTCTATGTAATAAAAAACTCTATAATTTTAGATAAATATACAAACATAATTTTATCTATATCTTAAATTCAAGCCATATAGACATTGGCTTCTCTACTAAAGCTTTTGACTTTTCTAGAACAAAAAAAATATATTCAGATATAGTTATCTTCTAGTCCTACTGTTTTTTCACAAACATTAGTTTCTTTACAAAAGAAACAAAGGGTTACTATATATATATATATATATATATATATATATATATATATATATATATATATATATATATATATATATATATATATATATATATATATAATAACAACATAACTAAGTGAAGTTTCACTTGTTTCCAACAAATGTCCAAGGTTATCTTAGCTGAAACTTTTTGTTGAAATTTTCTGATTTTTAAAAAAGTAATAATGATAAAAATGAAAATTAAATTGGTTAATGAATATAATAGGATAATCTTACATAATATATGTAAATTATTTTGATAAGGAATGCTAGATAGTAATTTGAATTAAAAGAAATATCAGAAATAGTTGAGAAATGATAAATGATATTAAATGTATTTTAGAATAACTATTGTATAATTCTTATTAATGTCTAAATGATAATAATGAGATATTATAAATCAGTTGGAATGAATAATAATAAATTAAAAAAAAATATCTGTAAGTTTTATTAAAACAATATAACAGTATTTATTAGCTGTAAGTTAGAGTTGCATTCTACTTATAAAATTATTTTGAATTAAATATTTGTTAATATTTTTAGTTTTGTAGGTTTAAAAGAATAACTTTTAAACAATGGGTGAGCTCATATTTATAGGTTACCCATATATGAAAATATATGTGTGTGTGCAAGAAAGACACAGAAACATAAAAATAAAAAAAATATTTTAATTCTAATATTTATAAAAAATAAATAAATGGATGGATATAAATTTATTGAAGAAATATTTAAAAGTTAATAAAGAGGGATAGTTCTGAATTTTATATTTATTAGTATTATGTTTTAAAAAAATATTTAAATAATATTACATAACATTTGTTAAACAATGAACTTGATTTTGCACCTGTTAAGTCACTTGGTTTAGTATAAATAAATCAATTACATCAGTAAATAGATTACACAGCTTAGCTGTCAAAAGTAGTAAAGTCGAATAAAAAATAATTTAATTGGTTTACAAGCCAACTAATATAAAAAAATGGGTGTATTAAAGGATATCAGGTATAAAAGAGAAATCTGGGCTTCACCAGGGGGCTGATGTTTTTATTTTTTTTTTACAAATGGAAGAATCCAAGATTTATATTTAATAAAAAGTTATAATTTTTTTTTAAAATTTTATTATTTATTTTAAAAATATAATATTTAATATGGCCTTGCAGTAATAAAGGGCTAAAAAAAAAGGTAATTCTCCTGATATTAAATTTCAACCAGAACATAAAAATTATAGTAAGAAAATGTTTGGAATAAAGCTAGCGTCTCCTATCTTATATGCATTTGATTCAGTTGATTTTTTTTTACTTGGAAGTTAAATTAAAGAACAAATTAATAATGATTTACATAGATAAATATTCGGTGGCACTAAAATATTTTAACAATAAAATTCTAAGTACTTATCCTATTAAATTAAGAGTATATGTGTAAAAAAAAAACATTTTTAAGTTTAAAAACATTCTAATGAAGCTACATTTGGTTCAAGTGAACTAATAAAGAACGATTTTTTTTTTAAAAAAAAATATTATTTATACCTTTACATAAGTGGAAATGATTTGTTTAGCTAAAAGCAAACAGATTAAAAATATATTTTAATAATAATATTTCTTATTTTACCCAGTAATAAAAAAAAATATTCGGAAACAAAACTTCAATGTAATCTGCGAAATATCAGTAATGAACATATATTTGTCAAGTACATAGTAAATCATTTGGTTATATTTGATATTATTTATAAGTAACTTTATGATAGTTAATTCTAGCTTATAAACTAAGAAACGTCTTGAATTATAAAAAAAGTCTGCTCTTATGTTTAAACTAACAAAAAGGAAATTGGTTTAAAATAAATCACGTCTTGAAATATTATTATATAAAAATATTTTTTTAAAAAAACTATTTTAAAAGTTGCATTTTCCTAAAAGAGGATAAAGAAATTCAGATAAAGAGATATATTTTTTTATTATTATTATTATTATTATTATTATTATTATTATTATTATTATTATTATTATTATTATTATTATTATTATTATTATTATTATTATTATTATTATTATTATTATTATTATTATTATTATTATTATTATTATTATTGTATGCATTTTGAACCTAGGATCCTATAAATAAAATAAAAAATGTGCTCAACTGAAGAATTTTTTTTTTTATGCTGGTTTATTTTCATTATTTAAGTGTTTAAAATTGTTTGAAAAAAATAAAAGCATTCTTAATGAACTTTTGAACATTTTCGTTTGAAAATCATTGTCATATTTTATAAGTGTTCTAACTGAAGCTTCAAACTTGGATAAATAAATTAGCTTGAAGATATTGTCTACATGTTTTAAATGGAAAACCATTATGGAGTGGAAATATGAACTTAAGTTACTGTATTATTATTTTTAATTTATTGTTTGTTTATTGGTTTAAAAAATAGAAACCATAAAAATATTTATGCTGGATATTTTGTGTAACACTTTTTGCATAAATATTTCAGGTAAACAAGTTATGATTTTCAAGCTTAATGGGTTTATTAGAGTGTGCAAATATTTTGCCATTTTTCAGGTACATTTTATTATTATATTTATTAAGCACCTCACAAGTTAATTCATTTGATAATTCATTTACAGAAAATTAAATATCACAGTCTTAGTTTATTATAGGGGTATTTCACTCAGTTTCATTTTAAATCTACTAAAGAAGTTTATCAGAGAGTATCCATGCATTTGTTTTATGAATATTACATGATTAAAAATTGCAAATATTTTTTAAAAGCATTGAGAATTAATACTCTCACAATTAATTTGCAGTCTTTTAAAGTCCACTATTCACAATATATTTTAGTATTAAATATTTTATTATGTGTGCATTGTACATTGCCTAGAATTTTATATGCATTTAATTTTAAAGTATTTCTCATAGTAGTTGTTTGACCAATTTTTTTTCCTTTGTTGGTTCTTACATTGAATATATGTTCTTGTATTTTACAACTTTTTGGGAATAACTTAGTTAATTCAGGTGAAGTCTATATCTTGTCATTAGTTAATATTTGTTAGGCTCATAGTGTTAGGCTTAGTTAATAATTTTGATTATACTTTATGGAGTAGACAAGGTCCTCCATCCTTATTGTATTTTATTTCCATTATTTTATAGTGCTTGTGCCCATACAGGGTTATTATATTGAATTTTACAGTGATTATACTCACATTTACAAGCATTGGAATCCCATGAGAAGAGGATCATGCTTTTCTTGGTGCATCTTTCCTGTTTTGGTACACTGTAGACAAGGTCCAGATATATTATTTTCCACCTCAAAGTTAGGTATTTTTGAAAGCCACCACATTCTTTTCAAGCTCTGTGGAGCTTATTATTTTTTATATTTTAACCTATCATTCATGATGACTTAGTGCTAATTCCACCACAGTAGGTGATGTTGCATATGTTGTAAATTAGTGATGATAAGATATGTTTGTTTGAGGAACTTTGTTTTTTCAGGTAGTAATAGCTATTTTTAATGTTCATAGATATATCAATGATTGAATTGTGTTGATATGATAGTTTTATCATTCACAAGCTAACCAACAATAAGTTCTATTTATTTTAAGAATATTAAATATATGCATATGGTTATATAAGTGGCAATTCACACATATTAATTTAATATTTTCATCCAGAGATTCAGCTGTTGGATTTGTAAGTCTGTTACATTTTTTTTTAATTTTAAAACATTGAGGGTAATAGTTTTATGTGGACTAAATTTATTTAAAATAGTATAACTGATATCTGATGAGTGAATGTTCCATACATCTAATTTAGCTTAATTTTAAATTTAGCTTGATCTGATTTAAGCATATCACTAGCTATCATCATCATCTTTATCAACCATTATCAATCCACTGCAGGATGAAGGTCTCTACAAGTTTAATCCATCTTCTCCGATCTTTAGCTTCTCTTCTCCACATCACCCCTGCACACTTTCTTATTTCATCCATCCATATCACATGTGGTCTCTTTCTGGGTCTTTTACAATCTCTTGGAATTCAGTTTAAAATTTCAATTGTCCATCTATTATCATCTCTACTAACAATATGTCCAACCCAACTCCACTTCAATCTTTTAATTTTTTCAATGAGGTCAGTAACACCTGTTTGTTCTCTTACCCATACATTGCATTTACAATCTCTTCTGTTACTCCCAACATACATCTCTCCATACTTCTTTGAATGGTCTGAAGTCTCTGAATTGCTCTTCTATTAAGTGTCATAGTCTCAGATCCATAAGTAAGAACTGGTAAAACACATTTGTTAAAAACCTTTCTTTTCAAACACATAGGCATTTTTCATTTTAGTATCAAGTTATTTCTAACAAAAGCACTCCAACCAAGTTTAATTCTATGATTAATTTCCTCCATTATGTTTCCATCTGTATTAATAATCTGACCAAGGTATTTGTAACTGTTAACTTCTTCTAATTCATCATAATCAATCTTTATTTTCATATTTTGAGCAAATCGATTAAACATTACTTTAGTCTTTTTAACATTTATCTTTAGTCCTACTTTTCTACTTTCATCTGATAATTCCTGCACATTTCCTGCAGATCTGAATCATTATTTGCAAAAACAACTACATCATCTGCGAAATCTAAATGACTTAAATAATCACCATTTAATTTTACTCCTTTAGATTCCCATTTTAATCCACAAAATACTTCATGCAGCACTGCTGTAAAAAGTTTTGGAGATATGGAGTCACCTTGTCTTACACCTTTCTCAATGTTGACTTTCCCAGTATCATTATGTAATCTAATTGTTGCTGTTGCATTTTTATAAATATTCTTTAAAATATGACAATATCCTGGATCTATACCTTGATGATCTAATGCTTTAATCACTGAAGAAATGTTTATAGAATCAAATGCCTTTTCATAATCTACAAATCCTAAGCATAATGGCAACTCATATTCATTTGTCCTTTCTATAACTTCTCTCAACACCTGGATATGATCTACTGTACTAAAACCACTTTTAAATCCGGCTTGTTCTCTTGGTTGGTGGAAATCCAATGTTCTCTGTAGACGAGTAGTAATTATCTTGGCAAAAATTTTATATAAAACTGATAAAAGGCTGATAGGTCTGTAATTTCTAATATCTTCTTTATCACCTTTTTTAAATATTAATATTATTACTGCATTCTTCCAATCATCCGGTACATCTTTATCATTTAGACATTTGGTATATAACTTTGCTAAAAAAATTTCTATTTCTTCACCTGCTTCTTTTAATATATCAATTATAATTCCATCATTACCTGGAGCCTTTCCTTTCTTCATACATTTAATTGCATGTCTCACTTCTTCATTTAAAATTCTGGGCGATTTGGAAGATGTAATAGATGTAGGAGGTACTTGTTCTTTATTACTATATAATTCTTGATAAAAATCTTCTACCAATTTCATGCTGTCATCTCTCCTTTTAGTAATAATTCCATCTTTTTTTCTTATTGCAGATATAAATTTCCTACCAATACCAAAATGTTGTTTTACATTCTTAAGACTTATATTTTCTACTACAGCTTTCCTTGCTAGTTCACAGTTATACTTTCCTATATCATTTTCAACTCTTTTCCGCACCATTTTACAAAATTCAAGATATTCAATTTTTTTAATGCATCATTTTTGTATATCTTCATATTCCTTCTTTTCTTCATAAATTCTCTAGTCTCAGTAGAAATTTTATTGGTCAGTTGCTGTATCTTTCTACCAGCTATCTTTGTTGCAGTTTTCAAAAGTGTATCAGTTATTTTCATATTAATTTCATTCAAATCTGAATCATGTTCAATATCTACTAATACTTGAAACCGATTTGTAAGTTCTAATTTAAATTCATTAGAATGTTTCTGAAGATTAGGAATATTAACTGTAAATATTGTTTTTCTTAATAATTTTTGTCTCTTTAGTTTTACATTAACACATATCTTACATCTTACTAATCGATGATCACTTCCTGTGTTAAATTTATTAATAACATTACAATCTTGAAATATGTATTTCCTGTTAGTCAAAATATAATCCAATTCTGCTGTACCTTCATTTGGATGCTTCCATGTCCATTTTTATTTAACATTTTTCTCAAAAAAAGAATTCATAATATAAAGTTTTTCTTTTTCTGCAAACTCCACAAGTCTATGTCCTCTCTCATTTCTATTACCATAACCAAAATTACCCACAGCACTTTCATCTTTCATTTTTTACCAATTCTAGCATTAAAGTCTCCCATAACAATTTTAAAATGGTGTTTACTCTGATCAAAAGCCTTTTGTACATCCATATAAAAATCTTCTACTACTTCATCACTATGAGAACTTGTTGGGGCATAAACATGAATTATCTGCATTTGGTATCTGCTATTAAGTTGTATAACTAATCTTGCCACTCTGTCCGATACACCATTAATCTGCACAATATTGTTCTTCCACTTTTTATTTATAATGAATCCTACTCCACTCGTATTATAATATTTGTGCCTTTATAATAGAGTATATGTCCACTTTTTAAATCAATTGTCTCTTCACCTTTTCTTCTAATTTCACAAAGTCCAATAATGTCCCATTTAATATAAGAGAGTTCTTCTTCTAATTCTTTCAATCTTCCTTCACTTGAAAGTGATCTGCAGTTGTAAGTACATAAATAAAAAGTCATCATCAAATGGTAGCCTGGGTCCACATTCAGGGGATTCTTAGCACCCTCCGCCTTCGGCCACCAACCGCTGCCTTGGTTGGTGACTTTACAGCCTCCTGGGAATAAGGGCCATGCTTTATTTTTGTCTGTCATAATTGTATATATGTATTGGGAAAATATTTATCATTTACACAAACATTCATTCTGCCTTATCAGGCACTGAGAAGAAAGACCATGGTGTTTCTTGATCTTAATCTCAGAGGTAAAAAGCCAATAAACTCACCACACTGGCTAATGTGTGTTGGTGAGCAGCCCATCCATGTTCATATACTATATGAATAATCACATAGTAAAAACAGCTGCAACGACAAGAACATATGGAGTGGACATTAGGAATTTGCCCTGCTCGATTCCTTTAAGGCCTCCAAGAGGAATCAAATGGTCTCCTTTCAGTTAATAGCAAAACTCTTTTCTGAAGCCATAATATTAGCTATAATATTAGTTATATCAGTGTCATTAATGATGATATTTTTTTTAAAAAAACATATGCTGAATATGCTTATTCCAGTTTAGCATTTGTTAAACTCAGGATTATAAAGTTAAGCTTAGGGTTTCAAATACAAGCCTAGTTGTGTGTGTTATTCTAATTACTATATGACACTGTAATGTTATAAATTATTCTAATTTAAAAAAAATAGTAGTGTGGTTATTAAATACAGATATTATAATTAAAGTCCAAAGATGTTAAAATCTCTAATTGTTTAAAAGAGATTAGAATTCAATATTGAGTAACCTTTGCCTGCTATTGTGTATAATTACATTATTGTAGTAGTTTATTTATCAGAACTTATAAGGTAAAAGAGTTTTAAGAGAAATAATTAATAACAGTAGCTAAAGAAGTTATATATTATTAAAAACCAAATAAACTTTTTCAAAGGTCAAAATACTTGCATTGTGTTCCAGCGCTATATTGGCAATTTAAATTTTAAATATGTTCTTGTTTTTAATAAATTAAATTATTATTATTTTAAAAAGTTTATTTTTGTTTGTTTTGCTTTTATATGAAAATATTATTGTCTTGGATTCCAAGTTCACAGAATCTTAATTTCCTAAAGTTTATTAAATTTTCAATTTAAAAGTTCACAAGTATATCATAAAGTTAATTAAATACATGAAAGCCAGATTAAAGTAAGTTGTGCTTAGATTGAATCACAATAACAGATAAGTGCATTATATCAAATACTTAATTAAATGCTTAATTAAAAGCTTATTTTTAAATTATCAGTATATCTTCTCAGAATAAAGATTATGCAATATGAGATTCAGAATATTAGTATTTCAGAAGAATATTTTTTAGTTACCATTATTTTAAAAGCTGCATATTATCTTATATTAACTGCACATTATCTATCATTATTTTAAACCTTATATGTTTAAAGAATTTTAATCCATCTGTATTTGAGGTCTTGAGTAGGTTGTCTGTGTGTAGGGAAAGGGATAAAAAATACCCTTGTCCTTTTCTTTGCTCGAGTAATGTCTTGGATAATAGGCCATTATTGCTTTAAATTTAAATTGATTCATTAAATTTGTGAATTAATATTTATTTTGTTTATTATTTTAAGATTGAATATAATATAGTTATTTTATGGTTAGCCAAGATATCACTCATTTGTTTTATTAACCCATCAATTACTTTATAGGCAGCTGAAACTTTAATTTTGCACACGAGTTTTAGTTTTAGAATTGCTGAGTTTATTTATTTTTTTGCCTTGTTAGATATAATTTAGTAAGATAATCTTCCACAATCAAAGTATCATTATTCTTATTCAGAATGTGTGTGATCTGTTGATAGGACTATTCTAATCACTATTAATTAATGATTGTAAATAATCTTTCGTACCGCTTAGTATTAGAGTATTAGTATGCCCTAATAGTCCCAATTAGTCCATCTAAAACATATGATAATTTTATAGAATAATGTAAAAATACATTAGTGGAAATTTTATCCACTTCAAAATTGTTCTATAATCATAGATTATATTTAAAAACAATCAGTTCAAGAAATTCTAAAAGAATTGCATTGTTTAAAAACTTATTTAAACAAAATGTGCATCAGTCAGCAAATTCCAGATCTGCTAAGTGGATAAAATGCCTCAGGTCTAGAACAGCGTTTCCCAACCTTTTTTGGCTCGCGTACCACTTGGTAGTACATCACGCTAAATTGTACCACTTCGTAAAAATGATTGTATTTCGTGAAATTTGTTATTGCGAGTGTGTTATTTTATTTGCATTATAAATGTTATAGGGTGACCATGTATGTATTCACATCTCATAATAAGACAAATTACATTGAAACATGCCTAAACGTCAAGCCAGATTATAAACTGACTGAAATTATAAACTCACTGTAACATATTTATGTGTATGTGTTTGTTCAAAGTTTCATATTTTTCCCAAAATAATTTATTAAAGATTATATTATTACATTAAAGGTTATTTGGTATATATTTTGTTCAAAGTGTTTTCTAATTCCTTCATTTGGTTTTCACGAATTTGAGTCTATTTTCTCTTTTTCGGAGCATCTTGCTATTGGTTGGGCCATGGAGAGGATAAATCCAGCATGCCCCAAGTCATGGTAAAAATAACTTCAGGGGTTATCAGGCTAGCTCTTGTTCTTGTTTTCTTTATATTGTTCAGCATGGAGTTAATAGGATTAAAATTTTTATGATTAAATACTAGCTTACATCTAGTAATCCACAATAGATGATCAAGAATTAATGAGAGTCTAATTTCTGGGTATGATCCTTTTCTGATTCATTCTTTCAAATTAAATAATTTAGATTGATTTGCCTTGATTCGACTCATTATTTATCTACTATTTTGTCATATTTCGTTTACTAATAAATGGTTTTAATAAAAACACAAAATTATAAAAAAACAATTAATATATTTTCTTATCATAATCAAATATTTTTATAAAATAAATTTAATGAGATCTTTGTGCTTATTTCAAACAACATAATTTTTTGAAATTTGGTTCGAAAGATGCAAGGTATACCCTTAAGTCTACAGCTGCTTTCAATCTGTGTCAATACTTATTTTTTAAAATAATATATGAAGAAAAAGCTCTTCCTACTAATTCCATACTTGTAAATGGTAATAATAGTTTAAGAGCTTTCTCGGAAAGTTGTTCATATTCTTTAATGTTTAACCAAAAATTAATTAGATTGTGTCATTTGAATTCTACTTGTAAAGTTCTGTCACATGATAACTCTATTAAATTTTCTTTATCCTTTATTGATAATGATGTAGCTTTTTCTAAATTTTCTGCATAGAAGGGGTTTGAAATCCAATTATCATTTGTGATTTCAGGTTTTAGAAAATATTTCATGAAAGACAATTTTAATCCTGTTAAATGTGCTATTATATTTTCTGGTATATCTTGAGACAGACTAACCTTATTTTCAAACAAAAAATGTGTAGAGTTTCAAATACTTCCAGTTGATTGTTTTCGATACTTATAGATATTACTGTTTCCAAAAATCTAATTTCTTAATCATACTTTCAATTTTATCATTAACATTAAAGATCGTTATCGACTGTACATATTAACAACTTTATTGTATAATATTATGAATTAAAATAATTTTTAAGAATTATAAGAAAAAACATTTCTATGATATTTTTATGATTTAATTTTTTTTTATGTCCGCCATTATTGATTATTTTTCGTGTACCACCTACCAGCAACTCGCGTACCACCAGTGGTACGCGTACCACAGGTTGGGAAACGCTGGTCTAGAAGATAAGTGCATTTCAATATCAACAGAAAAATAGTATAAATACTGCTAGATTTGAATCCAGAGAAAGAACTCATAATATTTAAACAGAAATGGTAGAGATAATCCATGCTTGTCATTACAATAATTCAATGTATAGTGAGTAGCAAAAAATTTCATATTTCTCTCTGTTCAAAAATGTTCTTTCTCACAATCACCACTCAGGATTCTATTACCCATGAACTTTAATGTGCTTAAAGACTGAATAATTAAATGCTACCTGCCTGATTGACCAAACCTAGATCTAGTTCACCATTTTCAATGGACACTGAATCATCAAGAATTGTCACTAATTTTATAAAGGTAAAAGAACTCTAGTCACTGCCAAATGTCTAAACTTCTAAATTCATCCTTCCATAATTATTTTGTAATTGCCCTGTCTATAATTTAAGATTATGTTCTATTAAATAGTTAATATTGTGTTAAAATGATTTATAATTTACTTACCACTAGTTTTAATGTAACTCTATATAACTTTCTTTATTTTCTATTATCATTGAGCCTCTATTAAATAAATGTAATATTTTTCTTTCACCTTCATGCAGCAATAATATTTTATAATTTTCATTATTGTGTTCTATATATTTAAATATGCCAATAAGTCCTCAAATTCGCCAGTGTCATTTTTCTTTATTTTTATTTTTCCTCTCTTTACTTTATGGGGTGACTTAATTAAGTTGAATTAAAAAAACAAGTCTTATTTTATCTTAGCAAACACTTGTGAATTTGAAAAAAAAACAAATTAATTATCTAACGTTATTGTAGAATAACAGAGTAAAAATCTGTTTTTCTAAGAATGTATTTTATTTTATTTTATTTAATAATAAGCGCTAACCTTAAACTGTATTTTTTTATATGAACTTATATCTGTTATTTTGAAATTAATAACCACCACCCTATTCATATATGTACTTCATTAGATTTATTATAATATAAAGCACTTATTAACTGAATTCTCATATTTATTTAACATTGTGGGAAGTTTATAGATAAATTAAAGTAAGGGGAATCTCTATTGTAATGATTATGTATTTTATCAATAGGTTTAAATAATCCATTACTGTTTAGTATTTAAGTCATACTATTACATTGGACATTACCAATATATATATATATATATATATATTGGTATATATATATATATATATATATATATATATATATATATAGATATATATAGATATAGATATAGGCTATAATTCATACATCATTAGTGTTAAAATATTATATGTTTTTTGTTCCAAGCATTGTACGCAAACAGGCCTCCATATGCAAATACACATATGTGTGTTTTTGTGCTTCATTCCCCAGGATTTTCAGTAATCTGGATCCCATATATTCATTCCAAGTCCAAGAACATAGTTGGTAACCCTCCCCTGAGGGACTTATTTTGTTGTATGAGCTATTGACATAGGGTCACCCTGTGAAATACCTGGCCTATTGTTATTAATGGCCGACACCTTCACTCTGTGACCCAAACCCATCAATGTAGCAGAAGGAATTCAGTCACCTTTCTTTGTACTTAAATTTGGAAGCACATTATTTGGATCCAAGATTGGATCATTTAATTCTGCCAGCATGCATACACCACTCTCTTAAACTTCTTGCCATAAATAAAACTTATGAATGTCCATAAAACATAGTGTTTTGATTCAACTAAACAGATCAATTTATTAAATTTATTAATATTTTCTTATGCACATTTTTTGAGATGTCATTATCTATATGTTAACGAGCTATCTCACACATGTTTCTGACTCAGTAAAAACTGAGATTCTTTCACCTATTAATAAAAATGTATTTTTGTAGTAAAGTTAATATTTCAGTCATAAAATAATTTTCATAAGCTAAATCAGTTAAGTGCTATATTTTGTTCTTTCAGGGGTGGATTGGCATCTTGCAAATGTATTTCCTCATAGCACTAAATCAACTGTTCATCAGTATCTTTATAAATTATTGGCATATGAGCTAGCTGCAATAATAAATCAAATAAAGCAATCAATAAAATCTGTCATTTTTTAAGTTATAAACAAAATTCATATGATTTACCTGTTACCATATAAATGTCAATCAAATTATATGTACATCAAGAGGCCAAGGATGATCAATCAAATAATAAACCAAGTATTTACATATATTTTATATAAATTAGTAAATAATATATATATATATAAAACTGGGTTCGATCCGTTGCTGCTCACACTTAGTCTTCTAATTGGTTTAGCTGGGTTTCAACGTTATTTCTAATAAATTTATAATCTTATTTAATTATAAATATTATGAGAACGAACTGGCATGTTTGAGCAAAGTGGAGAATACTATCGATAGCAAAGCTGTCAATACTATCCATGATCAGACCAAGCTATGTAATGCATAAGCCGATCACATTTCCAGATCCTTGCCCACCTTTATTGCTAGATTCAGACCCTACTATCCAAACATTTTATTTGTTTCTGAGTAAACCCCAGGTGCCAGCTTGTCTATGATTAACATGTTCAGACAGTAGGCCCATAATGCAGCACTCAAAAAATCCCTTAACTAGCTCAGACTATGTTTTTAATTCAATAACAAATTATTCCTTAACTAGTGGTAAAGAATTGACCGACAAATAAAGCTTTAAGTTTAAAGACAATTTATTTTAATTAACAGTTTAAAACTAATTTTAAATATTTTATAAATCTTATTTAACTACTATAACACATGCACATTTTTAATTCACACACTATAATCTTAGGAGAAAGCATTAAATAATATTTGAAATTTTAAATACAATGAAATCAATATATACTAACTCATGAACACACAACATTTTAAACACACATATTAATAGTTCATCTATGTATGCTATATAGTTTTTAAACTTGACTCTTGGAGGTTTTATAAATGTGATGGCTACTTTAGAAATGAATATAAGAAAATATTATTACCTTGGATTTTGAACGTGGATAGCTTTTGCTGTTGCTGCTTCTGATAAAATATACTTAACCGGTTAGATTTGAAGTGTTCTTGTGGAGATTTGATGCTTATTATTCCAAGGCATTTTCTTTAAGACAATTAGATTTTGAGCAGCTTCAGGTTGTTATGCAGGCATCACTTTTATAGGTAGGTTGGCTGTTTCATTGAACTTCAGGCTAGAGAAAGTCATATGTTTTCCAAGGTTTTAACACCACATTCTTTATTCTCGATATATAATAAGCTGACTGATATAACTCACTGATAGATTGTACTGAACTGTTATCTCAAACACAACTCAAATGCAATTAACTGTCTGATAAAAAATGATTATTTATAACTGAGACATGTTGTCATTTTGATATCCTCCAGCAATATTTATTGTCGAAGATCTTTTCATCAGTAGCTAATCTTCTGGAGATAAACTTTTAATCCTGTTGTTTTTTACATTTTTGATTAGTAGCCATCACTGAACTTGTTTTATATATTTAATTAATAACCATCGCTGAACTTGTTGTTTTACATTTTTAATTTTTTTTAACTTTCATTTATTTTTAATATTTAATATGCATATATTCATTACATTTATAGTCACACACTCATATATACTTTAAGATCCATACACTATTTAGTTTTATGATGACTTTTTTTTTTAAGCTTCAACTTTTCAACTAATAACAATAAAAACTCTTTAACTTCTTTTAATATAACGTTTAGTTTGTTACTAAAGCAACCCCTCCTTTTTAAATTAATTAATTGTAACTTTTATTTCAAAAACTTTTAACCTTTTAACTATTTATTTTAATGCATAATCTTTTTTTTTTGTTTTAATAATGTTTAGCTAAAAATTATTATATACCAACACAATATTGGTACAATATATATATATATATATATATATATATGTACCATATATTGTGTTTACATATATATATATATATATATATATATATATATATATATATATATGTAAACCACTATACATCACATAATCACTATCCCATACTAGCACAATAATTGTTATTCAACAATTCAAAACAAAGCAAAATAGTAGTGCTATCTTGTGCTAACAAGAACAATCAATGGATGCCAGAAGGCTTGTGCATAAAATCCCTAACTAGTGCCTACTCATCCAATATCCCCAGACTAGTTTCTGGCTTGTGGCCTTCATCAGTGAGGAGCCTTGGATCTGAGAGTACTGCACCAAGATCTTAGGATCTAATGCAACCCTCCAGCACCCACCTTTTAACTCTATTTAACTACAAAACTATAAGCTATTGAGCTTGGACTGAAAATATTGTTTTCAATTTCATTCTCATAGTTTTGTAGTTAAATAGAGTTAAAAGGTGGGTGCTGGAGGGTTGCATTAGATCCTAAGATCTAGGTGCAGTGCTCTCAGATTCAAGGCTCCTCACTGATGAAGGTCACAAGCCAGAAACTAGTCTGGGGATATTGGATGAGTAGTCACTAGATAGGGATTTTATGCACAAGCCTTCTGGCATCCATTGATTGTTCTTGTTAGCACAAGATGGCACTTCTATATGGAGAGTTTGCTTTATTTTGAATTGTTTATATATATATATATATATATATATATATATATATATATATATATATATATATATATATATATATATATATATATATATATATAAAAAAAAATCTCATTTCCCCCACACCTATATATTCCTTAATTAAAAAAAATATATAGAGAGATTTATGTGTGCGTGTATTAATATATATTTTATAGATGATAAATTATTAATCAGTTGTAGAGAGAGAATGTAATAAAAAGTAATATTTAATACATTGATTTATTAGTTTTTTTTATTAAATAATGTGTTAAATTATTTAACTTTAGTTTTTGTTAAAATAAAACTGATTGAAAAGGAAGATGTAAAAGAAAACAATTAGCAGACTAATAGATAAACTAGAAACTTGTGTAAGAGCATACAGTTGTATGAATATAAAAACATTTTTACACTTATCTTTATTGACTATAGAATGGAAGCTTTATTGTTTTGTATAATCTAGACCTGACATATCCAGAAAAAAAAGAAAAGAGGAAATGCTATGACAGAATAAAGATAATTATTAATCCTTAAAGTTCTTGTTAATTGTGATAGACCATCAGCTTGTGAAACTTTGATTTTTATCTCAAAATGACATTGTTTGCAGGTGGCCTTTTTAATCAGAAATTCGGAATATAAAAACAAATGAAACAATATTGAAAGGCAGTCATTTAACTATTAAATAGGGAGACAGTCATTGCTATTAAAGAGAGAGATGTATTTATGAATATTAAAAGCAGTTTTTAAAAGTTAAAAGTTAAAAGAATTATGCAGTGGTTAAAGTTGTCTTAAAGTAGAATGAAATATGCAGCAGTTGTCAAAGTTGAAAAAAGGATGCAGTTGTTTTAAACTTTAAAGAAATGCAGTCGTTAAAGTTAAAAAAAGAGTTGCAGTTGTGAACAAATTTAAAGAGATGGGCCATTGAAATTAAGCAGTTTTTTTTAGCAGAATATTCAGTTTTAAAGTTAAAAGAGTTGAAAAAAAATTGAGGAAGAAAATATAACTTTTGCTTTAAAATCAGCATAGAATATGTGCACCCATATAAATACTTTTATCACAAAATTAGTCTAAAGATATAGATTTAAATTGAGTCATTTTAAATAAAATTGATAAAATAATATAATGGTACTTATTTAAATTTTGGCTGTTTGTGAAACAATCAGGATGTTGTGCTAATTTTGCCATTTTCTGTTCCTTTGAAACATCACAACTATGGATTAATTCACGAAGCTATCTGTGGACTCATATACCAGGTTATAATAACCTAAGAATGGCCAAATTCAAAAATCCAAACACAGATGCTATTTTAAAGGCTTCTTTTTAACCCCTGGCCTATTAAAGAATCATCATATTTGAATGGAGGGAGAAGAGAAAAAGTAAGAAGATATATAAGCCATGCAGCCAACCTTATTTAATCTATAAATCAATTTAAAAGAAAAAGAAAAATGTTTTTTCTTCAAATTTCTAAAAAACGCTGTAGTTTTTATTAAAACGATTGGAGCAACCAAACCAACCAGGTTAGATTTATCAAGAAGTATCTGCAATAACTCTTTTTGAAATGATATGAACAAGCAAATCACCCAGTTGAAGCTATAAATTGGGAGAACAGTTTAATATTGGAAAATAGGACATTAAAAAGAACTGAAAAATGGATTGGGTAACTTTTAAATTTAGTTAACATTTTTTTTTCTTATTTACTTATTAGAAGTAAATTTTATTTTCTACCAGTCAAGCATTTTTCTCTTTCTATACATAAATCTTAAGAGCTTGTTTATTAATTGTGCTATTCTCAATACCACATAACATAACCCAAACACAGTTTAAAATCATTAAACTTAATTTTTCATTATTATTTTTTATTTACTTTATTATATATTGTAATGCTAAAATGTTTTTTTATTACTGTTATTTATGCATTGTAATAATTGAGCAACTTATCAAAATATGATTTATAATGTTTTTTTTTTTATCTTTTTTCATATTAAATTTGATATAATGTATTTTTTTTTCAAAGTTGCAATAATATTATTATATACAGATGATTTATGTGTCCATCCTTAATATAAGGGAACACATTATAACATAATATAAATGTTGACATATCACAGGATGTGCACGTGTGTGACTGCTTTTACCCACCAGTCAAATAGGTTAGACAGAGTTATTTAAATATAGCAAATTGAAGAGCAGGACTTCACATATGTATGAAAGTAAAACAGCCACTCACTTTACATAAATGAAATTTATCTTTATGACATATAATAGGTAAGGAAAATCTTGAATAGGTATTTAATAGAACATTTTTTATGTCATTTTAAGCTAACTTACCTCAAACTATATAGTAACATGAGCAGATAAATAAAGTAAATTTGTCACGCATAGTGTAATAAAATATTTTGTTTTAATTATTTATTTAATTGAGTCAATTGTATAGTTAGTAATTTGATTTATATTAAAAAAGTGTGAATAAATATAATTATACCATATTTTGTTTCTGAGTTATTATTATTAATATTGTTTTATTTTGTCTTCTCTTGATTCTATCATTTTAATTGATCATCATCACCCATAAATGTACAGCATTGGATATGAACCTACATATAATGATGTTTAATGATTATGCTGGATAGATAACTAAGTTTTTTAATAATTATATATTAATACTAAAAAGACTAAAATTATGTTGCGCCTAAGTGTTATAATCACCATCATCGCTGAATAAATAATAATCATTAAATCAAATCTTAAAAATAATTAATATGCTTTGTAAATAGGGGTCTATAAAAAGTTGAATACCATGTGGTGAGATTTGTGATGATCATTCATCATCACTGATAAATATCAATGATTGAATCATAGTTTTAACTATAAAAGTATTCTGAGTTAAAAACCAGAAACATATATAAATGCTAATAAATATTATAATTAAATTCCAGATTGAATATAGTGTGACTTTAGGAAAGTGCCTATATGCATATGAAAGATAAATTTGTTGTTATGAGTTCATTACTAAATCTGTGACTGGTACCACCATCATTATCATATATATAAGTAATGGTCTTCACTATGTTTGTTTGCAAGCCATTATTAAAAGTATTCATGCATCTGTTCATCAATAAATTTAAACTGAGCTAGTGATATCTATAAGAGTGCTGAATATATACATTTTAAAGTATTGGGATCTTATAATTCTATTAACACAGATAAAATATAAGAATATCATTTATTTGTTAGTCATCCAAGTCATGGGTAGTAAAGGAAGTACAAGATGGGTTTGAACCCAGTATACTAAGGATAGATGATATTTATCTAGATTTAAAATAATCTAGTGGCATCCATGGAAATCACATGTACTTAGCTAAGGTGAATTAAAGTGATTAACTCTCTTTTCCAACTTATTAACTTTCTTTGATATTTTTTATGAGTTATTATAAATAGCACCAGTGTATGCGTGTGACCATGAATGGTCTTGTATACGTGAAAAAGATAAAGGTTTGGTTATATATATATATCATAACTTACATAAATCAAAGATAAAGGTTTGGTTATATATATATATCATAACTTACAAAATCATTGTTTCTTTTAACATAAATATTTATATTTTAGTTATTAAATTATGCTTGCCCTGACTAGATGATCTCCCACTAATCCTCAATATATAATTAATATGAAAGGTCACAACCTTTAAATGGGTCAAACTTATATTTTATACTAAAATATTCCATTATCTAATTTCAAATTAGAGTCATTTTGTGTCTCCTCTTTGTGATGCTGGTGGAGAAAGATGAATTAGATCAGCATCATCAGGATTGTTGGTCATAAGTTAGTAGATTTGGAAAATAGGCAAATAGGACAGAGTTCATGAGTGTTCCTGACTTATGTATCTTTTGCATGATAGGACTCGAGGTACTTTTGCCTTGATGCTATATATTGTTATATGAACACACAAAACTGACTGGTACAATATCAAAATGCATAGATGTAAATCTATCTCTTATTAAAACAATATTATAATAAATATTTATACCTATTACCAACAAAATAAAGGCACTTTACCTTGATATTTGTACCATTATCTTACATAACATCAATAAAAGAGTTCTTGAATATTTTGAAGTCATTCTGGTACATTCAGTTAATAAGAAAAATATAATAATACACTACACAGCAGTTGAAAAATATGATATAAAATAGAATTGTTTATAACATATATTTTATACAAGAAGATATAAAGCTTGTAGCATAAATTTGCTTATAATTTAATAAAGTTCTATTTTAGTGACAATTGTGATAATAATTATTTAACTTTAAAGTTAAAATAATTCTTGTAGTAATATCTTACTTATCACATGTCCTTATCCACTAATGTGCATCACACATCATGGATATTCAAATTATCCATTTAATTTATTAATTTGAAATGAGTTTAAATTGTAAAAAAAAAACATTTTCCTTTAGGAGACTGCATTGGGCTATTGTAAGAGTGTTTCTGAAAATTTTCTAACTGACATTCCATAAAGTTCATGTTTATACAATTTCTTTATTTAAAAATAAATGTTATTTTGTTATTAAGTCCTAGTGTCTCTATAATGGCATGGTATTTACCAATCAATATCAAGAAATCTAAACTTTGTGTAATTTTAATTGAAATATTTTTTCGTGCTATTTATTGAAAGTACAGACACACAAATAAAATATTAAACTATATTATTCATTTTATTTTATTGATCCCTATAATTTAAAACTGCAGTTTATGCAAATAAGACTGCTTTTATAATCAATCATTATCTACTTTTATTTAATAAAATGTATTTATGGTGTTGATAATTATTTTGAGTGGACATAAAATCTTTTTTTCAATTTTGGTATTCAAATGCTATTCTAGAAGATTATTATACTAATCCAAATTTAGTGTTTTATGTATTTTTGTTTTAATTAAAATATCTCCTATAAAAATTTTCCATTACTATTATTATTATATAGTAGATAAACATTAACTTGGATCTGATCATGGTAATAATATATTGAAGGAGTTAGAGGTGTAAGATTATATTGAAGAGGGGATAATGAAATAATTTTTTATAAGTAAAAATTTTCTACCCTTGCTACTTTTTGATGGTTCTATAAATATTGGGATCAATAATAGGTTTGAAGTAGTGAGTTGATGTTTATCATTCCCTTAAAACATTATTGCTATACTTTATAATGTTTAATGATTATTATTATCATAATTATTATTGTAGCTCTCTTTATTGTTTGCATAAATTGTACTAGCAATAAACCCTGAACTATTAATTATTCATTGATTCACTATAATTTATATTTTACACATTGATTCCTACTTGTCAGCTTTCCTGGATACAATTTTGGCTTACCAACATGGGGTTCAATTTATGCTATTGATCTCTGACAGTTAGTTATCTATTAATTTTGTTATGGGATGAATAAAGTTCTTGTGTATTTCATTATTTCATGATCTGATATGATTGCCACAATAAATTAAGTTCACATATTTCAATTCTTATTATATTGCAGTCATTCAATCATTTGATCAAAATTGAAATATTTTAAAACTGATCTACACCATTTGAATAACAATAGGTATGACAATTATTTTATAGTCAATAAATGATAACATAAAATGCTTCTGGTGGCCAAGATATTTAAATACTATTTAGGTTAGGTGAAGATTTTTTGGAAGTCATTATTAAAATTAAATGTTGGTAATTTTTTTCTGAAATGATGTATTGTATGGTCTGTCATTTTTAGGAAGATCAATACATTATGTTTTCTTATTTTCTAATATGTATGTTTGGGATGATGGAGTTAGATAACATGGTAATTAAATATTTTATGAAAAAGTTTATTAAAGTTTTTTAAACAAATAATTATGAATTGAATTATTGTATAATATATGAATGATTTAAATTAAGAGGTGTATTATTTGGGAGGGCCCAAAGATTTAAAATATTTGATAGGCAATATGTTTATTTAGGGTCTAACCAAACATTGATATCTTACAGATCTTCATGTTTCAAATTTGAAAACAGGGATGAAACTATGATGTGTGATATAAGAAAATTATGTTAATATATCCAAATAAATTTGATGATCAAGAAAATTCCCAAAGTGGGATGACAAATTGAAATGGACATAGATTTGTTGCTTTAGAAAATAAAGTTGAAAATAAATTTGATGCTATAGAAAATACTCAGATAGGAACAAAACATTTTGTAAGAAATTAAAAAAAAAACTTTGTAAAGTAAAATTAAATTATCTCAATAATATTTAGAATGTAAGATTGTGAAGTCTAAAAAAAACAGCTTAGAAATGATTTTGTTGAGGAAATAGAAATGAAATTAGAGCAGAATATAGTGAAAATTATGACTGATCTTAACTCATGGTTTGAGAAAATGGACTTAAATTGAAGAATAGTTAAACAAGATTACAGTTATAAATTAAGTAATTTAAATTTTAAATTATAGGAGATTAATAAAAAGTTATCAATGTAGATATTGTAAATAAGCCATAAAATGCAAAGTATAGCTGTGCAATGAAATAATATTTTAGAACAATTTAAAATTGAATTATATTCATGATTTAAAATTACTGATGAAAAACAGTTTAGTTTAAGCATAAAATTTGAAAAAATATAAAGGAAGTATTCAGGATCAATTGGTTAAAAGGAATTGTTCTATTCAATCTCAGATTAATATCTGTTTGCAAGCTGTAAAACAAGAATTAATAGAGTCTGTGCACATGAGTCAATGGTAGAGATGTGTGAAATCAAAAATTCTACTGAAATAAAGATATAAAGAAGGTTAAAAGAGTTAGTTTATGTTGACAAAAAATAAATGATTTACCAAGTAAAAAATCCGAGCCAAAACAAAAGATTGGAGAGAAACTTAACATTTACAAGGAAAAAACTGAAAGAATTTATTAATGACTTATTAGGCAACAAAAAATTAGATGATAGCTTTTATGTTGTGCATAATAAAATTTAAGAATTGTATGTGATAAAAGATGAAGATATTAGCTTAAATAAGAAAAAAATACTACCCTATAGGAGAATAATTCTTAGAGTCTAAGATAAAAGACTCATGTTACTTGGTTGATTGTTTTATTGGGCAGGATGTTAATAATTCATTGAATAGAGTTTTATCAGAACATAATAATTCTAAAATGCAAAGTATTAATTATACTCATGATAATCTTGTTTTTAATTCAATTGTTTTAAAATTCCTCAAGGATAAGGTGTCTACAGGAGAATATTTGGAGAATTCCTTAAAATACCTCCAAAATTTAGACAGCCATTCACTCTTTGATCTAATAGGAGTTGAAAAGATTGCAATTGTTAGAAATTATCTGAATGTGGCACCAATTACAAGTGGAAATTTTCATTTGACTTATGTGAATTTTAAATATATCATTCTGTCAACTTACTGGGAAGAGGATATGTAAGTTTTCTCCATGTCTGAGCATCAAATTGACAGGATATTTAGACATAATTTGCCTAAATACATAATGCAAATACTATTTTTTGCATATTGGTACATGATTGACGATGTGGCAGAGACCATTGATTCACTTAAGACAACTGAATAAAATTTTGGCATCAGAATGAAAATGAGTAGGAAACACAACCATCATGGAAATACTATTAACTCACTATCTATGCAACATCAGCATAACATAAAATTTGTAAAAGACCACATTCATAATGTATTAAGTTATCAATTTGGGAATGGTCCTCATAATTTTAGACATTGAGATAAAATGAAATAAATGGATAAAAAACAAATATTCTACCAGAGGTTTACAGATTGTTCCCCAAATATTTGT
Source organism: Epiperipatus broadwayi (assembly GCA_028023455.1). NCBI lineage: Eukaryota > Metazoa > Onychophora > Udeonychophora > Euonychophora > Peripatidae > Epiperipatus > Epiperipatus broadwayi. The sequence goes on along the minus strand of JAQFVV010000046.1, from coordinate 6,916,059 downwards.
TAAAAAAAGCAAATGAAGTGCATTAAACTAAATAGGACTTTTCATGTTAACAATCCACAAAAATATACATTTAGGAAGTTTTTGAACCTTTATGAAAGCCCATATTAAATTATTAGTCAGGAAGGGAGAAATGTTTTAATGCTCCCTACACCTAAAGAGGTTTCAGGGACTTATACTGCATGAAGGTTAAGAACCATTGCTCAAGAGGATAAGTAAGTGTGAATAATATAATGATAAAAGTAACTTTTGAAATGTGATGTAGGATGATGTAGACATGTGTGAATATGTTAATAAAAGTGAACTGCTACCTGTAAATAATACTGATAAATTAATTTTCTTTCCTATACAAGATTGGGAGGTTTGTAACCTTTGGATCCGCCAATAAAGTTGATATTTCATCTATTTCAGATATTTAATAACAATAAAATATATAAAAGTTTGATTAAGCTAAACGATTTTTGTAAATTATATTTATTAAGATTAAATAAGCCTATGCAAATTTAATAGTAAATTATTTAAAGTTTTTCTGTTATGAATAAATATTATTGTATTTTACTTTAGTGAGTTTGCCAAAGTACTTTAAGCTTATGATTAAAATAGGTTGTAATAATTTAAATCCAAAAGTGTAGATAATAATATAGAGAAACTCAGATTATTGGTATACAATTTATTATAATCAGTTTGATGCCTGAATATACCATAATACTAGTTAGATTTTTTTTTATGTTAGAAGTAAATGGGTTGTTGTCATAATTATAATAAAGTACTTATTTAAAAACTAATTCTTAACAATAATCAATCCATTCATTACTAATATAAATGCAGTTTAGAGATTAAATATATAGGGCATATGAGCACAGACTTTCACATGACCCACCGCTCTCCACACTATCTCATAACACTGATACACTTATTTTCAACATATGTGTGTTCAGTGTACCAGTGCTATGAGATAGTGTGGAGAGTGGTGGGTTGTGTGATAGTCTGTGCTCATATGCCCTATATATTTCCTATATAAACACATGTATATAATAAACCTGTGTGTTTTAGTTATTTGGAGATTAAACTAAATTAGTTGATTTGAAAAATAGGTAATAAGTCTATTTCATTTAAAGGAAATAATTAATTCGTTTAATTGATATGGGGCAATTTCTAAATGTATGTGAACATGCATGCATTAGTAATTTTATTTATTTTTTAAAGGGAATATTTCTTTTTTTTTATAATATTGAATATTATTCTACAATATTTTTATTTAATTAAAAATTAAAAAAATATTGGTGAATCTATAAATTTGTTCATTAATATAATTTAAAAGTGTTTAAAAAGTTAATTAAATTATGTAATATTTACTTATTTAAATCCATTTTAACAATATAATTTCTTGATTAATTTGTATCTTTGATAATTATTAACATTCCTAGACTATTATATGTTTGTCTCAGTGTATTGATTTTTTTTACTATTTTTAGATTGAGAAGCATAGATAGTAATTCACTGCTAATTTGAAAGAAGAAAAATTAAGAGCAAATGATTTTTCCTGTCAATTGAAATGACTGATGTTAGCGTTCTATAAAAAGCTCATGCACACAAGTTAATTGTGATTTTTTTGTCTACCATTTTCATAGGAATTTCTAGAAGAAATTTAAAACATGTGAAAGTCTGTGCTCATATACCCTATATATTAATAATTAAGGTAAATGTGAATGTGGGATATATTTAAAATAATTTTAATTGCCCCAACCCCATTAGAATGAGTAAGTAAAAACTCTATCAGGAATTAAGTGTAGACTAATGTTAATTGAAAATGTCAAGCGTTGGTGGCCTAGTAATTAGCATTGTTGCCTTCCAAGCAGCTGTCCCAGGTTCACTTCTTGGTCAATGCATTTGACATATAAAAAAAGGGTTGTCATCTGATCGTTCATGTCAGCTGCTAGAGGCGCGATTTCTAGCTAAATTTCTAGAAATATGCTGTTTCTGCGGCCGCACCCAAGCCTTTAAGCATTCTTTCTAAAAGAAATCCTAGAAAGATTGTTAACTCTGAGTTAAGTCTACTTTCTATGCTAAAAGGTAGAGTATTAACTCGGAAGTTAAGTCTCCTTTCTACGATAAAATCTAGAAAGTGTTAACTCGGCTTAGCGGCTAATGGTGTGGCTTTTTCCGATGCTAAAAGCAGAGGAAAATGCCGTAGTTGTTTGTGTCACACACTATATCGTAATGCTGCGTTATGTATTTGATGTAACAATATCGTACTAGGGTGTTTATTTTGATCGTGTCAAAATTATTTAAATTTTTATTGGTGCCTTGTTTTTTTTAAGACCAATCGATGTACTGTTACATTTTATCAATGTTAACAGTATCGTGATTGTTCCTCATAAATTTGTATTTCTTCTAAATTTTCGATTAGGGTGGAATAGCGTAAAAATTTAAAAATCACGCTTTGAGTCACGTTTTAGCGAGAAATTTTCCGAGACAAAAAGTACGGCTAATTCCCACAACAGAAAACTTTAAAAGATGGGAATTGCCAGACACGGGCCAGCACTGGAATATTTCTACAGCAGAAAAAAAGGAAAAAAAAACATCCTGCTGCTGAAAGAAAAGATTGGATTGTGTGGCAAATATATGCAGATTTGAGGTCCGAAAACATCTGCCGACGGAAAGGTTCACTTCGTAAAGGCAAGCTTGTTTGAGGGATTCTAAATGACCTTCGTCAAATGTCAAAAATAAAAGAAGTAACTTCAATTTTTATTTAAACGTACATCCCTTCTTCTCCCGATAATTGTTGGCATCGGCAATCAAATGTAAAATAAAAGAAGTAACTAAAATTTTTATTTAAACATAGCCCCCCAAAACCCTCTTCTCCCAATAATTGTTGTCATCGGCAATCAAACGGTCAAATAAAAGGAACGTCAATTATTCTTTAATCATATAGAAAAAAACAAAAAAAAAAAACTCCCACTAATTGTCCTGGCCAATCAAATGTAAACCAATCGAAGTAAGACAGTAAATTATTAGTTAAACATAACCCAAATTACTATTCAAACATATACCAAAAAAGACTTGCTCTTGTCAATCAAAATTAAAGAAACCTAGACTATTATTGTCCCATTGTCAAATCAAATATTATTTGGGAAAACCCAAATAATTTATAAACGAAAAAAAAAAAAAAGGCAAATCGGTTTTCAATCAAATGGTAACCGATAAAAGTAACTTAAATTTTGATTTAAACATACACAAGAACAAAAACAAAATGCAAAACTCTTTCTCCCAATAATTGTTGTCACCAATCACCAAAAAACACCCACCCCTCTCACTAATTATTGTCAGCAATCAAATGTACACCACTACTAAAAGTAACGTAAACTACTATTCTTTAAATGGTTACACCCCTTCTCCCAATAATTGTTGTCTACAATTGTACACACAAAAAAACACCCTTCCCAGTAATTAGTGTCAGGAATCAAATGTAAACCGATCAAAGTAAGACCGCAACTTATTATTTAAACGTAACCCAAATTACTATTTGAATCTACACCAAAAAAACATCCGCTCTTGTCAATAAAAATTAAACAAACAACAACTATTATCATCCCATTGTCAAAAATATTTATTTGTAGAACCAAAACCATAATTTATAAATGAAAGGAAGTCCAATCGGTCATCCATCAAATGTAAACTGATAAAAGTAAAGGTTTTAAATTTTATTTAAACATAAACACACGCGCGCGAAAAAAAAAAACAACACTTCTCCCAATAATTGTTTTCGGCAATCAATGTAAACCTATCAAAGTAACGTAAATTATTATTTAAAGATCCATCATAAAACCCCGTTCTCTCTTGAATTTTGTCAATCCAATTTTACAAAAACAGTAATATTATTTTTTTTAAAAAAAAACACAAATTACCCTTTGGTAAAAAAAAAAAAAAAAAAACTATTATTATCCCATCGTCAAAAATATTATTTGGGAAAAATAATTCAGAAACGAAAAAAAGTAAACTTTGTAAACAAACCAAAAAAAAAGTCAATATTAATAGAGAATCGCTATCCCGGGAACTATATATTAATGTGTTTTTCAGTTAGAAATCACACCTCTGGCGGCTGACATGAAGGATCAGATGACAACCAAAAAAAGTTAATCAAAAATCTAAATAAGATATCAAAGGAAGAATTAAAAAAAAAGTTAACTAATAATCTACTGATGAATAAAGCATTATTTTACAAAATTAACTTATTGCAGGTGTTAAATATAATTTATTCTAGTTCACTTAAAAACTAATACTTACTTATGTGATAAGATAGTAAATTTACTGGAAGTTTGCCATAATGTTAATTATAACAGTTTTAACATTTTTTTTTTGCAAATCATTAAGATAAAAATAACTCTCAGAAACTTTAAGATGTTTTGAAATCTGGATAATGTTATTTAAAGAAATTAATTCTTCAGGAGAAGGAAAAGTATTTGTTTTTGGACATTGATGGCATTTTATTATCATCAATAATTCATTAGTTATTTATTGCCATGACTAAAAAATAATGCTTGAAAAATTAATTTATGCTCTCAAGAAATTAATTCAAAAATTAAAAATATTTAAACATTTTGTCTTATGTAATGCTATGTTTATAGTAATTGTAAATTACACTTATGGACTAAATGAGTAAATGTTACTACTTTTGACACAGGTTAGTATTACAGAATTTGTGTGTTGTATTAAGTGCTGAATGATTGGGAGAAGCTTGCCCTTTTCATGGAAAATTGCTATATTTAAATATTTACTCCAAAACTGCTTAAATTTAGAGAATAATGTTTATGACTAAACTGCTAAATTAAAGTGTTTTGAATAAACCTCATTATATTTGATTGTCTAGTTTAAAAAACTTCCTTAATTATAAAAAATCTCTATAAAAATATCTTGTCTTGGGAGAGGGTTAGGTGAACATTTGTTTGCATCTTGTAATCCACATGGAATAAGTGAGAAAAAAGGGATAATTTTATAATTGGGAGTTCCCTTGATATTATACAATCTTTGATATTAAGTAATAACTTGTAGATTTATGACTTTACACTTGTCCAAATTATGATAATATTAAATAGTGCTATCACACTTATAATGTAAAGCTGTATAATTATTATCAATTAGTCAATTAAAATGTCTAAGCTTTATGTTATATGTGCGATAGCACTTTTTAATATTATCATAATCTTTGATATTGAGAATTTTATATAGATCATTCAAGCAGTTGCGTGCAATTATGTTTTTTATATTTAGGATAGCCATACAAGTTTGTATAAACTGGTAGAATGTCTTATAGCTTTTACTGCAGTTGTCACATAGATGATTTATTTTCCTGAAATATTTCTTGTGGTACACAGACCAGTTAGTTGGCATTGAGTTTAGATTTATTTTAATCAGGAAATCAAAAAACTTAGATTCCATCATTAAAAATTTAAATATAGTAATTTTATAATTGCTACATCCTAAACTAGGGCGAGCAGTGTGGGATTCCAGATTAAAGATATTATGTGCTTCCCATATGGTTAGCATTTTCCAAAAGTCTCTACAGAGGATCTATTGGTCTGCATCAAATGAGATATGAGTTTGTCAAGCCACGTACATTTAGATGGTATCTATCTATTTGTAATACAACTGTTTATTGAGTAATTTTTTGTTGAGGTTGAATACTAACCAATGAACCTTTTGGTATTATAAAGTTTCAGTACAGTGGAGTGACATGCCATTGCATTTTCAGGGGAATTGTCTCATTCTAATACTTACTGGAGCAGATCTGCCTTGCCACAACAGATGCATAGACATTTTGTTGATTTTTGTATTGAAGGTCTTAGTCATTGTCATTATCGGGAGGTCGTAGCTTATCTTTATCATAATTTTGAGGTTAATCAGTGTTACCTTCCCCTGCAATGACAGATAAATCTTAGATAGGGCTTGCACTGTCTTGGATGCTGATTCAATGATTAAGTTCTGCAAATGATGCAACATAGCAATTTGGGATTTAAATAATGGAAACATGAGAAAATTCTGTGCCTCAGCCATATAATCATTGCATTGAATTATTTTTCCTGTGCTTATTCTCCATTTTGATGATTTTATCAGATTAAAGGTGAATTTGAAATATTCTAAAAAACTTGGTAATTATTTGAATAGGGGCTTTATATATTTCTTGGATGGCAGAACCACCAGAATATTGTTCATGAAAGCAAATGTTTTTATAGCTTTTTGAAGACGGGGCATGAAGATGCCTGGAAGTTCATTTTCAATCTGTAAAAGTATAGGGTTAATGTAGAGAATAAAAAGAAATGTGCTGAGGGGAGAGCCCTGCAGAATGGAGCTGTTTAGGGCAATACCATCTGTGAACTGACCATTTAAAGTAATATGAATTAGATGGTTGTAAAGGAGGTTTTCAAGAATAAGTATTATTTCACTATGTCCAATTCTCTGATATTGTCAAGTATAATCTCAATGTTAACAGAGTCAAAAGCCTGTGTAATATCCAACTGAACCACTAAAGGTCTGGAAAGTTTTTTTGATCCAATGTGATCCAGTAATATTTTTCTTCTCCAACAGTGATCAGAATGGACGATCCTAGTGTACTGAACACTTGATATGCTAAGAATTTTCTATTTCTTCACCTGCTTCTGTTAATATATCAATTATTATTCCATCATTCCATTTACTCTTTCCTTTCTTCATAAAGGTAATTGTGTGTCTCACTTCTTTATTAAAATTATGGACAATTCGGAAGATATAATAGATATAGGAGGTACTTATTCTTTATTAGTTTATAATTCTTGATAGAATTCTTCTACTCATTTCATGATGTCATCCCTCTTTGTAGTAATAATTCCATTTTTTTAATTGCAGATATAAATTTCATATCAATACCAAAATCTTGTTTTAGACTCTTGAAACTTTGTTTCTCTTCACAAATTTCCTTGCTAGTTCACAGTTATACTTTCTTATATAATTTTCAACTCATTTTCTCACCATTTTACAAAATTCGAGATATTATACACATTTATACATTACAGAAATTATGCACATTTATAGATTACAAAAATTGTAAAATTGTTTTAGGGCCTATATTTTTTGCAAGAAAGTATAATGCAGTAAATTTGCTTATATGTTACAAAAGTTCTATCACTTTAAAGACACAAAATATTTTCGAGATAATAGTGGTAATAACAAAACTTTTAGGATGATCATTTTTTATAAAAATCTCTTACTTATAAGATGTACATGCCCATCTAACACCATCATAAGTCGTGTATGTTTAACTTATAAATTTAATTTATTAATTTTAAATAATATTGTAAAAATATTCTTCTATAGACAACTGCATTGGCCTTTTGTAACCATGTTTTTGAAAATTTTGCAGCAGACTTCTTATAGCGTTTAGGTTTTTAAAATTTGTTTACTGTAAAGTAAATGTTATTTTGCTGTCAAGGTTCGCCAATAAATATCCAGAAATCCAAACATATTGTATTTAATAATGCAAATATTTTTATTATATTTATTCAAAGCACAGTCACATAAATCAAATGTTAAATTATTTAATGATGATGATTTTGTAGATATGAAGAATGCATTTGAAATAAAATATTGTGCATTTTATTTTAATGATCACTCTAATTTCAAAGTGAATTTATTTAAGTAAGACTACTTTTATAATCAATCATTATAGATTTTTATTTAATAAAAAATATTTATGTTATTAATAAATATTTGGGTAAAGGCAAAATCCTTTTCCAATCTTGGTATTCGAATGCTATCCTAGAAGATTATTTATATCATTCCAAATTAAGAGTTATGCACATTTGTTTTAATTAAAATACTTCATTAAAATTTTCCATTATCATCATCATCGTTTTAATAATAATAATAATAATAATAATAATGACAGTAGTAGTAGTAGTAGTAGTAGTAGTAGTAGTAATGACAGTAGTAGTAGTAGTAGTAGTAGTAGTAGTAGTAGTAGTAGTAGTAGTAGCAGTAGCAGTAGTAGTAACAATAGCAGTATAGAGATTATATTGCTGACTATGTGTATGTATTCACAGGTTTATCACTAGGATAATATTCATTTTATTAACAACATGTTACTAAAGCAACATTTTGAAAAATGTTAACATTATAATATACAAAACCCTGAGATCATAATCTCATAGTTCGATAAAATAATAATAAATATTTATTGTCGAAGAAAAAGCAAAAAAAAAAAAAAACATAAACAACTAAATAAGATTTATAAAATATTTTATTAAAATGTGGATTTGATTGTAGAAGTAAGATAATGAAATGGGAGTTGGAGATGGATAACTATATTTGAGGGATGATAATGAAGAAAATTTATTATAAGTTAATTAATTATTGTGCCCATGCTACTTTGTGATGTCTGCTGAGCTCTGAAAGTTTTGCAAGAATGAATTGAGGTTTCCCCTATCTTAAAATTTTATTTAGTTATAATTTATAATATTTAATGATTATTTTTATCGCTATAATTATTGCAGTTCTCTATATCGTTATAATGAATTGTAGTAGCGATGTACCCAGAGATTTACCTGATTCCTTAATTCAGCACAATTCATAATTTATATGCTGATCACACTTGCCATATTTTACAGTGTAATATATATATATATATATATATATATATATATATATATATATATATATATATATTGTGCCGGTCAAAATATGTTTATCCATCTAACATGAGCTGGAAGTCACAAAATGTACTTCAAACCCAGTCAAGTCCAAGATTTAGGTCAGGGACCAGCCTGGATTCAAACCCACTCTCTAAGCCCCAGATCTAACACCTAATGAATAACATAATAGTGATGGCACATTAAAATTAATTTTAAATCCGGTCGACTAAGAGAGCGGAGAAGACAATGAGACATCTATTGACTATGACTAAACTAACATATATATCAACTAGGCTGTACATTTGGAAGTGGAGAAAAGGAATTCGAACTACTCAAATAAGTTAGACAATAAAATGTAATTTAATATACTGACAAATTATTATACATTTATAAATAAATTATAGACATTAGTGTGTGCGTGAATGAGCAAGCGGTTACATAGTATCATTCACGATATTAGTTCTCATATGCTCTTTCTTAGCTAAATAATATATTACAAATAAACACACATATTTGGTGGGTCTAATATTAAGATGCCAATCGAATATTAGAAAGAATTATGATAATACTGCCATTAACGCTTTGATTGACGGTTCAGAAACGTGGTGACTAACATATGATTGAGGGGAGCGTTCGGAAATTCATTATACATATGATAGAAATTATTTTCACGCCATTGAGGTCGTGAAAATAAACAAAAGACAGTTAAAAGATTATATTTGAACTATGACAAAATATTTAATGAAAATCATTTAACAATAGTAAGACGAACGCTTTATTTTTCTCCAGGCACATATATACTCTTAAATATAGATATCTAAATTACGATGGTGAGATTGTATATTATTGACATAAACTTAATTAATAAAATAGAAGTAATTGGCATTTATATATATATTAAGCAAAGCTTAATTTTAATATTAGAGTATTAAAACTGGGTCATGAAGCAAAAGAAATAATAATACGAAAAAGTTTACGGTGCTGACGTAATAGCCTAAAATAACTGAAATAACTAAGAGGAAAAAAAGGTCGTGCTTCTGGATGAAAAACGAAATCTCCCACCCCCTTCTTGGGTAGGGCTTAGAGAAAAGTAGATAGGCATGGCGTGGCCCAGACTTTTGCGGGTATAACCAACGCGAGAGGCACTTTTATCTACGAAGTGAACATGCATAGCATGTGCCAAACTTACGGGATCACTGCCAGAGGAATTTTATATGGAATAAATGTGGTTCCAGATAGATCAACTATCTATGGAACGAGAAGAAATCTATGGGTTCGATCTTGTCGTAACCCCCAGATTAAGAAGCACAGATATATAATCACGAAGATCGGCTATATGTCAGGAACGCAGTACGATATCATAAATGTCACTAACGACCTTGAAAAGATTTACTACTTTTAAAATAAACGAGCCCAGTTTGAATACCATAATTTAGACAAATAATAGGCTATGCAGTTATATATATATATATATATATATATAGAGAGAGAGAGAGAGAATATTTAGATTTCATTTACTTAAAATATACTTGAAGATTTTATATAGCAAAAGAAACATTAAGATTTAGATTTCAAATTAATAAAATATACGTTTAGATTTGATTAAGCAAAAGAGACATTAAGATTCACCCCCTTCCCTTTCCCACTATTTAAAACAATTCAATTCCACCTTCGTGGATTTTACAATAACTGGAATACATAGCATATATTTTAAGAGTATATACATAAAAAATAACTAGCAGTTATATATATATAAAACAATTAAGTCACCTTTTTAGAATTTAACAAATAATTATAAAATCAATGTTTCAGAGCGTTAATTAGCTTGAGTTCTGGATTTTCAGAGTTTAAACAAATCAAATTATATATTAAAAACGAACCTAAAATATTGATTCATAAAACAATCTGTCGAACGTATTAATTTACAATGCATTATATATGTATATTTTAAGGGGACGTTAATAACCTTTGTATGAAGGTTTAGAAGAAGAAAAAAATGGCAGAAAAGATTTTTAGAAATTAAGCTCGCCAGGTTGTGAGATTGACATTTTAATAATAAGCAAGCAGATACATAAATCGAATAATAAATACATATAAATAAATGACCGCACTAAAGTTAAGAAAAGGTAAGAGCATATGAGAGAGAATTAAATTTATATAAATTATTTAAGAGCAAATTACATGTTATATATATATTAATTTAAAAGATAGAAAATTGAACAATACGTTAGAATCTTGATAGCAGGATTTGAGATTAGTGAGGCTAGATTCATTTTCAAATAGTAGCATAAAAGTTACCTTGCAATTTTCAGAGTCCGATTTAAAATATTGCCCGTGCACGGAAATTGAAATTAAAGTTCTTAAATAATTGCAAGCTTCTAGTAGCATTAAACTCCTTAGGTCGGGCTTTTACTTCCTCTTGGGTAGCAGAATGAGATGGCCGCTGAAGATGATGACCCAACCGGGCAGAGAAGTGATGGATTTACGGCTACATTATTTAAGTTTCAAGCGACGTATAATATCTTTACTGTAAGTTCTCTCAATAATAGCTAATCTTCCATCAATAGTAGTTAAACCCCCCCCCCCGATTCAAAATTCAGTCATTTTAAACCTTTTCTTTTATCAGTTGTTTTTGAAGATGCAATTGTAAGATAACGTCCAAAAATAAATTCAAATCTATTTCCAGATTAGAAATAGATTTGACATGTTTTTAACACAAGTAAATCTTTAATCTACTTAATCCCATTTATTTTAAGTAAAACTTTAATTAAAAAATACTTTCCTTTAATTATTTTTGGATAATTACAACAGTCACATCTTCCATATTGGTTTTATAAAAAAATATATAGCTTAATAGAAAATAGAATATAATAAGCATCTCCATACTTCCCCATTCTTTTTAAATACATATAAATAAAGATATAAAAAAAGACAAATGACCCCCAAGATGCATTTCGTGCTGAACCAGCACTCATCAGTTGGCCCAGGTCACAATCTCTCATATACAACTTTATTATATGCAAAGTATTTATCTAGAGTAAATTGTTACATTTTCATTTACCATTGTCAAACTTTCTGCAATTTAAAAAGAAAAAGCTAAAAATGACATATAAGAAATATTTAAAACATCAATATTTTGTTAGTAAGTTTTGCTCCTATGTATATATTTGAGCCGCATCTATAATACTTTAATAAAAAAGAATTAATAATAATTTTAAAACATGTTATTGAAACATTAAATTTTATAATTTAGGCGCGCATCTCAAATATATACACGAAATATATATATATATACACGACAAAAGGAGCGGGATGGGAAATAGGGATTGAAACATAGGTTAGTAGATGGAAACATGAAGCACAATCTTAAGCTAAGATTGACTGCTTCAATATATAGTACCGGTCAACTGCTTATTCCATTAATATGAGCATGCAGAAATCGAACATGAAAAGAAATATGGTCACATGCCGGAATAAGGAGAAATTAAAATACTTTACCATAATATTATTACGGACACAGAACATACTTATAAAAAGATTGATTCTAACATATCTTTGGGAGATGATGTTAAACCAACCCCTCATGCCACTTCCAGAAGGAAAACTAATTCTCCTCCTGAAAGGATATGCAAGTTCAAATATTATTGGGTATATATGAATATAAATAATTATTCAAACAAAATTAATAAACAAGTATCCTCATGATAAATAAAGATTTAAGACCCGGTAAGATGATTTCCCATTTGCTAGCTCAGCGTACTCTATTCTTAGTTAAAAGAATGAGGATAGGAAAACTTGGAAGACTCGCACAATTAATTAATAATATAGTCAGAGAAAATAAATGACAAAGAGAATAAAAATATATGACAGTAGTCACTTTAGAATTATAATATAATTATTTTATTAGCCCTTTCTCCCATACCATTTATAATATGAATACAAAATTAGCATTCCCAGATTGATTAAATATACAATAGAACATTACACACGACATAAATCATTTTAATGAAACAAAACTATAATCATAAAGAAATGCTTGTCAAAGCAATCATTAAACTCAATAAAGGAAAATTTATTTTATAATAAAAAAATGGATTAAATAACTAATACGTGAGATAGTGATCTATGGATTATAAACTCACACACGTGCTTTAAGCAAATAAGGAAAAACCAACAAGTTACATAAATGTGTGTTTATGTACATATGTATATGAGATATGTATTTATGAAAATTTAAAATAAAATAAACACAAAAAAATAGTGTACCGAGTAAAGTCTCTAAGCTTCACCCTGCTATGGGTTTTGAGTGGGCTGTCAATCTACTGCGGCAAGGGCTGGACTTGACTGCAGTACATGTTCATAGAATTGATCATCATCACTTTGGTGTTTCAATCTCGGCATTTGCATTCTGTTAGGACAACAGCAGTGGACCTGGATGGATGCGTTGAAGTGGGCTTCTACCCCATAATCATTCTATATACAGGACAGTGCTTGATGTGCATCTTTAGGCTGGACAACATATATTATACACTATAAACAGTCTTTTCTTGTTTTACGAATTCTAGGTCAATTATTGGCTTCAATGGCATGTTGTAATTAAACTTCCACCAGCATTAATGGAGTAAATGATGGAATAATCATTTGCTCATCATCATTTAGCTTTCGAAGTTGGCTAGATAACTGACATTACTCAACACCACTTAATTGTCCCATGTTTAAACGTTGACTACTGATCGGGTTAACTGCTCAAATAATTATTTGAATGACTGCATGAATTAAAGTCCGTTGGTTTAGAATGAATGAATGAATTTTTAATTAGAGTAAATCCCCTGGATTAGGTTGAATTAGAGTCAGCATGCTTGCTAAAAAGGTTGCAAAATTTTGCGTGGTTCCATTAACAGCATTAGCTTAACAATAAAATTAGACTGAGGCTCCTAATAAGATTTGCATTTGGAAAACAAAAAGTAACTGCCTTCTCGCAACTTCAGAACAGAAATATATCTCTTCAATACCCTTTCAATTCCGGTATCCCCTTCAAGAAAGAAAAATCAATTAATTATTATTATTTATTTTTTTTCGGTTTTACTAATTGGTTTAGGCGATTCATGAAACATTACAATGCAATCGCCTAAGTGCTTTTTTTTAAGAATTTTATTTCCAATTATTTTTATTTCCATTCAGATCCCAATATCCCTAATGAAAATTTTATTGAATGATAACATCTTTTTCCTTTTTTAGTAATTCCATTATACAATCGAAGTTTTAAAAAAAATATATATTTCACTTAAATTGGACATTCCTCTCTCCCAGCATTATCGCAAGTTTAATCAAATTATTTTTGTCCAGTTGAAATTATTTTAGAATGGACAGGAAATCAGAATGCCTTTAGGCTTTTTTTAAATTGAAGAAAATGCCCCCCCCCCTCTCTTGCTCAAATACAACTGAAGAGAAAAACAAATATGACTACGTGTTTGAAAAAGTTTTGTAATAAATGTGTTTTATCAGTTCTTGCTTATGGATCTGAGTCATGGACATTACTAGAAGAGCAATACAGAGACTTAAGACCACTGAAATAACTATGGATAGATGCATGGTAGAAGTAACCAGAAGAAATTGAAAACACAATATATGGATAAGAAAACAAACAGGTGTTTCTGACCTCATTGAAAGAATTAAAAGGCTGAAGTAGAGTGGGCTGAACCTAATGCTAGAAGAAATGGTAATAAGTGGAAAATTGAAATGTTAAACTGGTTTTCAAGAGATTGTAAAAAATCTAGAGAAAGACCACATGTAAGATGGATGGGTGAAATAAGAATGTGTTCAGGGGTGATGCGGAGAAGATAAGTTATATATAAGAAAAGATGGTTCAACCTTGGTGAGACCTTTATCATGCAGTGGATTGATAATGGTTGAAAATGATGATGAAGATGAATAAAATGTAGTTAATTTTTAAGTAGAACAATAATGAATGGTTAACAGGAGGCAATATAACATTATATCCTAGATTTGAACATGGTTTTACACAATTTCCGTAGTGGTTCGTTTTACAATATTAACAAAAATAGTTTTTTGATAAACATAACAAAAGAAAAAAAAATCTGTGACGTGAAAGTTGAAAGGATAGATATTGTTTAACAGTTTGCACATAAAATATCAGCTAATAATCAAATAATTGTAATAACTTCAAATATTTATATTTGAACATATTTCGAAAATTATAGATCAATTAATATATTTAGTTAATAGTCACCAAAATATATGAACTATATAATTGTTTCACATCAAAATTTGTGAACTTGGATTTTTAGCCAAAGATGCTTTCATCTAACCTAAGAAGGCTAAGGGAGATCCAATGATGGTTCATCTTACATATTATCATAAGGATGAATCTCCTTAGAAAACTATAAAAATATTATATCTTGATTTATGTTCCAATGACGAGTATACGTTCATCTATAGTCTCTGTATTAGAACTCTAATGTTTACTGTTGAATTGTTTTTTTTTCCATATGTCAAAGCATCGGCCGGGAAGCAAACCCCGCAACACTGTCTGCAAGCAACTAATTGCAAGGCTGCTGCACCGACCTCTCGGCTACAAACGCTTGACTACTGTTGAATTGTTTAACGGTTTTTTTTTTCTTAAGTCTGGTTAAATAAACAGTCAAATAATGATCAAAGCCAAAGAATAAACTTGGTATGTATTCTTTTATCAAAATTTAATCTACAGACTTTATCAAAATTTAATCTACAGAGGGTATTTCTGCTACTCATTAAGTTATGTAAGCTAGTCATAAACGTCTCTTGGTCATAAAAACGCGACAGTAATTTGACACTTTTTTAAAAACAAAGTTAAAGAAAATACGTAAGTTCTTCTAAAAAGTAAAAGATTTCCTCACAATCTAATAAGAAATAAATTAGCTGAAGTGAAAATATTTTTTTAGGTTTGATATCCATTGTAATATTATTGAGGCAATATTTTCTTATCATTAGAAGATAGTAACTTTCTATTTATTTGTGTGTTAATGTTCAGTTGCAACAGCAACTATACATCACTGATCATGGTCATTTCATGCAAAAAAAAAACAACTAATTGTTCTAATCACGAGCTTGTGATGCCTATATAAAACAATCAGTGAGTGAAGTACAAATAAACATATTTGCCTATGTTTTATTAAATTTTATATTTGAATGTTATCTTGCATATCTTCTATTATATATATATATATATATATATATATATATATATAGATATATATATATATATATCTGAAATACTTCTACTACCATATCTAAATGTAACCCTCCAATATAATCTAGTCTCTGTCATACCTTCTAGATGAATGTCATCAAAAGTAATTCCTTTAGACTGTCTTTAAGATAAACTTTATAACCCAATCGCGTTTAATTGCATTGAACTCAAATTCACCCTAAAACATTTAATGTAATTGTGTATTTTCCTATGTGCTTTCTTACAAAGATGCGACTTTACCATAATGGTTTCCATATTACAGTATGTAGAAGTTGAAGAATATTTGATAAATCTCTATATTTTCTAAAATCTTCTGAACGGTATTGTATTTACTTAAATTTAATCAGGGTTTTCCTAAGCGTAGCTGCACTTTACATTACATAAGTAGAACTTCCCTATATTTTATCTTCACATGTTTCCCATATGTAGTTATCTAATTTATTTATATTTGTCCCTCCACTGCCATTTTTTACTAAATTGTTTAACCCAACTTTATTCAAGCGCTGTAATTCTTTGAATACTGTCTGTGCTTGTCTTACATAGCTGATATTTCTTTTCATTTTTTATTTATTTAACATTATCATACATGTCTTTGATTTTTGTTATGTTATACTGAAAAAAAGGCTACAAATTTAAAGCAATTTTACTGATTTGAAGCTTGACTTTTCCATATCATTCCATTAAACTTCGTTTGTATCCATCCACCTTACATTCACTATTTTTTTAGGATTTCTACATTGTTGTGACAACGGTTATTTATTATCATTTCTCCTAGAAAAATAACCAATCCATTTCCATTTCCATGTCGTTTTCAAAGATGAAAGATACATTCTCTCATATATGTATCCTTGTATTTCATTTTCAATAATTTCTTATTACTCCTAGAATATGTCTTCATTTTGTGATATAAAGCTTTTTATAATGGTCTTCTATTAAGTAGCCCCGTCTCAGAGTTGTATTAAAATTATTATCAAATACATATGCAAATTTTCATTTATCTTTAAATTTATTTTATCATAGCCATTCCATCGGACGAATATATCATCATCATCATCATCATCATCATCATCATCAAACCATTATCAATCCACTGCAGGATGAAGGTCAATCCAAGTTTAATCCATCTCCGATCTTTAGCTTCTCTTTTCCACAACACCCCTGCACATTTTCTTATTTCATTCATCCATCTCACATGTGGTCTCTTTCTGGATCTTTTACAATCTCTTGGAATCCATTTTAAAATTTCAATTGTCCATCTATTATCATTTCTTCTAGCAATATGTCCAGCCCAACTCCATTTCAATCTTTTAATTTTTTCAATAAGATCAGTAACTCCTGTTTGTTGTCTTACCCATACATTGCGTTTTCGATCTCTTCTTGTTACTCCCAACATACATCTCTCCATACTCCTTTGAGTGGTTTGAAGTCTCTGTATTGCTCTTCTATTAAGTGTCCAAGTCTCAGATCCATAAGTAAGAACAGGTAAAACACATTTGTTAAAAACCATTCTTTTCAAACACATAGGCATATTTCCTTTTAGTATCAAGTTATTTCTACCAAAAGCACTCCAACCAAGTTTAATTCTATGATTAATTTCCTCCATTATGTTTCCATCTGTATTAATAATCTGACCTAGGTATTTGTAACTGTTAACTTCTTCTAATTCATCATAATCAATCTTTATTTTCATATTTTGAGCAAATCGATTAAACATTACTTTAGCCTTTTTAACATTTATCTTTAGTCCTACTTTTCTACTTTCATCTGCTAACTTCTGCAACATTTCCTGCAGCTCTGAAGCATTATTTGCAAAAACAACTACATCATCTGCAAAATCTAAATGACTTAAATACTCTCCATTTACTTTCATTCCTGTAGTTTCCTATTTTAATCCACAAAATACTTCTTGCAGCACTGCTGTAAAAAGTTTTGGAGATATGGAGTCACCTTGCCTTACACCTTTCTCAATGTTGATTTTTCCAGTATCATTATGTAATCCAATTGTTGCATTTTTATAAATATTCTTTAAAATATGACAATATCCTGGATTTATACCTTGATGATCCAATGCTTTAATCACTGAAGAAATGTGTATAGAATCGAATGCCTTTTCATAATCTACAAATCCAAAACATAATGACAACTCATATTCATTTGTCCTTTCTATGACTTCTCTTAATACCTGGATATGATCTATTGTACTAAAACCACTTCTAAATCCAGCTTGTTCTCTTGGTTAGTGGAAATCCAAAGTTCTCTGTAGACGAGTTGTAATTATCTTGGTAAAAATTTTATATAAAACTGATAAAAGGCTGATAGGTCTGTAATTTCTAATATTTTCTTTATCACCTTTTTTAAATATTAATATTATTACTGCATTTTTTCAATCTTCCGGTACATCTTTATCATTTAGACATTTGGTATATAACTTTGCTAAAATTGTTTCTATTTCTTCACCTCCCTCTTTTAATATATCAATTATAATTCCATCATTTCCTGGAGCCTTTCCTTTCTTCATACATTTAATTGCATGTCTCACTACTTCATTTAAAATTCTGGGCAATTCGGAAGATGTAATAGATATAGGAGGTACTTGTTCTTTATTACTATATAATTCTTGATAAAAATCTTCTACCAATTTCATGATGTCATCTCTCTTTTTAGTAATAATTCCATCTTTTTTTTCTTTTTGTAGATATAAATTTCCTACCAATACCAAAATGTTGTTTAACATTCTTGAGACTTTTATTTTCTTCTACAGCTTTCCTTGCTATTTCACAGTTATACTTTCTTATATCATTTTCAACTCTTTTCCGTACCATTTTACAAAATTCGAGATATTCAATTCTTTATAATACATCATTTTTGTATATCTTCATATTCCTTCTTTTCTTCATAAATACTCTAGTCTCAGTAGAAATTTTATTAGTCAATTGCTGCTTTTTTCTACCAGCTATCTTTGTTGCAGTTTTTAAAAGTGTATCAGTTATTTTCATATTAATTTCATTCAAATCTGAATCATGTTCAAAATCTCCTAACACTTGAAACCTATTTGTAAGTTCTAATTTAAATTCATTAGAATGTTTCTGAAGATTAGGAATATCAACAGTTGACGTGTATATATATATATATATATATATATATATATATATATATATACATATATATATATATATATATATGTGTGTGTGTGTTGAAACGAAAATTTTCATGGGTTGCATATTTAAAAGACATATTGTGCAAGTTCTTTCGTGTTAAAAATATCTATCTATCTATCTATCTATCTATCTATCTATCTATCTATCTATCTATCTATCTATCTATCTATCTATCTATCTATCTATCTATCTATCTATCTATCTATCTATCTATCTATCTATCTATCTATCTATCTATCTATCTATCTATCTATCTATCTATCTATCTATCTATTTATCTATCTACCTACCTACCTACCTATCTATCTATCTATCTAGCTATATATATATAAAGTATACTTCGCGGGTTCATCGGTCTATCCATTTATAATTAATATGGCGTTGTTTCGGCCTGGTTCATTAATTACTTATTATGTTAACCAAGTCGAAAGACCAGTATATTAATTATAAAAAATCTACATGAATGAATGCGGAAAGAATGTCATTCATATGTAAAACCTGTGGAAATCTTCCTCTCAACATATATTTAAATTTATAACTTGTATCATAAACAAAATCGTTTATATAAATTCATGCTTTCTCGCGAAGAAGAATGTTTGCAATGTTTGTATTATTATTACGCTTTCAAACAACTTCTACAAAAAAAAAAAAAACACAATATATATATATATATTGATTTCAATTTTTTTTAAAAAGAAAATCTATAAAATCTATTTTTAATTTTAAGTTTCAAATTAATTAAACTATGGTTTAGTGACGTATGTTTAGAATAATTATTTTTGTGAACGTTAATATATATTAGACAATTTTTAAATATTCAAATATAAATTTCGTAATTTTATGTTTAATTTTTAATAAGATGAATAGATTTATATGCGTTTTCAACCCTTCTTGGATTGGCGTATGGTACATTATACTTTATAGTTGTTACAGTAAGTTTACTTCTTTTTATAAGTTTCAGTATATTGGCATAACTGTGTGAATAATCTCATCAAAATTATACTGCACATGCAAACATATTCTATCAATATGCTATTTTATTCTATAAAATAAGTATTTTAGATAGTACAAAAATATAACTGCTACTACTATTAATACTATTATATATATATATACTGTCCTATATCTGTACATGTTTACATGTGTTTGGTAGACACACTGATTTAAGCACTTAAATGAAAACTTAGTATTTGGATCCAGTAATAGCTTTAAATATTTTGTAAAATTACTTTGTAATATATCAGAAACCTAATGATGAAGTACATTGTAAATGATGAAAGAACATAGCTTGATGCAAGATAGGATTTGAATTTTTTTTTTTTTGTAAAACATAAAGCATTTCAAGCCCAACATGTTTGGTCTTCCAATTGGAAGTTTTATATAAAAAAAATTAATTTTTTAAATACATTCAATGGATCATTTGAAAATATTATGCACTCTTATGGATTATAAAAGAAAATGTACATTTTCAAGCTTCATTTAAATGGATGCAACGTTTTGTTTATTTATTCCTATATTAATGAATATAGATATAGAAAAAAAAAACATTATTTTTTTATTTATTTAGGAATTAAACCATGTATTAAAATTTGTAATTTCGTTTTTACATATTTTCCCAAAAAACATATCAAGTAAGAGAACTAAAATCTTAATAATCAGTTGGTGTGGAATCTGTTGTTTAAAAAAATGTTGTAAAACAAGATGAAATAGATTTAAATAGGTCTGAAACAGGCACCTAATTCATTACAAATAATTTCAGCATTTGAAGCCAGTATAGTCAAGGCAATCTAACCTACATTAAACTCAACGTAAGATGCAATGTTGTAGTGATCGATTGCTGAAGACATAATCCACTGATTAAAATTGTTTTCAACTATTAACTGGAAGGCATAATTTCACTGATTTCTTTTAAAGTATTTTCAATACCAAAGTTCCAATAGTCAGACTTATAATTTACCTAGTATAAAATTATCTACCATGTGTTTGTGTAGTAACAAAAAACGTATTAGACAATATACTTGGAAAATGCAGCTGCATCCAGACTCTCATAATTATCCCATGAAAATATAAATATACGTCATAATAACTACCCAATATATCAGCTTCTATTAGTCATGATCATGAGAGCTATGCATTTATTTATTTAATTGTATTTTCTACAATTAAATAACCTTACATTATTTTAATTATTATCATGTACCTGATTCAGGGATATGTTTCCCAAAGATTAAATCTGTTCATCATCTGAGGTCTTGTTTATAGATCTACTATACTTTAAAACTGTTACTTATGCAATCATCAATTCATTTTATCTCCATAACCGTATAAGTATGGCAATCTAATTATGCAGTTATCACTTCTTTTCTTCATTTGTTGTAACTTTATTACTAATAAAGTGTTTATATATATATATATATATATATATATATATATATATATATATATATATATATATATATATATATATATATATATATATATATATATATATATATATAAGATTTAATTAATAGGCAAGCAGCAAATGTTAAGATCACAGAATTATGGGAAGATTGACATCATGGAATTATGGGAAAGCTGACATTTTAAAAGTGATAGTTGACAAAGTTACAAGTTAGTTGAAAGCGCTTCTATGTGACAGTTATACATATATTTTTTATAAACTATTATGCACTGTATTTTC
Organism: Epiperipatus broadwayi; assembly: GCA_028023455.1. Classification (NCBI taxonomy): domain Eukaryota; kingdom Metazoa; phylum Onychophora; class Udeonychophora; order Euonychophora; family Peripatidae; genus Epiperipatus; species Epiperipatus broadwayi. The sequence continues at coordinate 6,894,309 of JAQFVV010000046.1, read as the reverse complement.
AAATATTTATTTATAAATTTACGTATATTATTTTGAAGGAATACAGACATCGATTGTAATATATATTGTAACGGTATATAATATGCTGTTACATTAATTTAAAATGAAAAAAAAAAACTTATGTTTGTAAATAAACACTAAAAAGCTAAAAAAATAAAGAGTTGTTAAGCATATATATATTATTTATTGGATTTATAAGTTTTTTTTGTTTTTATATGTATTTCCTTTGGTTAGTTTGTTATATATATATATATATATTAATTTATAACTTAATTATTATTTTAATAATTTTTTTTAGATAAATTTTTATGTGCCAATTTCAATATTGGTACAATATATATATATATATATATATTATGTGCCAATTTCAATATTGGTACTATATATATATATATATATATGCCAATTTCAATATTGGTACAATATATATATATATATATATTATGTCCAATTTCAATATTGGTACTATATATATATATATATATATATATAATTTTAATATTATATTATATATATAATATATATATATATATATATATATATATATATATATATATATATATATATATATATATATATATATATATATATATTGTACCAATATTGAAATTGGCACATAAAAATTTATCTAAAAAAATTATTAAAATAATAATTAAGTTATAAAAATCTAAAGGGTTTCTTTAGTAAACAAAATCAGTTTGCTGTCAAAAGTAAAATTAAAAAGTCAGAGTTTTAAAATAAAATATTTCGTAAAAGAGTTTGAAATAAAAGTTAGAAAATAATTGATTAAAAGTGGGAAGGGGTTTTCTTTAGTAAGTTAAATTAAAAAGTTTTATAAGAGGAAGTAAAGTTATTATTATTAGTTGAAATATAATTTAAAGTTTAAAAAATACAAATCTCTTTTCATTCGAATTAAAGAAAAGTACTCTTAAAAGTAGTTATATATGTGCGTATATATGTGCGATGGTAAATAAATAAAAATGTATGCGAAATAAATATTAAAATGAAATAAAAGAAGATTATCATTAAAAACACGACAATGGCTATTAATTAAAAATATAAAACAACATGTTTTGCATGGCTATTATTAATTAAACAATCTTCAAAAACACGTTGTCAAAGGATTAATTGCTAAAGAATTTCGACAACAGATATTTGCCAGAGGATATCAAAAAGAAAACACTTTGTCAGTATAAATACTGAATATTTTATCAGACAATCAGTTGAAACAATAGTTCAGAAAGCAGTTCAGAAAAATTGAGTCAGTTAAGTTCAGAGAGGACAATCATTTAGTTGAGTAATTGTTTCAATTCAAAAATGCAGTGTTAAAAACCCCTGGAAAACACACGCCTCTCCACAGCCTGAAGTCCGATGAAAACAGCAAGATCTACCCCTGAAATAATGTCAGCATAGCAACCAGGAAATCTCTGTCAGTATCTAATTGTCTTCAATAGTAATAATCATGAATAATATGGAAACCCATCAAGGAAATATCCCAGCTGGCTGGAAATATTCTCACCTACAGCAGTAACCAAAGAAAACAAAATTCTACGTTCATATTCAAAATCCTAGGTAATAATATTTCATATTCTTATTTTTATAATAGCCATTTCATTGCATTAATTCATAAAGCCTCCAGAGATGAGTAATTTGAACTCTATAGTCATACATAAATGATCTATTGATATGTGTGTTTAAGTTTCAAATGCTATTAATTCTTTATTATTATATTTGTGATTGCTATATGAGTTAATATGTGCATGGTCATTATATCAGTGTTATTAGATAAATTAGCTTGTGGCATAGGCTGATGGTTAGAATGAAATATATATGTAAAAATTTGATCATAACAGCACTTTTCTCCCTATTGTATACATTTTCCAGGTTCAAATAGCCTGGTGACACCCTGTATGGCAGATACGGTAAGACCTCCTTTTTTCCCAACCATTATAATTGGCCACCCAATGTAGACTGATACACTTTAACCATGAGTAACCTGAGAATTTTAAAAATAAATCATGCCAGTATCAGTTTTTCTGAAATGAGTATATTTTTGTATTAAAGTAAAGTTATAGTTGGAATTTTGTGTAAAAACTACTGCCAGTAAGAAAAATTGTGCATGTATAGATAAATGTGAGGAATAAAATGCAATAAGTAATAAAATACTTTTTTTTTAAAAAAAGCTAACAAGTAAATAACCTGTTTATCTTGCCTAATAGTTAAATTAGGAGAAAAACTTAAAATGGAGGGGGCAGAAATTTATCTGGTAGTAAGGAATTAACAGTCAACAATTCTTTTTTATCAGTATATTTGTGCGTAATTACTAACCAAAGTTTTGTCTTTTTTAAAAAAAAGTTTAATATATAATCAATTTGTGTAACATAATTACTAACACTAAGTAATTTCTTTTTTTTTTTTAATGTTTTTGGTTTTTGAGGAAGTTTACTGATATGTAACAGTATATAATATGCAGTTACATTAATTTAAAATTATAATAAAAACTTATGTTCATAAATAAACACTAAAAGGTAAAAAAAATAAAACATTGTTGAACGTATATATATATGCACAGATGCAAAAATATTAAAATTATTATTTTTAAATAAAAAAAAAAAATTTGAACATACTTTTTTATAAAAAGGGTAAAGATCTAAATATAAAATATTTTAAGTAAAAAGTAACATAAGTAAAAATGGAAACAGATATTAATTAATTCCTGTAATCTCAAAATGGAAATGATTGTTTTTTTAATTAAATGAAACAGCACACTAGCCTTTGGGGATCTTATATAAAAAAGTCAGATGAAAGATATAGATAAGGGAACAAAAAATTAGATGTCCAATAGAAGCAGCAACCAATGCTCGGTCCTTAATAAAAATTTGTAACAGGAAACCATGTTCAGTGAATCCAGACGTTTGGTATAAAAAGAAAAAAATATTCAAATTAAAACAATTCTAGCTTTATTTTTTTCAGAAGGGTGATAAGACACACTGTTCACTTTCTCACTCTCTTATTTGAAATGAAATGACTGTTGAATTATGAATGGTATAGTTGCAGATTCCAAATCATATGGGTACTGCAATAAAATAGTACCAGGATTGAAACAGCTAAGACCAATCCAGAACAACAGACCAGTCTTCCAATAAAGACTTTACAAGAATTGGCACCAGGAACTGGGAATCTTCTACTGTAAGATATGAACTATAAAAATTAAAAGTAATTAGGAACTTTCATCAAGATTTGACAAGCTTTTAATAATCAACTATATCTAATTCTTAAAATGAACTTTTATCTGACTTTTAAGATTTCAAAATCAATTAATAATGTTTAATTTTATATATTTGAGTTTGCTAATTTAATCATTTCCATTTTATTTCTCAATATTTATTGACTAAATTATATTAATGTTAAATTTAAGTTGGGCATGAATGGCTGCATAGATTTGTAAAGTTATATTAATTAATTAAAGGAGGGTTACTCTTAGATTATTTGTTTCATAGTTAAATTGGATTAATCGATTGGATATATTGATGTAATTAATAAATGTAGGATGAGATCCACTATGTCCAGGATCATATTATATGCCACACTTGGACAAAATAACTCCCAATTCTCACTGACCATCGGAAGCAGACCGGATTCCCTGCTCCTTTGAACACCCCTTTAGCCTATGGAATGTGATAGTAAGATGGAAAATGCACTTCCATCCTTTGGAGTTTTTTATTGTTCTTCTTGCCAATCAGATGTACCATTCCTGTACTGGATGTGATACAATGTCTTTTATAACCATGCTGTTTATATGTGTGTTCCTGACAGTATGGTATTATGCCATTGTATTCATGCTGCATTGAATAAATTGATGTATCAGATAGATTGGTGTTTGTTTGAATGCGATCTTATGGCCTAAGGTTTAATAAGGGATAGAATGTTTTCTTTTCAAATGCAATCTATGTAGTTATTCATACTCAACAGACTAATAAAATATTATTAAATTCATCTGTGTGGATTGTTTAAAATTAAAATTTAAAAACTAATAACCAATCTAAAATAATACATTTTATTCTTCAATTTTATTTATATGTGCATTAATAAATGTTTGTATGTTAATTACTGGCAGTGGCTTATTTCATTTTTTTAATATTAATATAATTCTTTTAAGCAAATTTTATATTAAATATCTGCATCTCCATGTGCTATTGGCATGGGCTGATGGTCGGAATAAAATATATATGTAAAAGTTAAATCTTAACCGTGCATATCTGTCTACTCTAAAAAATTTCCAGGTTCAAATAGCCTGGTGGTGCCCTGTACTGCAGATACGGTAAGACTGCACTTTATGCCACACCCCGACCAACATAATATATATATATATATATTGCATTGGGTGTCTTGTTTTGCCACACGGGGATTATATATTTAATAAACAAATTTTAGATGTGTCTACCTCTGCTTGATCACCAAGTCTAAAGAAAATTGAAGTAGGCTCTAAGTTCACATGTGTAGTTGTGGTCTGGATCACCATGGTGGTTATAATTATGCTTTTAATATGATTTTGTTGTGCATTTTGGATACCAGTGCTTTATATTTGTATAAGGGTGAACCAAAGATTGAGAAAACATTTTATCAATTACATTAGCAGCTTAACTTAGATTTATATAAAAAAAGAAAATAATAATTTTTTTTGGTAGTGTAATCACATTTTTCAGTGTATGTAAAATTTGTAGTATGTTGGCAACACATGGCTTCAGAGATAGAGAAAAATGTGGAGCTTTATTAATGACAGTTTTATTAGAGTATTGTTCTGAGAAATGGACAATTTTTTTTAAAAAAATAAACAAAGAAAGAACTTATTAATAGGGAAACGTGTGGAAATGGATATTAGGGTGGATAGAGAATCAATGGGCAATAAAACTAAAATTGGTGAAGAGCTGGAAATTGACATTGAACCAAAGGATGTGGAAGCTGATCTTAGTGGACACCTAGCAGAACACTCATTTTAAATACAAAGCTTAGAAATCACCTTCAATGAACCTGGTAAAGTCATCTATCTGCAGGATCAGATCATCACAGAAAAAGAAAAGGTTGAGAAGAGTATGTTGTCTCAAATATTAGAACAAATGACAAGACAATCAGAACAAATGGAGCAGAGAACAGAACAAAGAGGGAAGAGATTCATGGAAGCTTTCTATAATGCCATCAAGAGGCAGGAGCAGTTCATATATCCACCAGAAATCAGTTGCAAGTTGACAAAGAAAATTGGAATAATCATTCCGAGGGAAAATCATGAGCATGATGATGAAGAAAAAATTCCCACTAGAAGACAGCCACCTCATGAAACAGAATCATTTATTTAAACATAATTTAGTGTAAAGAAAAACATGTTGATTATTCTGAAGATAAAGAGCTTTTAACAATACCATTTGAATCTTCCTCAGTACCCAGTTGAATTAGAGAAGATGATAGAACTTTTGATAAAACAAAGTCAATAACCAATTGCCAGAATTGAGGATCACACTCATTCTGATAATGAATTTGATGAATTTTTGAATTGGACTTCTACCACATATGTTGTAAGTTCATTAAGTCAAAACTCAAAAATTGAAGCTACTAATTATAACATGCTCTTTTATCTACTAAAGTAGAATTCCCTGTTTTTGAGATGAATCGGTAATAAATGAAACACATTCTAAGCATACCATGATTATATCAAAAATAACTAATAGTGATTCAAAAAAGTTGGTGAAATATTTAAAAACATTATTCAAAATATAAATGACTATAAAGCAGTTCATTTTAATCTAGTTGAAGATGTTTTAAATAAAAGAAATTTACTTCATAAAAACAATCAAATGGAAAATTTTACATCAGACTTTGAAAGAGCAACTTTGCACATCCAGAGAAAAATAAAATTTGTAACATTAAAAAATTTATTTTATAGCTATAAGTTACTTACAAAATTGTTCCAGTCTACTTCTAAATATTTTTAGCAGTACTTTTCAAATAGATGCTTACAACATGACAATCCTAATTATTTATCAAGCAAAAAAAATTTGATGTTTGGTGGAACAGTGACAAAAATGTCTTTGCAGTGGGTTTTGAATTCAGTCTAATGGAATCATCTCTCATAATGCATTGTTGTCTCTTACCAATAAATATTGTTGTAGTTTTTGTGATATCAACAAAAGTTTTGGCAATGATCAACCATATAAAAATGATAGATGCCTTCAAAATAGTGATGTAAGAAAGAAAAATGAATATAAACTTTCAGGACTTGGTTAAACTGAGATTGAAATGGAAACTGTACTAGAGAATGAGAAGCAAAATACAAAAATATCAGTCAAAAATTGTAGAACAGTTGCACAGAGAAGTTAGCAATTGTGTGTGTTTAAGAATTTATGATCTGTATAGAGAGCTTCTTTCATCAGAAAATGAAAAAGATAAAGAAAAAGGTTAACCAGAATATGAGCAGCGGGAATAAGCATAAAGAGTTCTTTCCTCTGTATGGTGACCCTGCTATTATAAGAAGAAAAAATAAGAGAATTATTCATCCTGGAAAGGAACCAACATATAGAGACAACCTATAACTCCACATGTCTCAAACAATATCAAGCTAATCTCCAGACCTAAAAATGCTTTAAAGAAAACTTGGAACATTTTTTTTTGCTTTCAGATAAACTGTATAAATCTATCTTATTTTTGTATTCGATACTATGTTAATCTATATAATCATGTACTAAACCATATATGCATGTATAATAACATTATTTTACTTAATAGTTGTCAACTATATAGGCAAATGGATTTTTTTTTGTTTGTTTTGCCTTTGACTGTGAGGATATGAAACAGCCATATATATAAGACATTTTGCGGGTTCATCCATGTTAAAATATTTTAAATATTGATATACCGATGTTTCGACTTGGTCACACAAGTCATTCGCTGGGTGATAAAAGGTAGAAAGATGGTTGTAGAGGCACTACAATCACTGATTTGAAAAAAAGCTGTTAAAGTTCCACCAATATCAAAAATGTTAAACTAAAATTGTTTTTTTTTTTAAATCTTTCCTAATAGTAGGAAGTTTGCATGTATCATCTCGCTTATTGATACAAGCTGGCCTTTTAACTATCTCAATGGCTTCTGTAATTTTGCACTGGTATAAATTATCACATCTGCATTATGATTCTGGTAATAAAAAAAATAAATTTTATGACCTGAATCCATAATATGGAGTAAGAGTGTTGATGATGATGAGTGTTGTTTAACAGCATTAGCATGCTCATCTCTCCTAACACTGATGTGACAATTACTAATACCTATGTAAGACACTTTACAATTTTCAAATGAGATTTGATAAACACCATGAGATTAAAGAGGGATTGGATTTTAGGCTTGGTTATTATATTGCTGATTTTTTGATGAGTACTAAATGCTGTATTTATATTATAGCATTTTAATATATGTCCAATACTGTCTGTAGTTTCTTTTACATATGTAACAAAAACCTACTGGCTGATTTATCATCTTTCAGATTCCTATTTTGTCCATTTTGGACTTTAAATAAGGGTTTTTTAATAAATTTATAATTATAACTATTTGCTAATAAAACACTGTTAATATGATTTATTTTGTCTTTCATATGTGACATATCTTAAAGGTTTACTTCTCTATTTAAAAGAGTTTTGGCTACAGAAACTACCTGAGTTGGGTGATGATGAGAATGAAAATGTAAATATCTGTCCATGTGTGTATTCTTTCTGTAAATTGAAAAAGATAAACTATTTGGTGTTCTGGTGACTAGAACATTAAAAAAGGGAGTTTTCCATCAGACTCTGTCTCCATTGTAAATTTACTATGAGGATGCATATTATTTAAATGTAAGAAAAAAATTAATCTAATTTATTTGTTCCATGTTGCCATATGAAAAAAAGTGTCATATGTATCTGAGCCAAATGAGGGGTTTTAAAGACTATGATTCTAAAGCACAAGTTTCTATATATTTCCAGAAATAAATCAGCTATTACTCCTGAGATAGGTGAGCCCATAGGAAAACCAAAAAACTTGTCTGTAAATCTGTCCATTATATACAAAATATGCATTGAAAGAGACAATGCTTAATCAAAGCCATAATATTGTTTGGCAAATTGCAACAATGTGAAATTGCATTTAAAGTTTCATCAATTGGAATGTTTGTAAACAAGGACATTACATCAAAACTGACCAGAATGTCATTAGCATTAATTTTTATTATTTTTTTAAAAACAGAAATGAAGTGAAAAAAAGTTTTTAATATGTGATTTAATAGATGGAAATGTAGGTTTAATGAAATCTGATAAATATCTAGCTAAAATATGAGTTGGAGATCCTATTGCACTTGATATTGAATCTCATGGTGTTTATCAAATCTCATGTGAAAATTGTAAAGCTTCTTACATAGGTATGAGTAATCATCACATCAGTGTTTGGAGAGATGAGCATGTTAAATCAGTTAAAGAACACTCATCATCATCAGCACTCTCACTCCATACTATGGTTTCGGATCATAAAATTTATTTTTTTAATACCAGGGTAATATCCAGATGTCATAATCTATACCAGTGCAAAATTAGAGAGGTCATTGACAAACTTAAAAGTCCAGATTCTATCAATACGCGAGATGATACATGCAAACTTCCTCCTATTTGAAAAGATTTTTTTTAAAAAAACAATCTTAATTTAACATTTTTGCTATTGGTGGAACTTTAAAATTTTTTTTTTCAAATCAGTGATTCTAACGCCTCTACTACCATCTCTCTACCTCTTATCACCCAGTGGATGACTTGTGTGACCAAGTCAAAATGTCGGTATATTAATATTTAAAATATTTTAAAATGGATGAACCCACAAAATATGTCTTTTATATATGCAACCCGTGAAAGTCTTTGTATCAACATTACTAACCTCTATGGGGTGGAAATATTTAAATATCTTAGAGTATTTGAAAGAATGTGGATTAAGAAATGTAAGTTACTTTGTAAATTATCTTTCTATTAGTGTGCACAAATCACAACGTTATAACCACTTGTTGTAAAATTGTGTTTCATAAGTAAAATACAATCTTAATAAAATTCGAAGGAAAACAAGCAATATTATTTTAAATTCTTTTATTAAAGAAACTCGAAAAAAATTAGACAAAATAGACAAAGTATTGCTGGATTTACATTTATTCCTTAGTAATAAAATACATCCTTTACTGTGGACTAGTTTTGATCTTATTTCAAATTTTATATCGATTAAAGATTCAGAATTTGTTACAGCAAAGCAAAAGAAAAAAATACAAATGCTAATTAGAACACAATCACCAGTCATTATGTATCCAAATCAAAAAATCGTTTATAATTTATCTAAGAAAGCCCTCTCTACCAATGAAATTTCGGTTTTAGAAAAATGTTTTAATTTTGCTTGAATGCCTTTTCAGATACCTTTTGAGAAAATTGTTTGCAATGTTGAATCAGCTCTCGATAAAATAGATTCTTCATCGGCTGATTTGGATAAAGCTGAGATTTGTAATATTTTTAAAATAGCTAAGCGTCCTAAAAATAATATTTTAAAGAAAAAAGACAAGCATTAAATAATATAAAATCAGACAAATCAATTGTTGTACTTCCAGATGATAAAGGTAATGCTACTGTTGATATGGATCATGATATTTACCATAATAAAATTTTAGATTTGCTTGATGATAAAACTTATAAACCATCAAAAAGATATCATACTACATATTTGAAAAAAAAAAACAACAAAAGCCATTATTAATAAATCTTCTATTGAAACAGAAATAAGAAATAAAATAATCCCTTGTAAAAAAATCATGTGTCTGTCCAACATTTTATGGACTTCCAAAAATTCACAAACCAGATACCCTCCGTTTGTCCAATGGTAAGTGCAATAGGATCTCCAATTCATATTTTAGTTAGATATTTATCACATTTCATTAAACCTTCAGTCCCATTTATTAAATCACATATTAAAAACCCTTTTCATTTTATTTCTGTTTTAAAAAAAGTAAAAATTAATACTAATGACATTCTGGTCAGATTTGATGTCATGTCTTTGTTTACAAACATTCCAATTGATGAAGCATTAAATGTAATTTCACAACATTGCAATTTGCCAAACCATATTATTGCTTTGATTAAACATTGTCTCTTGAACACATATTTTGTATATAACAGACAGTATTACAGACAGGTTTTTGGTACTTCTATGGGTTCACCTATCTCAGGAGTAATAGCGAATTTATCCATGGAAAATATAGAAACACATACTTTAGAATCATCCTCTTTAAAAACCCTCATTTGGCTCAGATACATAGATGACATTTTTGTCATATGGCAACATGTAAAAAATAAATTAGATGATTTTTTCTTACATTTAAATAATATGCATCCTCATATTAAATTTACAATGGAAACAGAGTCTGATGGAAAACTCTCCTTTCTTGATGTTCTAGTCACCAGAACTCCAAATAGTTTATCTTTTTTCAATTTACAGAAAGAATATACGCATGGACAGATATTTACATTTTCATTCTCATCATCACCCAACTTAGATTGCTTCTGTAGCCAAAATTATTTTAAATAAAGCAACTAACCTTTCAGATAAATCACATCTGAAAGAAGAAATAAATCATATTAATAGTATTTTATTACAAATAGTTATAATTATAAATTTATTAAAAAAAACTTATTTCAAGCCCAAAAATGGACAAAACAGAAAACTGAAAGATGATAAATGAACTATTAGGATTTGTGTTCCATATGTAAAACGAACTGCTGACAATATTGGATGTATATTAAAACGGTATAATATAAATACAGTGCTTTCTACTCATCAAAATATCAGCAATATAACAAACAAGCTTAAGGATTTAATTCCTCTTGAAACTAATGGTGTCTATCAAATCTCATGTAAAAACTGTAAAGCTTCTTATATAGGTATGTGTAATCATCACAAGAGTGTTAGGAGAGAGGAACATGCTAATGCAGTTAAACAACACTCATCATCATCAGCACTCTCACTCCATACTATGGATTCCAATCATAAAATTGATTTTTCTATTACCAGGATCATATCCAGATGTGATAATCTATACCAGTGCTTTATTAGAGAAGCCAATGAGATACTTAAAAGGCCAGATTGTATCAATAAGTGTGATGATATATGCAAATTTCCTCCTATTTGGAAAGATTTAAAAAAAAACAATCATAATTTAACATTTTTGCTATTGGTGGAACTTTAACATTTTTTTTCAAATCAGTGATGGTAGCGCCTCTATAAGCATCTTTCTACCTTTATCACCCAGAGGATGACTTGTGTGACCAAGTTAAAACATCAGTATATCAATATTTAAAATATTTTAACATGGATGAACCCACAAAATATGTTTTTTATATATGCAACCTGTGAAAGTATTCATATCAACACACACACACATATATATATATATATTGTAACAAGCACAGACGTTCGTTACATTGTTGCTTTTTTTATTTATTAAACATGAAAGTAAATTAAAAAGTTCGCATTTAAAAATTTTCTTTTAGAATTAAAAATTGAAATTAAATATCATCTTAAACTCTTATATATTAATTAAATCGCACAGATAATGAAAAATTATTAAAATAAAACTTTATTAAAGAAAAAGTATTTTAAAACTAAATTTTAAAAAGATTTGGAGATGAAATTATATCTTTAAATTTATCTTTAAATATATTTTTGATTTGGAAAACAGGTTAATTAATCAGAAATGGAAATGATTGTTAATTAGTTAAATGTAAACCAGCCTTCAACATTTAAATGTAAAAACACCGGTCAGATAAGAAAACAATAGAAACTGTTAGCAAATAAGAAGAAATCCCTATGGAATCGGACCGCAGCGAAAGGACCATCGCATCGGTGACATAATGTAAATTCAATCCTTCACATTAATATAAAAGGAAAATTTGGAAATTATTAATCAGTGACTAGTTATTTGATGATTATTACGATGTAACAGCTAGGTGTTAGTGCTGAGGGGATTGAAAAAGACGCACAGCTTCAATCCCTTCAGTTCTGCTAAGAAAGGAAGAAAAATGAACCATCGTTTCTACATTGAGGACCAACTACACTAAAAAAATCTCCGGATGGATAAATAAATCGGCCACAGGATACCAATCTTCGGACGACGTGGGAATTCACGTTCAAATGGCAAGGAATATATGAAGATGAACTATTTAAATAACCGTAAGAACTTTAAAATTTATGAACAGTAAATTAAAAACTTTCCAGATTTAAATGATTGCAATTTTATTCTATCTGACCAACATTATTTATTAATTAGTTATAATTTTATTTAATGTATTTATTTTGTAAAATCATTTCCATTTATTTATTTTTTTGTTCTTTAAGTTTTATTATGATTTTTGTTTTCCGTTAAATTAATTATAAAAATGTTAAACTTAAGTCGGGTGTGAATGGTTGTATAGATTTGTAAAGTTATATTAGGGGAGGGTAATCTTGGGTTATTTATGTCGTTGTTAGATTGGGTCAATGGATTGGATATATTGATGTAGTTAGTAGATGTAATTGGAGATTCGCTAAGGGCAAAATCGTTTATATATACGCCGCACTCACCCGTTTGCCTATGGAAGGAATTATAAGACGGAGAACGCAGTTCCTTTCTATGGATTTTTTTTTTATTGTTCTTCTCGTTAGATAGATGTAATATTCCTATCTGATTGAGAGTCAATGTCTTTTCTTAATTCTTTTGGTGCTGCCGTATTTCGTATTACATTGAATACATCGATGTATCAGATGGATTGATGCCAGTTTGACTGCGAATTTTAGCCTAAGGTTAAATAGGGATAGAATATTTTTAATTTCAATGCAAATCTATGTAGTATTCAGACTCGATTATAAATAAAAATGCATTAAATTTAAGTTGTTTATAGACACTTGCATGGATTGTTTATCGGTTAACTATGTTTGCGTTTTCATATTTGATCAAAATATATAGACATTCGATAAATAATGATACCTTACGGTGAGTATCTAAAATGTATTTATTCGGAGGTCTTTTAAGTCATTGGTGACAATGCAAGTATCTTATGGTGAATACTACTAGGTTACTTATAAATTTCCCTCTGCAATTGCCAGTATCAATGATTTTATATTTTGATCGTTTATGTTTACTGTGAAATGTTTTTAACCGTGTAATCTATGTAACCGATCTATAGCAACATATTAAAACAAGCTTTTATAATCCCATCTGTGCGAACTTAATTAAAATGTAAAATTAGAATATAATAGTAATTAAATGTAAATTAAAGTCAAAAATCAAAGTTAAAAATAATGTTCAAATGTAAAACTAATACTAAAATAATTTTAAATCTTATATATATGTGCATAAATAAATGTTTGTAGGATTAATTACTGGCAGTGGCTTATTTTATTTATTTTTTAATGTTGACATCTAATTAGATAAGATATTACATTATTTAATCTCTGCTGTTCCACTGGGCTAGTGACATGGGCTAACGACCGGAATCAAAATAAAAAATTAAAAATTATTTTTTTTTGACTTACGTATCTGCCTACTTTATAAATTTTTCTAGGTTCAAACGCCTAGATGGCGCCCCGTAGTGCAGTTTACGTAAGTCGCTTTCTCCGGATTGTTACAATGGCGCCCAACGTAACAATCCGGAGAAAGCGACTTACGTAAACTGCACTACGGGGCGCCATCTAGGCGTTTGAACCTAGAAAAATTTATAAAGTAGGCAGATACGTAAGTCAAAAAAAAAAAAATTTTTTATTTTTATTTTGATTCCGGTCGTTAGCCCATGTCACTAGCCCAGTGGAACAGCAGAGATTAAATAATGTAATATCTTACTAATTAGATGTCAACATTAAAAAATAAATAAAATAAGCCACTGCCAGTAATTAATCCTACAAACATTTATTTATGCACATATATATAAGATTTAAAATTATTTTAGTATTAGTTTTACATTTTAACATTATTTTTAACTTTGATTCTTGACTTTAATTTACATTTAATTACTATTATATTCTAATTTTACATTTTAATTAAGTTTGCACAGATGGGATTATAAAAGCTTGTTTTAATATGTTGCTATAGATCGGTTACATAGATTACATGGTTAAAAACATTTCACAGTAAACATAAACGATCAAAATATAAAATCATTGATACTGGCAATTTCAGAGGGAAATTTATAAGTAACCCAGTAGTATTCACCATAAGATACTTGCATTGTCACCAATGACTTAAAAGACCTCCGAATAAATACATTTTAGATACTCACCGTAAGGTATCATTATTTATCGTATGTCTATATATTTTGATCAAATATGAAAACGCAAACATAGTTAACCGATAAACAATCCATGCAAGTGTCTATAAACAACTTAAATTTAATGCATTTTTATTTATAATCGAGTCTGAATACTACATAGATTTGCATTGAAATTAAAATATTCTATCCCTATTTAACCTTAGGCTAAAATTCGCAGTCAAACTGGCATCAATCCATCTGATACATCGATGTATTCAATGTAATACGAAATACGGCAGCACCAAAAGAATTAAGAAAAGACATTGACTCTCAATCAGATAGGAATATTACATCTATCTAACGAGAAGAACAATAAAAAAAAACTCCATAGAAAGGAACTGCGTTCTCCGTCTTATAATTCCTTCCATAGGCAAACGGGTGAGTGCAGCGTATATATAAACGATTCTGCCCGTAGCGAATCTCCGATTACATCTACTAACTACATCAATATATCCAATCCATTGACCCAATCTAACAACGACATAAATAACCCAAGATTACCCTCCCCTAATATAACTTTACAAATCTATACAACCATTCACACCCGACTTAAGTTTAACATTTTTATAATTAATTTAACGGAAAACAAAAATCATAATAAAACTTAAAGAACAAAAAATAAATAAATGGAAATGATTTTACAAAATAAATACATTAAATAAAATTATAACTAATTAATAAATAATGTTGGTCAGATAGAATAAAATTGC
This sequence comes from Epiperipatus broadwayi, assembly GCA_028023455.1. NCBI lineage: Eukaryota > Metazoa > Onychophora > Udeonychophora > Euonychophora > Peripatidae > Epiperipatus > Epiperipatus broadwayi. The sequence goes on along the minus strand of JAQFVV010000046.1, from coordinate 6,879,227 downwards.
AATCATTTAAATCTGGAAAGTTTTTAATTTACTGTTCATAAATTTTAAAGTTCTTACGGTTATTTAAATAGTTCATCTTCATATATTCCTTGCCATTTGAACGTGAATTCCCACGTCGTCCGAAGATTGGAATCCTGTGGCCGATTTATTTATCCATCCGGAGATTTTTTTAGTGTAGTTGGTCCTCAATGTAGAAATGATGGTTCATTTTTCTTCCTTTCTTAGCAGAACTGAAGGGATTGAAGCTGTGCGTCTTTTTCAATCCCTTCAGCACTAACACCTAGCTGTTACATCGTAATAATCATCAAATAACTAGTCACTGATTAATAATTTCCAAATTTTTTTTTTATATTAATGTGAAGGATTGAATTTACATTACGTCACCGATGCGATGGTCCTTTCGCTGCGGTCCGATTCCTTAGGGATTTCTTCTTATTTGCTAACAGTTTCTATTGTTTTCTTATCTGACCGGTGTTTTTACATTTAAATGCCGAAGGCTGGTTTACATTTAACTAATTAACAATCATTTCCATTTCTGATTAATTAACCTGTTTTCCAAATCAAAAATATATTTAAAGATAAATTTAAAGATATAATTTCATCTCCAAATCTTTTTAAAATTTAGTTTTAAAATACTTTTTCTTTAATAAAGTTTTATTTTAATAATTTTTCATTATCTGTGCGATTTAATTAATATATAAGAGTTTAAGATGATATTTAATTTCAATTTTTAATTCTAAAAGAAAATTTTTAAATGCGAACTTTTTAATTTACTTTCATGTTTAATAAATAAAAAACAACAATGTAACGAACGTCTGTGCTCGTTACATATCAGTAAAGTTACTTAAAAAAAATAATCAAACAAAAAAAAATATTTTACTTAGGGTTAGTAATTACGGTACACGATTGACGAATACATTTACAAAACATCCGGTTAATAATTTTACAAAAAGAAAAAGAAAATGTTGACTATCGCTTACCTAAGGACCATTTACGTTTACACCCCTCCCCACAAGAGTTCTATTTTATTTTATACATTTTATTTTTACACACGGCATAACAAGCAAGTTATTTTATAAATTATTTATTTAAAGAAGGTTGCATTGAGATAAATATGTTTTAAGAAATAATGGGTTTAAACGTGTATATTTGCAGAACAATTATAAATACAACCAACTTATTTATGACTGATTGAAATGCATAAATATTTGTTACACTTAAGTAATTCCCAAAGATACTCATCGTAAGGCACCACATTTCGATCATAAACTTACGTGGTTGTGCGCGCCTATACACGTTAAAGCATAATATATATCAACAACAACAACAAAAAAACATATTTATTGCAACCTTTTGACTTTTTGTTTTTTTTTAACAAAAATTAGTTTTAAAATTTTTTATTACTGACAATTGCGGAGGGAAATTTATAAGTAACCCAGTAGTATTCACCATAAGATACTTGCATTGTCACCAATGACTTAAAAGACCTCTGAATAAATACATTTTAGATACTCACCGTAATGTATCATTATTTATCGAATGTCTATATATTTTGATCAAATATGAAAACACAAACATAGTTAACCGATAAACAATCCATGCAAGTGTCTATAAACAACTTAAATTTAATGCATTTTTATTTATAATCGAGTCTGAATACTACATAGATTTGCATTGAAATTAAAAATATTCTATCCCTATTTAACCTTAGGCTAAAATTCGCAGTCAAACTGGCATCAATCCATCTGATACATCGATGTATTCAATGTAATACGAAATACGGCAGCACCAAAAGAATTAAGAAAAGACATTGACTCTCAATCAGATAGGAATATTACATCTATCTAACGAGAAGAACAATAAAAAAAACTCCATAGAAAGGAACTGCGTTCTCCGTCTTATAATTCCTTCCATAGGCAAACGGGTGAGTGCGGCGTATATATAAACGATTCTGCCCGTAGCAAATCTCCAATTACATCTACTAACTACATCAATATATCCAATCCATTGACCCAATCTAACAACGACATAAATAACCCAAGATTACCCTCCCCTAATATAACTTTACAAATCTATACAGCCATTCACACCCGACTTAAGTTTAACATTTTTATAATTAATTTAACGGAAAACAAAAATCATAATAAAACTTAAAGAACAAAAAATAAATAAATGGAAATGATTTTACAAAATAAATACATTAAATAAAATTATAACTAATTAATAAATAATGTTGGTCAGATAGAATAAAATTGCAATCATTTAAATCTGGAAAGTTTTTAATTTTCTGTTCATAAATTTTAAAGTTCTTATGGTTATTTAAATAGTTCATCTTCATATATTCCTTGCCATTTGAACGTGAATTCCCACGTCGTCCGAAGATTGGTATCCTGTGGCCGATTTATTTATCCATCCGGAGATTTTTTTAGTGTAGTTGGTCCTCAATGTAGAAACGATGGTTCATTTTTCTTCCTTTCTTAGCAGAACTGAAGGGATTGAAGCTGTGCGTCTTTTTCACTCCCCTCAGCACTAACACCTAGCTGTTACATCGTAATAATCATCAAATAACTAGTCACTGATTAATAATTTCCAAATTTTCCTTTTATATTAATGTGAAGGATTGAATTTACATTATGTCACCGATGCGATGGTCCTTTCGCTGTGGTCCGATTCCATAGGGATTTCTTCTTATTTGCTAACAGTTTCTATTGTTTTCTTATCTGACCGGTGTTTTTACATTTAAATGCCGAAGGCTGGTTTACATTTAACTAATTAACAATCATTTCCATTTCTGATTAATTAACCTGTTTTCCAAATCAAAAATATATTTAAAGATAAATTTAAAGATATAATTTCATCTCCAAATCTTTTTAAAATTTAGTTTTAAAATACTTTTTCTTTAATAAAGTTTTATTTTAATAATTTTTCATTATCTGTGCGATTTAATTAATATATAAGTGTTTAAGATGATATTTAATTTCAATTTTTAATTCTAAAAGAAAATTTTTAAATGCGAACTTTTTAATTTACTTTCATGTTTAATAAATAAAAAACAACAACAATGTAACGAACGTCTGTGCTCGTTACAATATATATATATATATATATATTGTAACCGGATCTCCATACAACCTTTTTATTACATCAGTTGTAACAATTTTCTGATGAGCATGCTGCAGGAAGGAACTATCAATTGGCATTCCCCAATGCAGATGTTAACGCCCCCTACAACAATATTTCCTGCTCATCAGAGGATGTAGTACCATAGAGACTGGAAGCATCTAAACATTTCTATGTTTGGTTTTCAAAACAGTGCCATTAGAGTTGTCTCACTACAACCTGACTTGCCTAGGTCTAGTTATGCCAGACGTAGCTCAGAAGGCATAAGATTCTCATGAACAAGTGCTATAACTGATGAGTGATGCAATAAAACAAAACAGAATTGGACAACTGGATAACCAAATTTAATTTTTAGTAGCAATAATTTTATTAAATAACAATTAATTTGCAAGTTCTAATAAAGTTCATTCCTATCCATGTGATGACTCATTTTAATTTCATTTATAAAAAAGTTAGAAGCAGTTTGTTGATCAATAGTTCATTTGCAATTCATTTTAACAAAGTTCATTCCTATCCATGTGATGACTCATTTTAATTTCATTTATGAAAAAGTTAGAAGCAGTTTGTTGATCAATTGTTCATTTGCAATTCATTTTAACAAAGTTCATTCCTATCCATGTGATGACTCATTTTAATTTCATTTATGAAAAAGTTAAAAGCAGTTTGTTGATCAATAGTTCATTTGCAATTCATTTTAACAAAGTTCATTCCTATCCATGTGATGACTCATTTTAATTTCATTTATGAAAAAGTTAGAAGCAGTTTGTTGATCAATAGTTCATTTGCAATTTTTATAGTACATTATGTAAACAATCATTGGTTTGTGGACTATCCATACTTCAGTCAGTGTAAATGTGCATCTATGTGCATAAGTTTCATTACTTTCTCCTTATAATACCAATATGCAGGCAAGCATTTATAATCCATCAAATAATGTGAACAATTCTGAGTTTGTGGATTATTCATAACCCAGTCAGTGTAAATCTGCATAAGTTTCATTTCTTTCTTTACATAATACCGATCTGCAGGCAAGCATTTATAATTCATATAGTATTTTATTATTTTATTTATAATTATCAAAACAAATAATGTGAACAATTCTGAGTTTGTGGATTATTCCTAATCCAGTCAGTGTAAATGTGCATAAGTTTCATTACTTTCTTTACATAATACCGATCTTTAGGCAAACATTTATAATTCATATTGTCTTTTATTATTTTATTTATAATTATCAAAACAAATAATGTGAACAATTCTGAGTTTGTGGATTATTCATAATCCAGTCAGTGTAAATGTGCATAAGTTTCATTACTTTCTTTACATAATACCGATCTGCAGGCAATCATTTATAATTCATATAGTCTTTTATTATTTTATTTATAATTATCAAAACATATAATGTGAACAATTTTGAGTTTGTAGATTATTCATAATCCATTCAGTGTAAATGTGCATAAGTTTCATTACTTTCTTTACATAATACCGATCTGAAGGCAAGCATTTATAATTCATATAGTCTTTTATTATTTTATTTATAATTATCAAAACAAATAATGTGAACAATTCTGAGTTTGTGGATTATTCATAATCGAGTCAGTGTAAATGTGCATAAGTTTCATTTATAATTTTCTATTTTCATGCAGCTACATTATTCATAATTCTCATTTATAAATTTCCAGTAACAAACGTATTTTTATGCAGTTACTTCATAATTTCAATTTATAATAAAGATGTTCACTTCCGGTTTAATGGCAGCCTCTGAATGCAGATCTTCTGCGTCATCTCTCATCTGATGTGAATATATTTGCACTAAAAAGGGAAAAATTAGAGAGAAAATTTCAAAACTATATCTGTGAGTACAATCTTTATTATTCTATGCAATTATTTAGCGTGATTTACTACTTTAAAGTAGTTTTGAAACATTAAATTAAATAATGTTTATTCATTACGGTTAACCACTAAAATGGACTCTGTAATAAAGTCTATACTAAGGCCTAAACAGTCTAATGGGAGGAAAATATATATACTAACCTTAAAACCTCTGATGAGTCCCAAAGTTTGGATTACAACAATAAACCCTCCAAAGAACCTAAGAATAAATCTACAATGGTAGAAAGCATTTCAAATAATCAATTTCTTTCTTCTTTGACTACTAACAACCCGATAATAAAATCTATGCTAAAATCAAAACACTGTCACGTGAAAGGGGAAAATAATTCAAAATTATCTAGTGATGGCCAAATTGTAAATGCAAAGATTGCAACCCCTAATGAACCTAAAAATAGTGGTGAAAATGTTCGAAATGATCATACCATTAAAAAAAGTATAATTCCGTTCATAAACTCGCGAAACAACGGGAAAACTTTGCAACAGGGGAAAAATGATGATTCCCCAATTACAGCCTCAAACAAAAAAATGAATCACTTAGAGAATACCAAAACTTTACAAACACCATCAAAAACTAATCTATCTCCAATAAATAATCCAGAACTGGGAAAACAGATTAACAACAATAATTTATATAATAATACAAATCTAAATCTCATAAAATCTCCAAAACATTTAAAGGAAAATAAAAATTCCAGAACTACAATAATTAAACCAAATCAGAAATCGACCATAAACCATAATGATATGCACTCTCCCATTCCAAAACAATCTTCACTAAGTCACCCAGAGATTGACAAATTCAATATCACAAGCCCTGAATACAGGGATTCAAACCAACTACCTCACAACTCTGAGCATAATAAAACCACAAGCCCAATGATGAATGAAATGATATATGCAAACAAGGTCAGAGCTAACATAATAATAAATACACTTCATCAAACATCACAACCTGATAAATACATGGAAGCAATTCGACTTTTACAAGAAATAGAAACAGAACAGTCTACATCAAACTACTCTAATCCACAAACAACATCTACAGATAATCCTACTTGTGATATTCAGAACCATAAAATAATAAATGAACAGTTTAACCAAATCATCCCATTGCCACTCCACAAATCTCTACTCAACTATTATAATGAGTGTTTTCTCATACTTTCCACTACAGATAACTGTTTAAATCTATACACATTCCCTACATCATCACTATATGAACTAGGTAAAGCACATGGCTGGTGGAAATCAATCCATAAGATCCTCTTTCATCCAAATGAAAGATATCTTATCATCCAGTTCACAAACCAACAAGTTAAAGCTGCCTTTAAAAATAGTTATAAACTCCTAAACAATAAATTTCTTGTCTACATTGACCTCAACTGCCCAGGTGTTTTAACAGGGCGAATTCAAAAATGTACCATGGACTTTGAAAAGGCAGACCTTCAGCGCCACTTCAAAGACTATGGCACCATTACCAAATTTCAATACCTAGTAGCTGACAACGATGATCCTACAGTATACATCAACACTGCACAATTTCAGCTAGTTCTTAAAAAAGGAATTCCATCTCAATCAGTCCCATCTCTAATTCAACATGGAGAATCTCCACTCAACATCATCTTTCGTAGCCTTCCACCCCAATGCTTCCATTGCAGGCAGAGAGGCCATGTAAAAAAGATTGTCAAGAGAGAAAATGCATAATTTGTGGAGAAATTCGGTACAAATTCTACAAATGTGAGAGCGATCAAGAAAATCAACATCTAACAAATACATACCCAAGTCTCAAGCAATAATATATCACTAGCAATACCACAGATCACCCTACATCATCATCAAAAATTCCTAATGATAAAACTTCCTTGGAAACAGAACAATTTCAACTCACTCCTGAACAGCTGCATACCAATGACAATTGCACATCATCATCAGATACAGCAACAATTGGCCAAACAGACATGGACACCGATGCTGAACAAAGCGACACTACAGTGGCCAGCAACAGAATTCCACATAAAAGAAAACATAAAAAAAAATAGCTCTGAACAATCACAAGAAAGTAGCAATAGCAATGAATGTGACAATCTTCGAGATGCAACAAAGACTAATATTCCCCCACCAAATAGACCTTGTGAAAAAAAACAAAGAGACCGTTCTCCAAAAGTCACAAGTTCATATAACCTCATAAATGAAACAAAAACAATAGACCAAGATAACAACATACAACTGATTGACCCTTTGTCTCAAAATAAAGTGGCCTTATGTCAACATGAAAATGATAATGAACGCTTACTGATAGACTTATCTCCATCATTGTGGCCTATTCCTGAACCTATTCCACCAGACCTCAACTTATCTAAGAACCTAATACAATCTGAACCTTATCATCACCCCACCAATTTGATGCTGGAACAGAATATTATGGTCTTAAAAACTGGATCACATTCCAATCAGGCAAACTCTCCCACACGAGAAAGCGGTTTCACTATCAATGATGACTTTCAACATAACATCGATTAACGTCAGAGGTATAAACTCCCTTGCCAGAATCCAAGCATTATCATTCTGGCTTAAGCATAATACACCTGATGTTCTTTGCCTCAATGAAACAAAACTTCACACACTATCTAACCAAAACATCATACAGAGAATTCAAAAATTTGGATACTTCCATTATTCCTTCTCCTCCTCTGCATCTGGTGGAGAAGCAATTCTTTTTAATAAAAAATCTAAAATAACCTTTTTCAAAATAATTCATATAGACTCTAACTGCCTCATAGCCATTATACAGGTAAATGGATGGACACTTAACATAATAAATGTTTACATGACCAAAGCATCGGATATAATCTATAGAATCATCCACACTATCAACGCGGTCTTAAAAACTAACCCTTTTCCTGCATTGATGTTGGGTGACTTTAATCATACATATGATTCTTTTGAAAGGAGTCACTTAAAATCACTGAGCAACACCTTTACAAGTGGAAGACAGCTTTTTTATGTGTCTGCCTTCTCATTCTATTCATCACGGTTTAAGTCCCTCATTGATCTTTTATACTTCTCTCCTTCACTTGCTCCCTTCATTGAAGCTAACCTGTGGCCTGTTATCTTTACAGACTACATGGCACTAGAGGTCCTTATCAGAATTGTGGATAACACACATTCATATGGCAACATTCCACGAACAATGAGGATCCTCACAAAGGAATCTGCCACTATACAACTCATCTCTGAGATTTACATATCATTCAACTCTGCTAATATAAACACACTTTCACCATGTGATATATGGAATAACTTCATAAATATTCTGCAATCACATATTCATAAATGCACTCAACATAATAAAGGTCCCCTCAAATTACTAAGTCAATTGGACAAGATAGCCGACACACTTAAACATTTGCCCATACAAAGACAAAATATCCAAGAAATTACTCACCTTAAACTACAATACAAAGCTACCCAACAATCCCTGGCAGAATACCTATCAATTAAACGAGCGCACAGTTACTTAGCATATCAACACTGCTGGACTCGAGGTTACATCAGATGGGCCCTAGGATCAAACCAACAAAACAAGGCACCCTCATCGATCAAGATACACAGTAAACAATTTATCGGCCTCTCAATGCTTTTCAAAATAAGAGACTTTTACAAAAGAAAATTACAACCTATTGGTGTCACTAACATCCGTAGAGTTTTTGTTACTAACAACCCTATGGAACATAACATCACAGATGGTGATATTCTTGACAAACTGCAATCACTCCCAGAAAGTGTCCATCCTGGCATGCATGGAATTCCCAGATTTCTACTTTTACACCTAAGAGCTTTTACTATCCCAGTAATCCACGGAATGATAGATGTCATCACCAGTGGAAGTCATCACCTAATAAACCTATGTCCCATCTTTATGGTACACTTTTTAAAGATGTGAGATGCACAACCAGATCTCAATAACCTGCGTTCTATCTCGCTGATTTCTCTATTGACAAAGATCATCGAGAGCATAATTAAAGACAAGATTCAATATAACATAATTAAACAAATTTTGCGCTATCAATTTGCAAAAAAGGCACTTCAACATCTGACGATGTCAGCCGCTTCAGACTTCTGGTCGATCATGTGTGGAGACAAAGGAAGTCCCGGCCCATTGCAGTCCAACTTGATATAGCTGGGGCATTTGACTCCGTGAGAATTGATGTTCTTCTCAGTGTTCTGGAACAGCTAAATGTACCACCCATATACATTCAAATGATTGAGAACCTTCTTTACAATAGGGAAGTGTTCTTGTCCCTAGATGGTCGCATTGCCCTGGGTTTTATGCCCTACATCTCCATCCCCCAAGGTTCTCCCCTGAGTGCACTTCTCTTTGCTGCCTATATCAATCCAATGCTGTTGAACATTGAGGCCACATTTTCTGGTATCGCTGTTCCACTACTTAATGAGAACATCAATCACATCTCCTATATGGATGATGTAGTTGTGTTTCTTTCATCCCATGATGAACTGGGTAAGCTAAAACAACTTCTTGATCACCATGCCAAATTATCTGGTTTCCTTGTCAACCCAAAAAAATCAGCTATCTGGTCAATTCTTACTGGCCAGAAGATCTCTGGTGGATTTGAAGCAGCACCACAGATATTTCTAGGATTTCACCTATCAAAAACACCCACGGTGATGCGTAAAGAGATACAGGACTCATTATCGCATCTTTGTCAAAAATATATCTTTCCCTATTTGGGAAAGTAGCCCTTTTAAATGCTCTCATTCTTTCAAAAATAATATACTATTTGGCAGGGTTCATCCCCACCAAGGTATTCATCAACAAAGTAGAAACCGCTTGTAGAAAACTGTGTTGGGTGGACCGATCACCCATAATTAGCTTGAGAATCCTCCAAAAGCCCAAAACTTTAAATGGTCTCTCACTACACTCGCTAACTATATTCAACTTACAACACATCCATAATGTACTCTACAACATCTTCAAGGAAAATGAACGTGCTCAATCCCCACTTCCGGAAAAGGACATTCAACCTACTGATCGGCCACCCCCCAGAGGACGTGCCTTGCTCCTTCAACAGCAGATCAACTTTATCTTTGATAACATCAAACCAACATCAACCCTATTTCAAAGAAAACTTGCGTATTGGGAAGTGTTTGATCTTCTTGACCATCAAAAACAGAGGATCGCCAGCTGCCTTTCAATCAACATCCCTCGAATGATAAGGATGACCAAGCTCTGGAAGTTGCCGCCAAAAATCGTGGACTTCCTATTGAAATCGAACCTGCATGCCCTCCCAACAAATGCCTTCCTCCACTATAAAAGGGGGCAAGATATTGACCCTAATTGCACATTGTGTCAAAGACAGGAAGAGACTACTGATCACTTCCTCTTCGAATGCATAACTTTGAACAATTTAAGAACTCATTTTCAACAAAACATGACAAGAAATTAAATTGAAATGAACCTCAAGACAGCAATTGAAAAGGGCATATTCTCTGAGATCCGTCTTTTGGCCATAATTAACTTTTCCATCTGGGCATTGCGCTGTAAGCTGGTGTTCCAGGCTGAGACCTTGAATAATATATTCACAGCATTTTGCCAAATACTAAACAAGGAAAGGGATAGAGATATGCGCACTGCTGACCCCTTCACAGCTGCACAAACCTGGGACTCCATTGCAATTGAATAGAGCTCCCCACAACTTTGCTATTTATTGGGTGGCTATTGCTTTTCATCATTTCATAAAACTCAAACACGGATATTAATACTCCCTACTAACAGCATCTCATTTTAATCTTCCCTGAGCATCTCATTTTAATCTTCCCTGAGCATCTCATTTTAATCTTCCCTGCTACGAACTTTAGACAAATTGGGTTTCTATGGTCTCTTTTTGGAACAACATACAAGTCACAAAAGTTTCCTGTGCAAACATTAACTCAAATATATCCTTTTTTATTTGCATGCTATTTCATAATCATTTACTTGTTTTTTTTTACTTTTTGGTCTGTATTTCTATGGTCTAAATGTACAATAAATTTGGTTTTTGAAAGATAATAAAGATGTTCAAATATTTTTATAAGATAATTTTTGTGCAGCTATTTCATAATTTCAATTTATAATTTATAATAAAGATGTTCAAATATTTTTATAAAATAATTACCTTCCAGTTGACAAGTCTGATTTATTCAAAAAGAGGGTGGATTATTTTATCTAGATAGCATTATCTTGTAAAATCATGGCTTGGTATGGAGACCTGAAGCTGTTAGTTTACTCTTTTATCATTACAATTCCCTTAATAACGCTTTCTTTTTCCATTTTTAAGTGTTTGTAAAAGCTATATTTTAAGGAGACGAAAGTCAGAATTGAGTAATACACTTAAAAAAATCCAATTTGATCTACCTCTCTCTGAATTGATAGAACAGCTTTCTTTTCCACTATGTCTGATTTGCATACTGCCTCATTTTATCCCAAACGTTTTTTCTTTTCTTCTTAATGATTGGATAATCTATTTTTTTTAGTGTGAGAGATAAGAAAGCAAAATGATATAACACTTTATTCAAAACCATCGAACAAAAAATTAAAAATATAATCTTTTTAACAAATCACAGCTTTTATTTACATCTTAATTTTGAAACTATAAACTTTTTGCTTTATTTCATTCCCAATTTGATCAAATCATACTAGTCATTTTTAAATGGGGGGGGGAGATCTTTTGAATATATATAAGAGGAACAGTATATCTGTTTCATTACCCCCCACCAAATTTTGGGATGAAATCGGCTGGAAGTACAATTTCATTCCATATACTATACACATCATTTCTTATTACTGCTTGGTTTTAGATGTGCTGATGAAATGGTAAGATAAGCTGGAAAAGTGAATACATGAACTGTAGCCTCCAATGCCAGGATAAGTAGATGGCCAAGCCCAAACTACCAGCATGCACCACCCCATGATGTCATGAGAAAATATCTCATTTTTAAGCACTACCTCTCTTGTACCTAGAAGTATCATCCAACCAAGAGTAGGAGCCAGAGAAAAAAAACACAATTTGGCACTCAGCCAACCCTGCTCAGCTTCTGTGAGTCTTAGGGGCTATCATTTGGCCTATTCATGAGACCAAGGCCTATACATGAGACCTATATATACACACTGCTGGACTACTCTTGGAGCACAACATCCAGGTCTGAATAGTGCCGAGCATATACTTCGGAGCATCATAACACAAGGCATCCAAGCAGCTCCGCTCAATCATCCACCATCTCAACATGAAAAACACAAGTTCATGCATCACTACATCACACTCACAAACTTTTTCCATCAGCTATCTCTATTTTATTCTGAATTATAACTGCAACCTGGTTTGGGAGACTGAGGATCATGATCAGTTCTCATATAGTCCTCTTTTGTATTATGAGGTGACATACTTCTGGATCGTCTTTTTGTTGAAAATTTATCATGTTTAACATTACTGTGGTGTCTTGCTTCTTCACTTCTGTATTTTCTTTGGAGATCCTTGTTACTGTTTGATCTTCTAATTATACGCATCCGATATGGACCATGAACACCATCTGTGGATTTTCTCCTGTTCCTCTTCCATGGTGGTACTTCATTTTTACATAAAAGTTTCTTTTTAAATGGTTCTTCTGCCATAGTAATTATTTTTTTGGTATTTGTAAATGTTTCTTGTTGCTTAATTTTTTTCACACTGATAAATCCCGAGTTTTCAGATTCCTTTTTGGTGTTTTTTCCTGCGTAAGCAACTATATTTTTAATAACTGTCTTTATATATTTTTTTTCTGTACTCAATTTTTGATTTGAGTTTATTACACTTTTGTTTATAATTTTTATATATGGCTGAGGACTAACACACTTTTCTTTCCAATTTATGGTTTCTTTCTCTATCTCTGTTACTATTTCATAGCATATATCAGACATTTTTTCTGAAACATTTTCTTCTATATTGGACAGTTCCTTAGTTATATGAGAATTAAGTTTTTGATTATGTTCATTTTCATGTTTTTCATCTTCTTGAAGATCACAAGATTTTAATTTTGCTTTATTAGATTTATTTTCATCCATTTGAAACTCTTTTGCTGTGTTTGATATTTCAGTCTCAGCTTCTGTATATACTGCTTCTTTCTTTTCAATTTTAGAGGTATATTCCACAATCAGAAGTTTTCCTGAAGGTAGACTGACAATTTCAAAATCACCCTTTGTAATTTCAATTTCTTCCTTTTTAACAATCTCAAATTTTGCTTCATCATTAATAGGATATTCAATTTGGGATTCCTTTAAAATATCTTTGGTTGGAAATTCCAAAGTTTCCTCCTCATCCAATTTTTTTAGACTGAGTTATTTCTTTTTTAACTTGTTGAACTTTTCATTCTGATTTTCCACTGCTTCTATAATTTGTTTTTCTATTCTTTGGTTTGCTTCTATTGCTTGCTTCTTATCTTCTTCTCGTTGTTTGATATCATCTTCTCTTTGTTCATCTCTTTTTTTGTTATCTTCTTCTCGTTGTTTGATATCATCTTCTCTTTGTTCATCTCTTTTCTTTTGGTCTGCTTTTATAATTCCCATTAACTGGGCTAACATGGATGTCTTTTTTGTTTTCTCTGATTCCTCATCTGCTTTGGCTTCTTGTTTATCTTCTTTCTCAGGAAGATCCTCTATGCTTTCTGTATTCATTTTTTTTATATTTTGATCTGGTTTTCATCAATATTTTATTCTACAGTTTATTTGTATTTTTTTATTTCAACTTTGATAAGCTTCTCTCTCCATCCACACCATGATTTAACTCCATCTTCTTCAAAATGCCTGTTTTATTCTCTATGCCATTCATTTTTGTGTTGTTTTTCTTTTAAACTTTTATTTTTCCACCCTTCTTGAACAAATCACATCACTGCATCATATGCACTGTTCATATCACAGAATCGTAATCTGCTTATGCCTATGGGTAGGCTAGCTAGATAAGGCCTCACAGTAGGGCGGCAAATGTAACCGGACCCCCATATAACCCTTTTATTACATCAGTTGTAACAATTTTCTGATGAGCATGCTGCAGGAAGGAACTATCAATTGGCATTCCCCAATGCAGATGTTAACGCCCCCTACAACAATATTTTCTGCTCATCAGAGGATGTAGTACAATAGAGACTGGAAGCGTCTAAACATTTCTATGTTTGGTTTTCCAAACAGCGCCATTAGAGTTCCGTCTCACTACAACCTGACTTGCCTAGGTCTAGTTATGCCAGACGTAGCTCAGAAGGCATGAGATTCTCATGAACAAGTGCTATAACTGATGAGTGATGCAATAAAACAAAACAGAATTGGACAACTGGATAACCAAATTTAATTTTTAGTAGCAATAATTTTATTAAATAACAATTAATTTGCAAGTTCTAATAAAGTTCATTCCTATCCATGTGATGACTCATTTTAATTTCATTTATGAAAAAGTTAGAAGCAGTTTGTTGATCAATAGTTCATTTGCAATTCATTTTAACAAAGTTCATTCCTATCCATGTGATGACTCATTTTAATTTCATTTATGAAAAAGTTAGAAGCAGTTTGTTGATCAATAGTTCATTTGCAATTTTTATAGTACATTATGTAAACAATCATTGGTTTGTGGACTATCCATAGTTCAGTCAGTGTAAATGTGCATCTATGTGCATAAGTTTCATTACTTTCTCCACATAATACCAATATGCAGGCAAGCATTTATAATCCATCAAATAATGTGAACAATTCTGAGTTTGTGGATTATTCATAATCCAGTCAGTGTAAATCTGCATAAGTTTCATTACTTTCTTTACATAATACCGAACTGCAGGCAAGCATTTATAATTCATATAGTCTTTTATTATTTTATTTATAATTATCAAAACAAATAATGTGAACAATTCTGAGTTTGTGGATTTTTCATAATCCAGTCAGTGTAAATGTGCATAAGTTTCATTACTTTCTTTACATAATACCGATCTGCAGGCAAGCATTTATAATTCATATAGTCTTTTATTATTTTATTTATAATTATCAAAACAAATAATGTGAACAATTCTGAGTTTGTGGATTATTCATAATCCAGTCAGTGTAAATGTGCATAAGTTTCATTTATAATTTTCTATTTTCATGCAGCTACATTATTCATAATTCTCATTTATAAATTTCCAGTAACAAACGTATTTTTATGCAGTTACTTCATAATTTCAATTTATAATAAAGATGTTCAAATATTTTTATAAGATAATTTTTGTGCAGTTACTTCATAATTTCAATTTATAATAAAGATGTTCAAATATTTTTATAAAATAATTACCTTACAGTTGACAAGTTGATTTATTCAAAAAGAGGGGGGGGGTTATTTCATCTAGATAGCATTATCTTGTAAAATCATGGCTTGGTATGGAAAGCTGAAGCTGTTAGTTTACTCTTTTATCATTACAATTCCCTTAATAACGCTTTCTTTTTCCATTTTTAAGTGTTTGTAAAAGCTATATTTTAAGGAGACGAAAGTCAGAATTGAGTAATACACTTAAAAAAAAATCCAATCTGATCTACCTCTCTCTGAATTGATAGAACAGCTTTCTTTTCCACTGTGTCTGATTTGCATACTGCCTCATTTTAGCCCAAATGTTTTTTTTCTTTTCTTCGTAATGATTGGATAATCTAATTTTTTTTTAGTGTGAGAGATAAGAAAGCAAAATGATATAACACTTTATTCAAAACCATCGATCAAAAAATTAAAAATATAATCTTTTTAACAAATCACAGCTTTTATTTACCTCTTAATTTTGAAACTATAAACTTTTTGCTTTATTTCATTCCCAATTTGATCAAATCATGCTAGTCATTTTTAAATGGGGGGGGGGGGATCTTTTGAATATATATACGAGGAACAGTATATCTGTTTCAATATATATATATATAGATAGATAGATAAAAACCATTATACAATTACAAATATCCAGTAACGCCCTCTGTTTAAAAGTCTATATTTCAATAATAGAGAACTTCAAAATGAGATTTAGATTTTTAAACAGAGGGTGTTACTGGATATTTGTATTTGTATAATGGTTTATATATTTATATAATTATTTCAGTTAGTGTTAAGGGTAACTTTATATATATATAGTTTCTTGTATATATTTTGATAATAAGTTCAAATATATAAAAAAAAAATGTGTATATAATTTTGAATTTTAATTTGTAATTGTTTAAAGAAAAGGTATCAAGATATGTGGGATTGGCTTAAAGGCATTCCTAATTGAGCTAAGGGGTGCAATTTGCAAAATTTCAACGTTAAATTGCAATGTAATTCTTTTTGAAAAGAAAATAGTTTTACTTTGACTTTGATTGATTTAAAAAAAAAAACAGCTGGGCCTTTTGTTTTGAGCAAGATCTAGAGATAGGCAAAAGAAGGAGGGGTTAGTTATACTTTTTTTTTGAGAAAGGGTACATTTCATGTGGAGTTTAGACTGTACACTTCTAAACTATTTGTTATTGTAAAATTTTAAATTATAAAATTACATCAGCAATGAGGTGTAGATTGCGACAATTTCTCTGCCCACCTCTGCTGCAGCGAAGTATGGAGTTTTCAATAAAACTCTTGCCTACATTTAGCAATCATTTTGCTGGTGTGCTATGCTGTTTCTACCAATACAAGGACCCAAGTATAGTATCACAGAGTGACTTGCTGATTCCACTAGTTAGCCAATATATAATAATGATAAATTTTAAATGATCAAAATGCCTTTCTTTTCTTTAAATCGTTATAATCATTTGGAAAAATATGTTTATTTAGATATTATATTGCTTATTTAGACATAGTAAGGAAGATGGACTATTGTAATATATAATCAATCTTCCTTAGATTTTCTAGATTAATTATTAAGAATTAAATGAGACAGTTTTATAAATATATTTCAGAAGGAATCTATAAAATCCAGTAATTAATTAAAAGAAGATATTTAAATTCCCTCCCACTGATTCTGATTTGTTTCTTCTTCTTCTTCTTCTTCTTCTTCTTCTTCTTCTTCTTCTTCTTCTTCTTCTTCTTCTTCTTCTTCTCTTCTTCTTCTTCTTCTTCTTCTTCTTCTTCTTCTTCTTCTTCTTCTTCTTCTTCTTCTTCTTCTTCTTCTTCTTCTTCTTCTTCTTCTTCTTCTTCTTCTTCTTCTTCTTCTTCTTCTTCTTCTTCTTCTTCTTCTTCTTCTTCTTCTTCTTCTTCTTCTTCTTCTTCTTCTTCTTCTTCTTCTTCTTCTTCTTCTTCTTCTTCTTCTTCTTCTTCTTCTTCTTCTTCTTCTTCTTCTTCTTCTTCTTCTTCTTCTTCTTCTTCTTCTTCTTCTTCTTCTTCTTCTTCTTCTTCTTCTTCTTCTTCTTCTTCTTCTTCTTCTTCTTCTTCTTCTTCTTCTTCTTCTTCTTCTTCTTCTTCTTCTTCTTCTTCTTCTTCTTCTTCTTCTTCTTCTTCTTCTTCTCCTCCTCCTCCTTCTTCTTCTTCATTATTATTATTATTATTATTATTATTATTATTATTATTATTATTATTATTATTATTATTATTATTATTATTATTATTATTATTATTATTATTATTATTATTATTATTATTATTATTATTATTATTATTATTTCAAATTAGTGTTTGAATGTTTTGCAAAAGAACTTTCAAAAGTAAAATTAATCTCAAATGTTAAAATATCAACAGCAAACTTTGTTCACTTTTATAACATATATGTATACTGAGTATAGGATGTGTAAAGAAACTTCAGTTTTTTATTTTTGTGTTGTAAAATAAATTTAATGTTCAAAGTTAAAATTAAAACTTCTTTTATTTGTACAGATATATGTGTATACTATAGATACAATACTATAGTTTATTCTTTAAAATGTTTAATTCCAATTTAATATTATTGTTATAACTATTGTGTCAATATTTTTGTCTATATGCAGGACCTATCAGGCAGATCTCTGATTAAACAGGGATTAATTTATTTATAAAATCTTTTATTTAACATAACTGCATAGGCTTTTATTTATCCTCTTTTAATAGATATATGCAAATGATAAACTTATGACATGATCATTTCATTTTATATATTTAAATGTAAGTCCAAATATTTATTACTATATATAAATATAACATAACTGGGTTGTCTACTTTCTTATTATCTTACCATGTTTCTTCAGAAAACTTATATCCCTGCTCCAGAGACTTAATTTCACAGATTCCATTTGTCTATGTTCCAAGCAAATGCAAACCCAGGGGATCTTCTTATTGTTATCAGTGCAGTGCATCACTCCTGTCTGTTGTTGAGAGTTATTTAGGGTTATATGAAGATCCTCATTTCTTCATCCCATGAAACATTTATTTTATGAAGTGAAGATATTCCCATTGTGCCTTATTATAAGACTTGGATATGACATCTTGAAAGTGGTAATATTTCAGTTTATCCTATTATTTAATAGTTTATTACTTTAGCAATTCAGTACTGCCTTTCTTATCCCTTGTGTGCATTGAAGCTTGATATATCAGTTTCTATTGGTCATGATCTTGAGAACAATGCATTTATCTATTTAACTGTTTTTTTAAAGGTAAAGTAAATTTAAATTATTTTAATTATTATCATGTACCTGCTTGAGAGATAGGTACCCCAAAGACTAAATGTGTTCATCATCTGAGGTCCCTTGTTTATAGATCCACTATACTTTAAAACTGTTACATATGCAATCATTAATTCATTTAATATCCATTATCTTATAAGTCTGGCAATCTAATTAATCAGTAGTCACTTCTTTTGTTCATTTATTATAACTTGATTACTAATAAAAAGTTTATATATATATATTGTAACGATACATAAATATGTCGTTACATTAATTTAAAATAAAAACTTAAATGTTCGCAAATAAGAGTAAAAAACTAAACGCTAAAATTAAAAATGTTTGCACAGATGCTAAACTTTAAAAATATTTTTTTCATAAACAAAAAAAAAAAAGTATCTGAACGTATTTTTTTTAATAAAAAAATACCAGATTGAAATATAAAAATATTTTAATAAAAAAATAACGTAAGTTAAAGTAAAAACAGGTATTAATTAATTCCTGTAATCTGTACATGGAAATGATTGTTTATTAATTATCTAAAAGCTGTGTCATTAAAAAGTCAGATGAAAAGTTAGGTAAGAGAAGAAAGAAATTTTAGCTTGACCAATGGAAGCACTAGGCCTTGGCTCGGACCCTAACGAAAGTGATAGACTAGTGACATTTTGTTCATTGAATCCTTGTGGATAATATAAAAAGGGAAATACAGTTTTTTTCTGACAGTTCCAGTGTTGTGTGTTTGAGAGATGTGGTATGACGCACATACCACACTCTCTATAAAAAAAAATGAAAAGACTGTGATACCTTGAACCAGCTATTGCCATCTCCAGAACATTACCTTCCAACGGAGGCATCGTGGGAATTGAAAGCAGAGGCCTGGACTCTTCTACCATAAGCTATATGAAATGAACAATTGTTAAAATCAATTAAGAACTTTCGTCAAGTTTTACAAATTGATAAACAAGCCAACTGAAATGTTAAAACGGACTCTTATCTGACTTTTGTAAGTTTTTAAATCAAATTAATAATGTTTAATTTTATATGTTTTCCGATTGATAAACATCATTTCCATTTTTTTTTCTTATTGTAAAGATTATTTAAATGTATGAAATTTAAGTTGTTTATAGACGCTTGCATGGATTCGTTTGTGGTTAATTATATTTTGGTTTTCATATTTGATCAAAATATATAGACATTCGATAAATAATGATACCTTACGGTGAGTATCTAAAATGTATTTATTCGGATGTCTTTTAAGTTATTGGTGACAACGCAAGTATCTTATGGTGAATACTATTGGGTTACTTATAAGTTTCCCTCTGTGATTGTCGGTATCAATAATTTTGTATTTTGATCGTTTATGTTTATTTTGAAATGTTTTTGACCGTGGAATCTATGTAATCGATCTATACCCAACATTTTTAAACAAATCTGTGCGAACGTATTTAAATGTTAAAATTAAGTCGGGCGTGAATGGCTATATAGTTTTGTAAAGTTGTATTAAGGGAGGGTAATCTTAGGTTATTCATTTCATAGTTGAATTGGTTCAATGGATTGGATATATTTGTGTAATTAGTAGATGTAGTATGAGGTCCGCTACGGGCAGGATTATAGATATATGCCACACACCCTCTGTTTGCCTATGGATGGGTTTGTAAGTCGGCAGAAGACCACAGTCCATTCCTATGGAGTTTTTTGTTTATTGTTCTACTTGCCAACAGATGTCACATTCCTGTTGGTGGAGAGTCAATGTCTTCTCTATTTCTACTTATTGTTCAGATGTACATTTCTGACAATATAGTATTTTGTGTTGTCATATCATGCTACATTGAATACATGAATGTATCAGATGGATTGGCACCAATTTGGTTGCGAAATTTGTTGCCTAAGGTTAAATCAGGGAAGAATATTTTCTTTTCAAATGCAGATCTATGTAGTCTATTTATACTTGACTATCTAAATAATAATTAAACTCATTGAAACTTAGTTAAATGTAAAATTAAAAGTTTATATAAAAATCTAAAATGTTAAACTTATTCCTCAAAATTTAAGTATTATTTTATATGTGCGTAAATAAATATTTTTATATGTTAATTTCTGGCAGTGGCTTTTACTCTTTGATATTTAAGATATAAAATTTATAGATTTTTATCTCTGCGTCTCCATTGAGCTAGTGACTTGGGCTAACGATCGGAATATTTAAATAAAGTGGAATCTTAACAGCGCGTATCTGCCTACTTTATAAATTTTTCTAGGCTCAAATGACTAGATGTCGCCCTTGTAGTGCAGATATTGTTTTTTGCGGTTAGATTCAATCTTCACTTTCATTCCGATTGGTACAATATATATATATTGAAGCGGAAAATATATTACACATATTTTTGCTTCACTGTCTGGAGATTCAAAACCTTGAATCAGAGGTTTAACCTCATTTATATATGTGTTAAATCACTAGGGAGTGAAGAGGACTCACATACAAGTTTTAAAACCCTCTGTTATTATTTTTGTTATAGATATAAACTAATCATTATTAGTATAAAAAATATTTAATAATGTTAAGCTTGAAAGATTTAAATTTTGGGTTGTTTTACAATAGCATGTTGAAACCACAGGAGGGCATTATTTCTATGCTAGCTAACAGAAATATGCCATTTAGTTGGCCGCCGCTGCCGCTATCGAACGTTCTATTTGTAACACATAAGCCTAGAAATTGTCCATTGATACGGGGGAGGGCACCGGCTGACTGTGTTTATTTCTATGCCAATACACAAAAACGTGAACATTTAGCCAATCTTGCCGCAGAAGCTATCATAACAGCTTATGGCTCAGATTTGGGCTAAGCATTTCGGACTAGCCATCATATTTCACTTTTGTTTACAGTATTGTCTGAGGGTGGCTGAAATTACGATTGTTGAAACTATTTTAATATTCATTAAGACCGCCTCCCCCTCTATCTTGCATCTTTTAGGGAGATCTACTAACAATTATCAGCAGAGTCTCATGCTTGCCTAGCCCCCATTTCCTGCTGAAAAAATGGGTCAAGTGTGGTTCAAAGCGCGCTTCCCATCAAATCACACTCTACGTCACATTTCGTGCGACAACAACTGTGAGCTGATTAATCGAATAGATGCAAAAAATAGGACAACTTGTTTTGTCGAATGACAAAGAAAGAAAAAGGATTCTTCTCTGACTGCTGGATCCAGCGGTGGTTTATCAAACAAAACACCTTGAAGCTGCATTCCTGCTGTGTTTCTTTTTTAGTTTTTTTTTGCCTGAAGAGCCCAAAACGTTTCTTTTAATTGCCGTATAGATTGATGTTTTTTAAGGGGGAATTACTGTCAAAACTTGGTCAATCTTCGAGTTGTTGGTGTTTCATCTGTTAGAAATTGCAAACACCCTTCCATTCCCCCTCTCCCAAAGTTGGACTTTGGCTTGTAAATGTTACCGTTAAACAGACAATAGATTTCCTTATCAAAATAAAAACAAAACAAGCCAAAAAAAAGAAAGAAGAAGAAGTAGTTGAATCAGCTGATTTTTTGTTTGTTGTACAATACCAAACCGAAAATAGAAAAGGGTTTAATGAGAATTAAATCAAAACAAACAAAAAATCGGTTAACTACTTTTTAAAAATCATTGGTTTTAATCGAACTGTTTTTTATTTTGGTTTTGGTTTTTTTTGTTGTTGTTGTTGTTTGGGGTAAAAAAAATTAGATTTGATAGCCGCCATACTTTTATTTTAAATGTGATAAACAACAAGAACAAAAAAAAATACGTAGACGGTAAAAAAAAACAAAAACAAACCCCGTCCCCTTTGAAAATATAAATAATAAAAATAAAGAATCAAAAGCCAAAAAAAGGAAGTACTTTTTTTTTGTAAATTCATTTATTTGTCATTTTTTTGTTTATTTTTGATTTTTTTGTTGTTTTGGTCGTGTTTAAACAAAAAAATTGATTTGATATTACTTTTATAAATGTGAAAACAAAAAAACAAAAAAATACTTAATTGTAATTATTAATTAGAGAAAATATAACTTACTATTAAAAATTTTTCGGCTGAACGTTTTCGAGGAACCATGCCTCATACTCATAGCCTTCATGAAAAGTGTAATAAATATATGCAAATGTAAATATTCAAATAAACTACTGTTACGTAGCCCATTTTTTCGAGATCTCGAAGCATGTGTCCTTTCTGTTAATGGCATGGATGTCTCTATTAATATAGAATGCCTCCTTTATTTTTCTCCTGTAATCATTTGGCTCTGAACATAAAATAATGGGGTTGGCAGGTATGAAGTTGTGCCCAGATTGTTTACTATGTTCGAAAAATACTGATGATATGCTGCTGTTCGTTTGAGCTCTGTTGAATGTGTAACAATGTTGAGCCAATCTGGTATTAATTGTGGCTTTCATTTCCCCATAATATGTAGCGTGGCATCCGGCTTGAGGGCAGGAAATAGAGTAAACCACATGTGGGGTGAGCGATCAATCAATGTGGTCTTTAGAGTTATTGATCAACTATTGGAATTGGGTGGAGTTCTGAATATTATGTTGAATTTATTGTTTAAATTTTCGTTAGTTTGCTAGATATTTTAGGGATGTAGGGGATTGTTATTCTAGGTAGATTAGTGCGAGGTAATTTATTGTTTATTGTAATATTAAATTTCATGATTTTCTTTTTAATGGTTTTATATTTGAATCCTGCTGCCAATAGATCTTTAGTATAATTGTTTATATTTTTCTTCCTATGCGCTTCGTATTTGCACAGATGAAAGTTTCTAAACAAAAATGCATTAAGACCTGCAAATTTGTGCGATGCGGGTGAGTTAGAGTTAGGGTGGATACAGCTGCAAATTTCAAATGGTTTAACAATCATTTTGTAATCTATTGAATGGCGATTTCTCGATAAAGAGAGGTCGAGTTATTTGAGTTCTTTATTATTTTCATATGTGATAGTGAATGAGTTTGGTTGAGTTTTGTAATTTACGTTGTATATTTAAAATATTATTTTTAGAGGTTATGATGAAAATATCGTCTACATATCGTATATATATGAAGTCTAGGTTAGTGTTGAAGTATTTTGGAATGATGGATTGCTCGTATTTATTTAAATATATAGAACAAAAAAAATCAAAAAACCAAAGCCAGGCAAAAAAAAAGAAAAGAAACTCGGCCCCAGCAACATTATATTTATCTTTGTTTACAAACTGAGTCCGCCCTTCAGTGGTTTCAACATGCTATTGTAAAACAACCAAATTTCCATGCCTATTTAATAGTTATGTATGTGCGTGCGATATTATTTGAAATGTGTATATATTTATTTATAATTATGTATATTTTATTTTAGTTTGTGAATTTTATTTTCTGACACAATACTAAAGAAAGTTCTAGAGAGTAATTAAAATAACTCGGAAATGTAAATTTATAAATAAAAGAATATTCTAAGATTTGTTTTAAAAAAGTAATTATTAAGTTAAAATCCCTTAGCAAACTAAATGTTAATGGAAATTATATCTTTTGAATCTATTTCCATTTTAGAAATAGATTCAAACACTACTTTCTGGAACTTTTTGTGTCAACATTAAAAGTAAACAATAGGTATATTTCAGCCATGTAATGGACATCCGGGCCATATCAACCGGAAACAAAGAACATTATAGAAAGTTTTCACGAGTATAAATAGAGCGGAAATTTTAGGCTAAGGGTCTTGATACACCATCTTTATAATGTTGCAGAATGGACCCACATCCGTTTAATTTTTGAAATATGACTCCAAAGTAAAGGGGCTAAATTTGCTTCCCCACCCTTCTCCAAAATCGTTTCCACTCTGCTATATTAACCTACCATATCAACATATGGACTGCTTAATTTAAATGCTATCATAATTACCTCAAGATGCCAACCATTATCTGTCAGAACTTTGCCTTGCTTAACCGTGTTCTCTTCATTTATAATTCTATACATTCAAATCCAAATGTACATGAAAACATCAAGATTTGAAAGGTAAATTACAAGCTTGCTGTTAATATGAACTCTTTAAAACTTCCATTCTCAAAAATCTAACTTATTGTAAAATTCCTTTTTTTTATCAAATTAATGTAATATTAATTGTAGACGTTCTAGAATGTAGTAGTTTTCTCTCCCTGTTCTAGAAAATAATACATGAATCTAAAACTTTATCTGTATTTCTCTTTGGGTTTCACATTTTCTTGTTTCTAATTTTTTAAATGTGGCACACTTTTATTTTATAAATTTTATGTTGTTTAATATGATATGCTAACAGTTCAATCCAGCGAACTGATACTAAATATTGTTAATAACATTCCTTGAAATTATGAGATATCTAATGTTAAATGTAAGCTTTCTTATGTAATTAAAGGTTCGCTTGATTGAAAATATTTTGAATTACTCTATTTGCTATTGGCAGCTTATTCACTGCTACATTTATATGTTTCGTTAATGCCATATTGGATGCTATTGATTGTTTTTTTTCAAATTATAGTATAAAGTAAATTTATTGAACTACCTTTATTATATGTTTTTTTATATTTTTAATCAGTTGATTATTACGCCATTTTGAACTGATGGCCTTTTTTAAAAATAATTGCTGGTTGGCATATTAATATTTATTTAATGAAGGTAACAATAATCCTTGCTTTTTATATGTGACATTCTAACAAATCTTATTTGTCATTTACATACACTTCAAGAGGGATTAATTTATGTCATTTCATTACTCTAGATCCTATTAAATTATAAGGGCTTTAATTCATATATCAGTGTGGTTAAGAACCTGATTTAGTTATTTAGCATTGCTGTACTTACATAACGTAATGAAATTTCCTTCTTTTGCTTTATCAAACATCAAACCCAAATAAACGGGATTCCTTCTCATGGCATATTGGAGATTGGAAGTACTGACTCTTGGATATCATCAAAGGTGGCCAGTAAGCTCTGCATAGGATAATACTGGAAAACAGGCTATGGAATTCCTACACATTACCACTTCTTCTTTAAAATGCTGACCTGTCACGCATACAGGCACATTTTACATTTTCATATATTGTTGAAGCGTTCGTTCTAAAATGGATTCCATCATTTCTAACATTATTACTTCAGTCAGCACTGTGATTCTCATAAATATTTTTATATTTGCCCATTGTAAATCTGTAAGACGTAATGCCATGATTTCTGAATCTATCTCATGTTTTCGTTTCTACTAAAAGTTAGTTAATGTCATTTTAAAGCATGTTTAAGCCACCTGCCCTCTCATTATGAAAGTGTGAGTGCACCAAGGAGTAATGTTAAGTAAATCTTTTCTAATAAGTAAAAGGAGAATCAAATAAATGTAGATGGCTATGCTCTTTAAACATATTAAACTCCAATTATAGTTGAAGTAAATGATTCAGATTCATAAATATTTTCGTATGTAGTTCAACTGAACTTTAATAAAGTGATGTATATCATATTCCATCTATCTATTTAAGTTCAATGAGTTTTCGTAAAAATAATCATAGCATTCGCGTTATGTAATATGGTAAAATGTATCTCTTCTGTTAGCATATTAAGCCGCATCTACCTTGTTTGAAGTGTAATATACAATTGCAAATTTGTGCATCATTTAATTTGTAACTTATATTCTTTTATTATGTAACTCCTTTAACTCGCAATTCAGCCATAACAAAGTGAAATCCATAATTATATTGGTGTTGACTCTCTATATAAATAGGTTTGCAATTTTGTTAAATTCCAATATGTTTGTTCATTATTTAATTAATATTAATATATTATTAACTATATAATTATTATTACACCTGCTTTACCTCATTATTTATGCATACCAATCATTAATTACATTGCATTACATATAGCTGATTTTCATTAACCTAGTCCAATTCCTAGCTTTATTAATAAACACTATAAAGGGTATAATTCTAATACTTGTGCTATTTCACTATGTTTGGGGGCTGGAGTTCGAAGCCTAGTAATATTGTAATTCCCTGTAAATGTCTTGTTTCTCTACTGTTGCTGTTGCATTGGGACGGGTATGAATAAAATTTCCTTTGTTATCATCATAAATGTTGTTTGTAATGTTATAGATCTAGAAAATAGGCAAGAGGGCAGAGTTCATGATTGTTCCTGACTTATGTATCTTGCACATGGTTGGATTCGAGGTACTTTTGCCTAGACACTAGCTCTTGTTAGACAAACATACAATTCTGACTGGTACATGATTTTTTTTTCTCCCAGGTTTGGAAGCCCATCTGTGGGGCATTTCGAAATTTCCTCACCATGAATTACCCAATAGAGCATTTAATGTGTACATATAACATTTTTATTCTGCTTTAAACAATAACAAAAATATACATGTAAGTTTGTTTTGTTTTCCCAAGCTTAACGCTGCAATATGGGCCAGATAATAAATTAAGTATACCCAGAGTGATTTGAATGTGTAAAGTGTTAATATAATTTTTGTTTATTATGATAATTGTATAACTTATTTCAGATTGTGGCCAAAATAGAATTTGGTTTCAATTCCTGGTTCACAGTTCAGAATAGCAGTTGTCATGGGATTTTATTTGCATTTTGTTGGTTTTCTAATCATATTCTGGTGGTCTGAGTTCATATTATCTTGTCATGACCAAAATGGTATCTGGTTTCGAATCCAGGTCAAACATACCACCTTACTCAGTGTGATACGCCCTATAAAATGTAAAATCCTCTAGAATTAGCATGTAGTTAACTCATGCAGAGACTTTTTTCGTTAGTAGAATCTTATGAGGATGAAAATGTAAATAAATAAAAAAAAAAAAAATGAAACTTAGAATAAACTTAATTACATTAATTTTAGCAATCTATCGACATGTGTGCATAAAAAGGCCCAATATTACCTTAATTGTTATTTCTACCATGTTGACATGGCACCCATGTATTTTATACATTTATAAATTTTGTCAACTAGTAAACACTTCAGAAAAGTAAAAAAAAACAATTATGTATATGAAAATCAAAGAATGAATTAACAATAAGAGAGAGAGAGTCATTATATTTTGTATATATTTTTTTGGTGTATATATTAAACTAATGTAATATATTAGCATTTGGTTTCAGGTGCAGGAAAACAGATGGAACAGAAGGAAGGCATGGTTTTTTTTTTATTTTTTTTTTTTTTTTATATATATATATATATATATATATTGTTTAATTATTGCACTATTTATATGTTAGATAAATATAGATACATAGGGAATAAAATAGAGCAGGTATGGATAATAATCTAGGTTAGCATTAGATAAGTATACCATTAGCAGAAATATAAAAGTGAAAAGATGATGGGAGCATTAGTAGGGGAGACGATGAGGGGAAGATAGGGAAGTAAATAACCTGTAGTTAAATAATAAAATAAAGGTTAGTAATAGCTATAAAATGGATAACCATGGAATAGATATCATTGAAAATGGAAATAGTGAGTTAGAAAATGAAAATCAACTTAAACTAGAAAATGAGAGTGAAAGTAGTAATGTCACACAAGAATCCATTCCCATAGACAGCAATTTAATCATAGAAACTTTTAGCCCAGAGATTACTTTTAAGGATCCAGGAAAATTGGTGGAAAACATGAATTTAGGGCCAGGAACAGAAGAGGGTAACCATTCTTTGATAATGATCATGTGTAGTATGTTTAAAGAACAAGCTGAAGAATTTAGAAAGCAAGCTGAAGAATGTAGGAAGCAAGCTCAAGAATCTAGAAGACAATTCCAAAAGGTATGACAAAGTATGCAATGGATAGAAAATTGGGCAAGGCAGAATCATAATGAAACAACATTAGCTATTGAAGAAGTAAAGGATGAGTGCCATCAGATACAGAGACAGATCCAAGGTTCAGAAATAATGTTAGCAGAAACTCAACATGACATCAAGGTACATGATGAGCAATTGAAAGATCTCCAAGAGGTGCAGATAGTGATCAAGAATCAAATGCATGAAATAGCACAAAATGTAATGCATGAGCATGAAATATCAAAGAAAGAAATACTAGATATAAATGAAAAAGAAACACTCCAGGAAAACCAAGAAAAGTTAAAATCAGTTTGTGAAGAGAATGGTGAAGGTCTGCATCAGGAACTTAAGCAGATAAAAGTGATACATAAACCCCTGTTACATGATTAAAATAAGTGACTTCAAAACAGTGATAGTTAGAAGATTAAAGTGGAAGAACATACATCCACAAATAGATAATGAAAATGAAGGTACACCCGGTCAAGGAAGTAAACCCATGACTGTGTTGGAAGAACCAGCTATAGAACCTTCAATGAAGTCTAGCAAACTTGAAGAAGCAGGCATACATATGATTGGTAGAGCTAATATAGATAGAGATTATGAATGGCAGATGGATTGCAACCAAACAGCCATAAAAACAGATTATAGAATAAAGCCTCTTGATATATTACCAAGTAGTTTTTCCTCACAGCAGGCCAAAGAAACTGGCGATGAATCTATTTGTGATCTAAACCCTTTTACTGCTTTTCTCCACAAAAATGAAAAACGGACTGGAAATTCCCAGAGTGTGCATCCATCCATTAACATTAAAGTTGGTATTTATGATACACTTGCCTTGCTAGACTCAGGTAGTTACATATCAGCTGTTTCCAAAAATTGGTTTCAGAATTACAAAGATCAAGAAAAGGAGGTGAGGACATGTCCAATGAAACATATTACATTAATGTAGGCAAATGGGAAGAAGATGAAAAGTGAAAGCTATCAAATATGGCAAGAAGTAACTTTGACCCCAGAATCTATAGTACATCCATTTATAATTTTGTTTGGACTTGTACAGGGCATGCTTTTGGGATCTGTATTTCTTATTCAATCTAATGGCATCATCATTTATGCAGATAAAACGTACACACTGCTTGGAAAACCTATCCCATTTCATAATGAAGAGAAAGAACCAGATGGATGCATGATACAGACTGGTGATTATGGAGGTATTAGTGCTGAGATCAAGCATCTGAAATTATACAATGTGAGGAATACATCCATCTCAAAGGGATTATAGAGAAAAATCATAAAGCTGGGGGATAGATTGAAATAAACATTACTAAATTTCAAGAAGGCTCAGTGGGATGGCTAAAAGATGTTAGAGAGCTTGAAGATGAGACATCAGACTGGGAAGATATTTATGAGGAAGAAATAGAATGTGAAGAGGAAGGTGAAACAGAGGTAGTAAGCAAATCAGAGAAAGGATAACAAACGAGATCATAGGAAAAGGATAGATTGAATAGGGAAATGAATAATAATTATGTTTAAAGGAATAAAAGTAATCTTGATAGGGACAACCATTGTAGAGTAAAAATAGTTGCAGAAGAAATGTGCATATAGTTCATAATTAAAACAAAGTTATGTAAAAGTTAGTTGACAGGTGATAGACCATGTGATTTTTTTCTGCTACCTGAAATTGTGTTAAGTAGAAACATTTTTTATTGTTTTTTTTTTGTTCCCGTATTTATGGAAATATGAAGCAGAAAATATATTACACATATTTTTGCTTCACTGTCTGGTGATTCAAAACCTTGGATTAGAGGTTTAAACTCATCTATATATGTGTAAAATCACTAGGGAGTGAAAAGGATGCACATGCAAGTTTTAAAACCCTCCGTTATTATTTTTGTTATAGTTATAAACTAATCATTATTAGTATAAAAATATTTAATAATTTTAAGCTTGAAATATTTAAATTTCCATGCCCATTTAATAGTTATGTATGTGCTTCTGATATTATTTGAAATGTGTTTTCCGTAATTAAATATGTATATTTATTTTATAGTTATGTATATTTTATTTTAGTTCATGTATTTTATTTTCCGATGCAATACTAAAGAAAGTTCTAGAGAGTAATTAAAATAACTCGGAAATGTACATTTATAAATAAAAGAATATTCTAAGATTTGTTTTAAAAAAGTAATTATTAATTTAAAATCCCTTAGCAAACTAAATGTTAATGGAAATTATATCTTTTGAATTTATTTCCATTTTAGAAATAGATTCAAACAATACTCTCTGGGACTTGTTGCGTCATCATTAAAAGTAGACAATGGGTATATTTCAGCCCTGTAATAGACATCCAGGCCATATCAATCGGAAACAGAGAACACTCTAGAAAGTTTTCACGAGTATAAATAGTGCCAAAATTTTAGGCTAAGTGTCTTGATACGCCATCTTTATAACCTTGCAGAACGGACCCACGTCCGTTTAATTTTTGAAATATGACTCCAGAGTAGAGGGGCTAAATTTGCTTGCCCATTCTTCTCCAAAATTATTTCCACTCTGCTATGTTAACCTGCCATCTCACCTTATTGGCTGCTTAATTTAAATGCTATCATAATTACCTCTAGAAGCCAACCATTATTTGTCAGAACTTTGCCTTGCTTAACCGTGTTTTCTTTATTTATATTTCTATACATTCAAATCCAGACGTACATGAATACATCAAGATTTGGAAGGTAAATTACAAGCTTGCCGCTAATATGAACTCTTTAAAACTTTCTTCTCAAAATAATCTGACTTATTTGTAAAATTCCTTTTTTATCAAAATAATGTAATATTAATTGTAGACGTTCTAGAATGTAGTGGTTTTCTTTCTCTGTTCTAAAAGATAATGCACAAATCTAAAACTTTATCTGTATTTCTCTATGGGTTTCACATTTTCTTGTTTCTAATATTTTAAATGCGGCACGCTTTAGTTTTATAAATTTTATGTTGTTTAATATGATATGCTAACGGTTCAAACCAGAGAACCGATACTAAATTTTGTTAATAACTATCCTTGAAATTATGGGATATCTAATCTTAAATGTAAGCTTTCTTACGTAATTAAATGTTCGCTTGATTGAAAATATTTTGGATTACTCTATTTGCTAGTGGCAGCTTACTCACTGCTACATTTATATGTTTCATTAAAGCCATATTGGATGCTATTGATTGTATTTTCAAATTATAGTATAAAGTAAATTTATTGACCTACCTTTATTATGTGATTTCTTATATTTTTAATCATTTGATTATCATGCTGTTTTGACCTGATGGCCTTTTATAAAAGTAATTGCTGGTTGGTGAATTAATATTTATTTAATAAAGGGAACAATAGTCCTTCCTTTTTATATGTGACATTCTAACAAATCCTAAAGGTCATTTACATACACTTCGAGAGGGATTATGTCATTTCATTA
This sequence comes from Epiperipatus broadwayi, assembly GCA_028023455.1. Lineage (NCBI taxonomy): Eukaryota > Metazoa > Onychophora > Udeonychophora > Euonychophora > Peripatidae > Epiperipatus > Epiperipatus broadwayi. Next base: position 6,847,373 of record JAQFVV010000046.1, on the reverse strand, counting down.
TGCTATATCCTATTAAATTATAAGAGCTTTAATACATATATCAGTGTGATTAAGAACCTGATTTAGTTATTTAGCATTGCTGTACTTACATACCATTATGATATTTCCTTTTTTTGCTTTATCAAACATCAAACCCGGATAAACGGGTATCCTTCTTAGGGTGTATTGGAGTTCGGAAGTACCGACTCTTGGATATTGTTAAAGGTGGCCGGTAAGCTCTGCATAGGATAATACTGGAAAACAGGCTATGGAATTCTTACACGTTACCACCTCTTCTTTAAAATTCCGACCTGTCCCGCATACCAGGCTCATTTTACATTTTCATATATTGATGAAGTGTTTGTCTTAAAATGGATTTCATCGTTTCTAACGTTATTACTTCAGTCAGCACCGCGATTCTCGTTAATATTTTTATATGGTTGTCATCTGATCCTTCTTGTCAGCCACCAGAGGTGCGATTTCTAACTGAAAAACACATTAATATATAGTTCCCGGGATAGCGATTCTTTATTAATATTGACTTTTTTTTTTGGTTTGTTTACAAAGTTTACTTTTTTTCGTTTCTGAATTATTTTTCCCAAATAATATTTTTGACGATGGGATAATAATAGTTTTTTTTTTTTTTTACCAAAGGGTCTTTTTTGGTGTGTGTTGAAATAGTAATTTGTGTGTGTGTTTTTTAAAAAAATAATATTACTGTTTTTGTAAAATTGGATTGACAAACTCAAGAGAGAACGGGGTTTTATGATGGATCTTTAAATAATAATTTACGTTACTTTGATAGGTTTACATTTGATTGCTGAAAAATTATTATTGGGAGAAGTGTTTTTTTTTTTTTTTCGTGCGCGTGTGTTTATGTTTAAATAAAATTTAAAACCTTTACTTTTATCAGTTTACATTTGATGGATGACCGATTGGACTTCCTTTCATTTATAAATTATGGTTTTGGTTCTACAAATAAATATTTTTGACAATGGGATGATAATAGTTGTTTGTTTAATTTTTATTGACAAGAGTGGGTGTTTTTTTGGTGTAGATTCAAATAGTAATTTGGGTTACGTTTAAATAATAAGTTGCGGTCTTACTTTGATCCGTTTACATTTGATTCCCGACACTAATTACTGGGAAGGGTGTTTTTTTGTGTGTACGATTGTAGACAACAATTATTGGGAGAAGGAGTGTAACCGTTTAAAGAATAGTAGTTTACGTTACTTTTAGTAGTGGTGTACATTTGATTGCTGACAGTAATTAGTGAGAGGGGTGGGTGTTTTTTGGTGATTGGTGACAACAATTATTGGGAGAAACAGTTTTGCATTTTGTTTTGTTTGTGTGTATGTTTAAATCAAAATTTAAGGAACTTTTATCGGTTACCATTTGATTGAAAACCGATTTGACTTTCTTTTTTTTTTTTTCGTTTATAAATTATTTGGGTTTTCCCAAATAATATTCGATTTGACAATGGGACAATAATAGTCTAGGTTTCTTTAATTTTGATTGACAAGAGCGAGTCTTTTTTGGTGTACGTTTGAATAGTAATTTGGCCTATGTTTAACTAATAATTTACTGTCTTACTTCGATTGGTTTACATTTAATTGGCCAGGACAATTAGTGGGAAGGTTTTTTTTTTGTTTTTTTTTCTATATGATTAAAGAATAATTGACGTTCCTTTTATTTGACCATTTGATTGCCGACGCCAACAATTATCGAGAGAAGAAAAGATGTACGTTTAAATAAAAATTGAAGTTACTTTTCTTTTTGACATTTGACGAAGGTCATTTAGAGTCACTCAAACAAGCTTGCCTTTACGCAGTGAACCTTTCCGTCGGCAGATGTTTTCGGACCTCAAATCTGCATATATTTGCTGCACAATCCAATCTTTTTTTCAGCAGCAGGATGTTTTTTTCTGCTGTAGAAATATTCCAGCTCTGGCCCGTGTCTGGCAATTCTCATCTTTTCAAGTTTTCTGTTGTGGGAATTAGCCATACTTTTTGTCTCGGAAAATTTCTCGCTAAAACGTGACTCAAAGCGTGATTTTTAAATTTTTACGCTATTTCACCCTAAACAAAAATTTAGGAGGAATACAAATTTATGAGCAACAATCACGATACTGTTAAAATTGATAAAATGTAACAGTGCATCAATTGGTCTTAAAAAAAACAGGCACCAATGAAAATTTAAATAATTTTGACACGATCAAAATAAACACCCTAGTACGATATTGTTACATCAAATACATAATGCAGCATTATGATATAGTGTGTGACACAAACAACTACAGCATTTTCCACTGCTTTTAGCACCGAAAAAAGCCACACCATTAGCCGCTAAGGCGAGTTAACACTCTTTTTTATCGTAGAAAGGAGACTTAACTTCCGAGTTAATACTCTACCTTTTAGCGTAGAATAGTAGACTTAACTCCGAGTTAACAATCTTTCTAGGATTTCTTTTAGAAAGAATGCTTAAAGGCTTGGGTGCGGCCGCAGAAATGGCATATTTCTAAAAATTTAGCTAGAAATTGCGCCTCTGGTGGCTGACACGAACAATCAGATGGCAACCCTTCATATTTGCCCATTCTAAATCTGTAAGATGTAATGCAATGATTTCTGAATCTATATCATGTTTTCATTTCTATTAAAAGTTAGTTAATGTCATTTTAAAGCTTGTTTAAGCTAGCGGCCTTCTCATTACAAAAGTGTGAGTGTGCCAACGAGTAATGTTAAGTAAATCTTTTCTAATAAGTAAAAAGAGAATCAAATAAATCTATATAACTATGCTGTTTAAATATATTAAACTCCAATTATTGTTGAAGTAAATGATTCAGATTCATAAATATTTTTGCATGTAGTTCAACTGAACTTTAATAAAGTGATGTATATCATATTCAATCTATCTATTTGGTCAATGAGTTTTCATAAATATAATCATAGCATTTGCATTATGTAATATGGTAAAATGTATCTCTCCTGTTAGCATATTAAGCCACACATACCTTGTTTGAATTGTAATATACAATTGCTGATTTGCACATCATTTAATTTGTAACTTATATTCTTTTATTATGTAACTCCTTTAACTCGCAATTCAGCCTTAACCAAGTGAAATCCATAATTATATTGATGTTGACTCTCTATATAAATAGTTAAACAATTTTGTTAAATTCCAATATGCTTGTTCATTATTTAATTAATATTAATAAATTATTAACTATATAATTATTATCAAACCTGCTTTGCCTCATTATTTATGCATACCCATCATTAATTAGAATGCAATTCAGTATAGCTGATTTTCATTAACCTAGTCCAATCCCTAGCTTTATTAATAAACACTATAAAGTGTATAATTCTAATACATTTGCTATTTCACTATGTTTGGGGGTTGGAGTTCAAAGCCTAGTAATATTGTAATTCACTGTAAATCTCTTGTTTCTCCACTGTTGCTGTTGCTTCGGGATGGGTATGAATAAAATTTCCTTTGTTATCATCAGAAATGTTGTTTGTAATGTTATAGATCTAGAAAATAGGCAAGAGGGCAGAGTTCATGATTGTTCATGACTTATATATCTTGCACATGATTGGATTCAAGGTACTTTTGCCTAGATGTTAGCTCTTGTTAGACAAACATACAATTCTGACTGGTACATGATTTTATTTTTCTCCCAGGTTTGGATGTCCATCTGTGGGGCATTTTGAAATTCCCTCACCCAAATTACTCAATAGAGCATTTAATGTGCACATATAACATTTTTATTCTGTTTTAAACAATAACAGAAATATACACGTAAGTTTGTTTTGTTTTCCCAAGCTTAACGCCGCAATATGGGCCAGATAATAAATTAAGTATACCCAGAGTGATTTGAATGTGTAAAGTGTTAATATAATTTTTGTTTATTATGATAATTGTATAACTTATTTCGGATTGTGGCCAAAATGGTATTTGGTTTCAATTCCTGGTTCACAGTTCAGAATAGCAGTTGTCATGGGATTTTATTTGTGTTTTGTTGATTTTCTAATCATATTCTGGCGATCTGAGTTCATATTATCTTGTTATGACCAAAATGGTATCTGGTTTCGAATCCAGGTCAAACATACCACCTTACTCAGTGTGATACGCCCTATAAAATGTAAAATCCTGTAGAATTAGCATGTACTTAACTCATGCAGAGATTTTTTTCGTTAGTAGAATCTTATGAGGATGAAAATGTAAATAAATAAAAAAAAATATGAAACTTAGAATAAATTTAATTACATTAATTTTAGCAATCTATCGACATGTGTGTATAAAAAGGCCAAATATTACCTTAATTGTTATTTCTACCATGTTGACATGGCACCCATGTATTTTATACATTTATAAATTTTGTCAACTAGTAAACACTTCAGAAAAGTAAAAAAAAACAATTATGTATATGAAAATCAAAGAATGAATGAACAATAAGAGAGAGAGAGTCATTATATTTTGTATATTTTTTTTGGTGTATATATTAAACTAATGTAAGATATTAGCATTTGGTTTCAGGTGCAGGAAAACAGATGGAACAGAAGGAAAGCATGGTATTTTTTTTGATATATATATATATTATATATTATAATAATAATTAAACTATATATATATATATATATATATATATAGTTTAATTATTGCACTATTTATATGTTAGATAAATATAGATACATAGGGAATAAAATAGAGCAGGTATGAATAATAATCTGGGTTAGCATTAGATAAGTATACCATTAGCAGAAATATAAAAGTGGGAAGATGATGGGAGCATTAGTAGGGGAGACGATGAGGGGAAGATAGGAAAGTAAATAACCTGTAGTTAAATTATAAAATAAAGGCTAGTAATAGATTTAAAATGGATAACCAAGAAATAGATATCAGTCAAAATGGAAATAGTGAGTTAGAAAATGAAAATCAACTTAAACTAGAAAATGAGAGTGAAAGTAGTAATGTCACACAAGAATCCATTCCCATAGACAGCAATTTAATCATAGAAACTTCTAGCCCAGAGATTACTTTTAAGGATCCAGGAAAATTGGTGGAAAACATGAATTTACGGCCAAGAACAGAAGAGGGTATCCATTCTTTGATAATGATCATGTGTAGTATGTTTAAAGAACAAGCTGAAAAATTTAGAAAGCAAGCTGAAGAATGTAGGAAGCAAGCTCAAGAATCTAGAAGACAATTCCAAGAGGTATGACAAAGTATGCAATGGATAGAAAATTGGGCAAGGCAGAATCATACTGAAACAACATTAGCTATTGAAGAAGTAAAGGAAGAGTGCCAACAGATACAGAGACAGATCCAAGGTTCAGAAATAATGTTAGCAGAAACTCAACATGACATCAAGGTACATGATGAGCAATTGAAAGATCTCCAAGAGGTGCAGATAGTGATCAAGAATCAAATGCATGAAATAGCACAAAATGTAATGCATGAGCATGAAATATCAAAGAAAGAAATACTAGATATAAATGAAAAAGAGACACTCCAGGAAAACCAAGAAAAGTTAAAATCAGTTTGTGAAGAGACTGGTGAAGATCTGCATCAGTAACTTAAGCAGATAAAAGTGATATATAAACCCCTGTTACATGATCAAAATAAGTGACTTCAAAACAGTGATAGTTAGAAGATTGAACTGGAAGCCTATACATCCACAAATAGATAACGAAAATGAAGGTACACCCGGTCCAGGAAGTAAACCTATGACTGTGTTTGAAGAACCAGCTATAGAACCTTCAATGAAGTCTAGCAAACTTGAAGAAGCAGGCATACATATGATTGGTAGAGATAATGTAGATAGCAATTATGAATGGCAGATGGATTGCAACCAAACAGCCATAAAACAGATTATTGAATAAAGCCTCTTGATGTATTTCCAAGTAGTTTTTCCTCACAGCAGGCCAAAGGAGCTGGTGATGAATCTATTTGTGATCTAAACCCTGTTACTGCTTTTATCCACAAAAATGAAAGACAGACTGGAAATTCCCAGAGTGTGCATCCATCCATTAACGTTAAAGTTGGTAATTATGATACACTTGCCTTGCTAGACTCAGGTAGTTACATATCAACTGTTTCCAAAAATTGGTTTCAGAATTACAAGGATCAAGTAAAGGAGGTGAGGAAATTTCCAATGAAACATATTACATTAATGTAGGCAAATGGGAAGAAGAAGAAAAGTGAAAGCTATCAAATATGGCTAGAAGTAACTTTGACCCCAGAATCTATAGTACATCCATTTATAATTATGTTTGGACTTGTACAGGGCATGCTTTTGGGATCTGTATTTCTTATTCAATATAATGGCATAATCATTTATGCAGATAAAATGTGCACACTGCTTGGAAAACCTATTCCATTTCATAATGAAGAGAAAGAACCAGATGGATGCATGATACAGACTGGTGATGATGGAGGTATTAGTGCTGAGATCAAGCAATCTGCAATTATACAATGTGAGGAATACATCCATCTCAAAGGGATTATAGAGAAAAATCATGAAGCTGGGAGATAGATTAAAATAAATATTACTAAATTTCAAGAAGGCTCAGTGGGATGGCTAAAAGATGTTAGAGAGCTTGAAGATGAGACATCAGACTGGGAAGATATTTATGAGGAAAAAAATAGAATGTGAAGAGGAAGGTGAAACAGAGGTAGTAAGCAAATCAGAGAAAGGATAACAAAAGAGATCATAGGAAAAGGATAGATTGAATAGGGAAATGAATAATAATTATGTTTAAAGGAATAAAAGTAATCTTGATAGGGACAACCATTGTAGAGTAAAAATAGTTGCAGAAGAAATGTGTATATAGTTCATAATTAAAACAAAGTTATGTAAAAGTTAGTTGACAGGTGATAGACCATGTGATGTTTTCCTGCTACCTGAAATTGTGTTAAGTAGAAACATTTTTTTATTGTTTTTTTTTTCTGTTCCCATATTTATGGAAATATGAAGCGGAAAATATATTACACATATTTTTGCTTCACTGTCTGGTGATTCAAAACCTTGGATTAGAGGTTTAAACTCATCTATATATGTGTAAAATCACTAGGGAGTGAAAAGGATGCACATGCAAGTTTTAAAACCCTCCGTTATTATTTTTGTTATAGTTATAAACTAATCATTATTAGTATAAAAATATTTAATAATTTTAAGCTTGAAATATTTAAATTTCCATGCCCATTTAATAGTTATGTATGTGCTTCCGATATTATTTGAAATGTGTTTTCCGTAATTAAATATGTATATTTATTTTATAGTTATGTATATTTTATTTTAGTTCATGTATTTTATTTTCTGATGCAATACTAAAGAAAGTTCTAGAGAGTAATTAAAATAACTCGGAAACATACATTTATAAATAAAAGAATATTCTAAGATTTGTTTTAAAAAAGTAATTATTAAGTTAAAATCCCTTAGCAAACTAAATGTTAATGGAAATTATATCTTTTGAATCTATTTATTTTAATCTATTTCCATTTTAGAAATAGATTCAAACAATACTCTCTGGGACTTGTTGCGTCATCATTAACAGTAGACAATGGGTATATTTCAGCCATGTAATAGCCATCCGGGCCATATCAACCGGAAACAGAGAACATTCTAGAAAGTTTTCACGAGTATAAATAGTGCCAAAATTTTAGGCTAAGTGTCTTGATACGTCATCTTTATAACCTTGCAGAACAGACCTACGTCAGTTTAGTTTTTGAAATATGACTCCAGAGTAGAGGGGCTAAATTTGCTTCCCCGTTCTTCTCCAAAATTATTTCCACTCTGCTATGTTAACCTGCCATCTCATCTTATTGGCTGCTTAATTTAAATGCTATCATAATTACCTCAAGATGCCAACCATTATTTGTCAGAACTTTGCTTTGCTTAACCATGTTCTCTTCATTTATATTTCTATACATTCAAATCCAGACTACATGAATACATCAAGATTTGGAAGGTAAATTACAAGCTTGCTGCTAATATGAACTCTATAAAACTTTCTCAAAAATCTAACGTATTTGTAAAATTCCTTTTTTTATCAAAATAATGTAATATTAATTGTAGATGTTCTAGAATGTAGTGGTTTTCTCTCTCTGTTCTAAAAGATAATGCACAAATCTAAAACTTTATCTGTATTTCTCTATGGGTTTCACATTTTCTTGTTTCTAATATTTTAAATGCGGCACGCTTTAGTTTTATAAATTTTATGTTGTTTAATATGATATGCAAACAGTTCAATCCAGAGAACCGAAACTAAATTTTGTTAATAACTATCCTTGAAATTATGGGATATCTAATCTTAAATGTAAGCTTTCTTACGTAATTAAAGGTTCGCTTGATTGAAAATATTTTGAATTACCCTATTTGCTAGTGGCAGCTTACTCACTGCTACATTTATATTTTTTCATTAAAGCCATATTGGATGCTATTGATTTTATTTTCAAATTATAGTTTAAAGTAAATTTATTGACCTACCTTTATTATGTGTTTTCTTATATTTTTAATCATTTGATGATCATGCCATTTTGACCTGATGGCCTTTTATAAAAGTAATTGCTGGTTGGCATATTAATATTTATTTATTGAAGAAAACAATAATCCTTCTTTTCTATTTGTGACATTCTAACAAATCTTAAAGGTCATTTACATACACTTTGAGAGGAATTAATTTATGTCATTTCATTACGCTAGATCCTATTAAATTATATGGTCTTTAATTCATATATCAGTGTGATTAAGAACCTGATTTAGTTATTTAGCATTGCTGTATTTACATAATGTTATGTAATTTCCTTCTTTTGCTTTATCAAATATCAAACCCAGATTCCTTCTCATATCGTATTGGAGTTTGGAAGTACCGACTCTTGGATACCGTCAAAGGTGGCCGGTAAGCTCTGCATAGGATAATTCTGGAAAACAGGCTATGGAATTCTTACATGTCACCACCTCTTCTTTAAAATGCTGACCTGTCCCACATACCAGGCACGTTTTATATTTTCATATATTGATGAAGTGTTCATCGTAAAATGGATCCATCATTTCTAACATTATTACTTCAGTCAGCACCACGATTCTCATTAATATTTTTATATTTGCCTATTCTAAATCTGTAAGATGTAATGCCATGATTTCTGAATATATACTCATGTTTTTGTTTCTATTAAAAGTTAGTTAATGTCATTTTAAAGCTTGTTTAAGCCACCCACCCTCTCATTACAAAAGTGTGAGTGCGCCAAGGAGTAATGTTAAGTAAATCTTTTCTAAGAAGTAAAAAGAGAATCAAATAAATATAGATAACTATGCTGTTTAAACATATTAAACTCCAATTATTGTTGAAGTAAATGATTCAGATTCATAAATATTTTTGTATGTAGTTCAGCTGAACTTGAATAAAGTGATGTATATCATATTCCATCTATCTATTTGGTCAATGAGTTTTCATAAAAATAATCATAGCATTTGCATTATGTAATATGGTAAAATGTATCTCTCCTGTTAGCATATTAAGCCACATCTACCTTGTTTGAAGTATAATATACAATTGCAGATTTGTCCATCATTTAATTTGTAACTTATATTCTTTTATTATGTAACTCCTTTAACTCGCAAATCAGCCTTAACAAAGTGAAATCCATAATTATATTGGTGTTGACTCTATATATAAATAGGTTCACAATTTTGTTAAATTCCAATATGTTTGTTCATTATTTAATTAATATTAATAAATTATTAACTATATAATTATTATTAAACCTGCTTTGCCTCATTATTGTTACATACCCATCATTAATTAGATTGCATTACATATAGCTGATTTTCATTAACCTAGGCCAATCCCTAGCTTTATTAATAAACACTATAAAGAGTATTATTCTAATACTTTTGCTATTTCACTATGTTTGGGGGTTGGAGTTTAAAGCCTAGTAATATTGTAATTCACTGTAAATCTCTTGTTTCTCCACTGTTGCTGTTGCTTCAGGATGGGTATGAATAAAATTTCCTTTGTTATCATCAGAAATTTTTTTCGTAATGTTATAGATCTAGAAAATAGGCAAGAAGGCAAAGTTCATGATTGTTCCTGACTTATGTATCTTGCACATGATTGGATTCTAGGTACTTTTGCATAGATGCTAGCTCTTGTTAGACGAACATACAATTCTGACTGGGACAATATATATATATATATATATATATATATATATATATATATATATATATATATATATATATATATATATATATATAATGTATCAACATTGTGTTGGCACATATTAATTTTATCTGAAAAATTATTAAAACAAAAAATCTTTCATTAAAAGAGAATAATATTTAAAAGTTTAAGAGTTTTTTTTAATTGCAGTTTGTTTTCAAAAACATAAGATTAAAAGTATAAGAGTTGTGAAAAAAAAGTTACAATCAATTAATGAGTCAGAAGGGGGGAGGGGGTTCACTTCAGAAGCATCAAATTAAAAGTTTATAAAAGATGTAAAGCATTTTTAGTATTATTATTAATTGAAATATAAGTTAAAAGTTTAAAAACATAAATCTCTTTTTATTTAATTCATTGTGAAATTAAATAGTGAATGGATCTTAAATTATATATGTGCATGTTACTGTAAATGTAATAAATGTATGTTTATTAAATATTAAAAATAATTGAAAGTTAAAAAAATTAAATAAACACTCAGCGGTGGCTACTATTTAAAAGTATAAGACAACAAGTTCAGCGATTGGCTACTAATCACAAATGTAAAAAACAACAGGATTAAAAACTTATTTTCAAAAGATTAGCTACTAATTAAAAATAAAAAAACAACACGTTTGCATGGCTACTAAGTAAACAAACTTCAAAAACACATAAAATATTATCAAAGGAATTTCAACAACAGATATTGCTGGAGGATACCAAAACAACAACATGTCATATGTATAAATAGTAATTTTTTTATTGGACACTTAGTTCAGTTCAGTCCATTTGCATTTGAGAAAAGAGTTCAGTTCAGAAATCATTTGAGATTAAAGTTGAAATCAAGAATGCAGTGTTAAAACCTCAGAAAACATACAACCTTCTCCAGCCTGAAGTCCAATGAAAACAGCCAACCTACCCAATAAAAGTGATCTTTGAGTAACAACCTGAAGCTGATCAATATCTAATTGTTTTAGAGAAAATTCCTTGGAATAATCAGCATAAAATCTCAACAAGAAAACTTCAAATCTAACTGGTTAGAAACACTTCCTTAGAAGCAGCAAACAGCAAGATGTTTCCACATTCAAAATCCTAGATAATAACATATTTTTATTCATTTCTAAAGTAGCCATCACATTCATAAAGCCTCAAGTGTCAAATTTAAGAACTCTTTAGCATACATAGATGAACTATAATATGTGTGTTTAAAATGTTGTGCATGTTCTTGTGATAGTATATTGATTTCATTGTATTTTAAATTTCAAATATTATTTAATGCTTCTCATAAGATAATATAGTGTGTAAATTATAAATGTGTGTGTGTTATACTAGTTAAATAATATATTTAAAACCAGGTTAATCAATGTTAATTAAAATAAATTTTTTCTTTGAAATTAAAGCTTTATTTGTCGGTCATTTCTTTTCACCACTAATAAAAATTATAATTTTTTATTGAATTAAAACATAGCTGAGCTAGTTAAGGGATTTTTCAAGTGCTGGATTATGGGCCTACTATCTGAACATTTTAGTTTTAAACTATCTTGCACCTGGGGATTACTTAGAAACAAAATTTGTTTAATTGTAGCGGTTTGAATCTAGCAGCCGAGGTGGGCCATGATCTGGAAATGTGATCATGTTATGTGTTGCATAGATTGATCTGATCATGGGTATTATTGACAGCTATGCTATCAATAATGTTTTCCACTTCACTCGAACATGGCAGTTTGTTCACATAAAATTTATAATTAAATCAAATTATAAATGTATTATAAATTAAGGTTGAAATCCAGCTAAACCAATTCACAGGGTAAATGTGAGCATCAATGGATCAAACCTGCTACAATATATATATATATATATATATATATATATATATATATATATATATATATATATATATATATATATATATATATATATATATATATATAGTGTGTGTGTGTGTGTATTGTGCCAGGCATTATCAAATGGCCTTACAAAAAGTCTGCTGTAAAGAAAATTGCGGCAGATAAACATGTAAATTTGTATATATAAATTAGTATATAGTAAGCACAATATATATATATATATATATATATATATATATATATATATATATATATATATAAATGTGCTATATTAATAATGGAAGTTTTGTCTGAGATATTAGAATACTCACACACACAAATTTAAAACATTGTACACAAATACACATGATAAACTGATGTATTTTTTGTATTTTATTTTTATTTTTTGAATATTTTAGTATATGCCATTTTATGTATTTTTCTTTTCTCTGAAAAATTGAAATAGAGAAAGCAAACTTATTAAACAAATGAATCAAATGTTGGAACATATTAGTAAAATAAATAATTGAAGTAATTGTTCCAACATACTTGTATATATTTTTTTATTTTTTTTAATTACTACTCTAAAAACTAATTTTATTCTATAAGCAAAGAATGTTAATTGCTTTTGCAAAATCTGACCAAAAGCAAAATGTTTGATAATGCTATAATTAAAATGTTATCTTTTTTTTTATAAAATGGAAATTCTTTTGAATTGAATAGCTGTAATCAAGTGAACTGAGCAATCAAGATGGAAACTAGTCATTGTATCAAAACCTAAAATGTAAAATTTAATCGGAAAAATTGTAAGCAAAGTTATAATTTAAGTAATAAGCTAAATTAAAAGGATTGGCTGATTCATACTTCTCAGAGGGCTATCTGTATTGGTTCTTATGAGTGGTTTTGATAAGTTAGTCAGTGTGGGGAGATTCATTCTTTCTTTGGCAGTCCTTCTGGGCAAGTCATTCACTACATTAGTTCCAGAATTGGTCAATCATCTGGACACTTGGAGATTAATTTATGGATTAAACTACAATATATATTTTCTAAGAACAAATCCATTGTACAGTTCTTTTAAGAACTAATGATTTCTTAAGATTTAATGAACCAGTCAAGATAGCAAATGAACATTTAATACAAATTATTATTAGATACAAACAGAGGAAAATATGAAGCAATCTACCAGAGAATCCAGTAAAATGACAGTGGGGTGGACAACCAGCCAGTGCACTGCCCTTTCTCTGTCCCAAGCTGCCAAGATGTGACCACATTGGTTCCAGCCACCCATGATGATGACAAGCGCTGCCTTGCCTATGCCTGAATAGATGAAATCTATACCACACAGTCAGTTGACTTGAAGCCCACTCAGAGCCCAGAGGAGAAGATTGTAGATGCCAACATAAGTTTATTTTAAGATATTTTATGAATATTGAAATAATTAACTTTGATACTTCCGATTAAATATATTATTTTTTTATTGTTATTAATCATTTAAAAATGAGAGAGTTGTTTCTCACATGTGTATATTGAATTTATGGTTATTACGGGCAGAAATGATAAAGATTTTACTTAAATCATTGGAGTCACTTTTTCTATTTCAAATTCTAGTATTTTCAACAAAGGTTGCAATGCGATTCTTTTTTGTTGCTATTTGTTTCACTCTTGTTGTTACTCCTGAAATTCGTCATTTATAAATATACATGTGTATATATGCGTACATACACTTATAATATTCGGTAAATATGATATCTAATGTTGAATATCTAAAAATGTATTTAACCGTATATCCTTTTTAAGTTATTTTTTTGTCACTGCTGCACCTCATGGTGCATGTAAGAAAGGGATTGATCTATTATAGATTCCCTAAAAGCAAGTCTTCTAATAACTTTATATTTAAAATAGTAGTAAATATATAGTTGTGCTGCATGTATATATATATATATACATGCAGCACAACTATATATTTATATATATATATATATATATATAGGAATATATCTATAAGAAAAAGGAAATAGATACAGTATCTCATGTTGATTACTATATGGTATTTGAGCTAATGCAACCTTATTAACATGTTGAAAGATATGACATTAGTGAAATATTTCATAGTGCAATTATACATATGCATAGTTGTTCTTTTTATTAGTATTATTATATTTGCTATCAATAAAAAAGGTTTTAAAATCATCAGTAAAAGCATATGCCTGTATGATCAAAAATCTCATATCTGAAAAATTTGTATATCACTTCACACAAAGTAAAATTTATTTCAACAGGGTAAAAAGAGCACAGGCCACGTCCATTCTTTATGAAACATTGTATTGTAAATATCTTTAGGGGTTTATACATTTTTGTATTCATTTAAACTGTATTTATATATTTATCAATTTAAAAGCATCACACACACACACACACACACACACACACATATATATATATATATATATATATATATATATATATATATATATATATATATATATATATATATATATATACAGGTTGTGATAATAATTCAGTTATTTATTTTTATATCATTTTAAGTATGAAACGGTGGTTGGTATTTGGGATTAAATAAATATTTAATTATAATATTAAACTTCTTTAATTTTGTATTATTATTTATTTGATAAATGTATTCTTTCCTTGTCAACAACGTACCTATAATAATCATTTAACTTATCCATTGAAGACCCTAGATGTAGAGTGACAGAGGTAGCCACATGGGATATCGCTCTACCAGGGTGTTAAATCTTATTCTCATGCTTCACTGAACTTATGGTATTGCACACCATTCTAGAAAGGGGAAAAATTCATTTTTGTTCTATTCTAGAAGTGGCATCCAAAAGCTATCTCTAAATAAACTTTTCAAAGGTATGTACTTGCCACAGGTTTAAAAACATTCAGGCATTCGAGTAAGATATCAACTAAAGGGTGTTTTTGACTGGCAGAGTCCTGTCAATTCACTATTTCCATCAGTATAGCTGGAAATACCAATATATATGAGTACTGACAATCGGCTAAATCGGTAGCCATTTCTTTTCCTGTTAAATCTTGTTCACTTTATGCTCAGTGTAAGATTAGGATTAGAAATCCGCAGGGAGTATGGTCTGGTATAATATATATATATATATATATATATATATATATATATATATATATATATATATATATATATATATATATATATATATATATATATATATATATATATATATATATATTGCACTTGGTGAATTGTTTTGCCACTGGGGGTATCATATAGTTCATAAACTAATTTTAGGAGTCTCTACCTCTCCCTGATCACTGAGCCTAAAGGAAATAAAGTATTATGTAGGTTTGGGTGAGTTGTGGTGGTCTGGGTTACCCTGGTGGTGATTTTGCAAATATATGTTTATCCTGACCATTACAATATGTAGGGCTATGAATGTTATAGATATATTTATATTGATTCTACATGTACCACATATAAATGTAGTGTACTGTATATGCATGACTAGTATAGAGTTAAGAGTATTGTAGATATTTATAGAATACCATTTTGGGAATATATTAAATACAATGTGTGTTTATTGTACTGTTGAACGGCACCTTTATAAATGTGCCAATAGGAAGTGTTAAAATTCATGTCATTCAATCAAATTGGATTTGAACCTGGATATATGTGATCTAGAGAGTGTCATGGACTGTGTATCTGGGTATTAACAGGGAATTTATGGAGCAAACCAAGTACAATGGAATAAAATTAAACCATGGTCAGCAGTGATTAGTAGCATAGTAGAATATATAGGTGCAGAATAAAAGGATAGGTTAGGTAAAGAAATGGGACTTGGTGGTTGTGTAGGAGTTATGGCAGTTGAAGATAGTGGGGGAGAGATGTACATTTCCAATATTATAATATATATATATATAAATATATATATATATATATATATTAATTCTAATATTTTTACGGATAAAATATGTCATATTATTATTATTTGCAGGATATTTGTGAAGTGAAATAGCTAAATGCTGATATATTCTTATGACTTGAGAAAGAGGATGCTCTGAGAAAGGTACTTGATATTGTTCTGAAATGTCAGCATTTAGCTATTTCGCCACACAGAATATCTCTCAAATAATAATATGATATTTATTGTACCCTTACTTCTCGATGTATAATATAATTTGAAATACGACTAGCTCAATTGAATTATAATGCTCAGTTAAAATTTGCATGTTTAACTTTAATATACTTTTATATTATCATATTCTAATTAAATTTATTATCAATTATCAAAATCAATATAGCTCTATATTCTGTAACAATTAAATAAGTATTTATTAAAATCATGAGACTGTGAAGTAAAGTTACAAAGCAATAAGTAGATTTACATTGAGTCAATATCTCCCAAGACACTGTCTCAATGGCATAAGAATACTATTACCTCCTTATTAACTTACTACTACATCTATAGCATTCTTATGGCTTTGAAATAAAATAAATTATCTTTAATAATAATAAAATAAATCTTAACTTTTATTTTTAAAATATAATTAAATAATCTCAGGTTCTTCTAATTATCTTAAAGTAATGATAACTCATGTAAATAAGTATGATATGGGATTTTACATCAAACCTAAATACACCTAACTTATTTTAATAATAATAATAATACTAATCTTAGAGTATAACCTAATCTTTTCTATTTCTGTTATATCAATAATCATTAAATAAATAATCATATGTATATCTTTTATTTTCATATAGTATCTTTATTTTGGAATAGATCAAAATCTTACAATTTATTAATCTGTGGCAATAAATAATATTGTAAGATTATATTATGCATTATAATTACTCTATGACCATTGTAATATGATGTAATAATGTCAATCAATTCTCATAAATGATAATCAGGAAAATATTGTGTTTATTTCTAAATAATAATAATAAATTCACATTGTGCAAATATTATGTTTGTTCAAATTATCTGTTGTCAAATGCTGTGGTGTAAAATAATGAACTCGACACACTTTTAAAACAAATTAAACAAATTTATTTACATTAACTTCAACTAAGAATTTACTTACAATATTTACAGTTCAAAATTATGAAAAAACAAAGAAAATAAAATAAGAAAATAATAATACAATATGTTTACACTGTTATTAATTCATACTCCTAATAAGTAATTATACATTCTTTAAAAAATGCTGTATTAATAACATTGAAGTATGTTTTCAAAACTTAGAATTTAAATAAATATCAGTGAACTTCAATTATTACACAGAAAATTTATGTAAATAATATTTATGTAGTATATGTAAACAATTAAACTTTATTAATTAAATTGCTACATCACTTAAGTATTACTGTTATTCATTTCATCATGTACTAGTGTGTGTTTACTTTACTATCAGCATTACTTTAATAGCATAATATAGAAACTAATGTATCCTTATAATGTAATAACAAAGAATTGATTATAATTTTATATTTCACTTATTGCAATTCATGTTACATGTTTTATCAAATATGCATTACATATATGTACTGTTAAAATAATAATATTTAAATTATTCATCAATTTCAAATTCATAAAGCATTATATTAGATAAATTCTATGATTCTTTTCTGTGTGAAATTATTACTTTACTTTATGTGTTATACTACTCCTTCTTAATAAATTTCTATCTACAAAAACATCCTCTAAACTTATTTAAAATTTCCGGAAAATAACTTTCAACTCTAAATAAAATACTAATTCCAAACTATTTATGCTTCATTATCTATACTTGGTAAGCTTTCAACCTAAATATAAACTTCTCCATAAAACTTAACGTAATTTATCCAATAAACAACAGTAAAATATAGACTTTTAAATCTATTCCTAACTTGCAATAAAAATAATTACCCATGAATAATAAATATAATTCTAATACTATAACATAAAATATCAAAGTTTATTAATGAAAGAATCATATAATTATTTCTAAGCTTCTTATGTAATATTGCATCGTATTTATTTCATAAATTCAAATTATGCATATCTAAATAAAACTGTCACTGCCAATATAATGTGTGTGTATTTTTAAAATAATCATACATTCATTCAAAACAACACAATATTTGGTTGATCTAAAGAAAACATATTAATACATCAAAATTATTATTATTATACAATTTTTACCATCAATAATGATTTAATGTACAGTCCATCTTCCAATATTCTTCGGAATTACAGCTTCATAAAATAATTCACATTTACACTAACGACCATTCTTTAACATATTTTGTGTCATATTAATTATAAAATAAACTTATGCAATTAATCATTATATTATTTTTAGTTATTATTTAAAGATATGTACCTATCTTATTTTAATAAATTAATAATATTTAATTTTTATATTAGATAAATAAAACAAAGTTCATATTACGTGACTCCAGCGATGTTTTCTTTTCCACCATAAAGTTTTTTAATCCTAGGCACATATTTACTGGCACACCATTTCCTGTTTCAAGTCCATCACGTGTTTTTTAAAAGTTTATGAAAAACGAAAACGTTCTTTTAAAATAAACAAAAATTAATTCTTCCATAAGAAATAAAATAAAATTAAAATAGTTTATCTGATCCGGATGCAGTTCTTTAAAGAATATTATTTAAAAGTTATTATTTTAAATTAGTCTATAGTTTATGAAAAATTATCATTTAATTATTTTAAATCGATTGGGACGTCCACATATTATTTGCGCATTCCATAAAATATCCAGGTAAGAATAAACTTCTTTATCTATAAATGACCAGCGTTTAAGTTATTTCAATATAACAATTTTTATTATATTAAGACTTTCAGCTAACTATATTTCAATTTATTTGCCTTTTAAAATTATTAACATTCAGTCTTTTAAACATAAAGACTTAGCAAGGCAAGTATTTATAAAAACTACTTTTATTTTTAATATCTTTCCTTAAGATATATTTAAATTTATATCTTACAAAATACTTTCTTTATAAAGAAGTATTTTATTCTTTAAAGTATTTAATTTTCTAATAGTCAATAGCAATTAGCTTTTAAAATTATATACTATCCAAAATATTACTTTTCTCCATCTCGTAATTATCCGAACTAATCCAGCGTTTGTTATATTTCTAAGGTAAAGTTTCCGATATATTTTCACTATATATGATGTTCCCATGACCATTTGCTTGTAAATTGAGCTTAATAAAGAGACGATTGATAGGGAAAAAATTAATTTAATACTGCATGTCTATCATTTAAAACTTTTATAAATTATTTATAATGACACTCTTGTAATTTTAAAATTGATTTTAAGAGCGTCTATCAAATTTACTTTGCTATTTTTTAATAACACAATTAACTTGAAAAATTCAATCACAGAGTCCTCTCCTAACAATTGAACTGAGCTTTTATACCGGAAGAAACTTCCCATTTGATTGGTAGATTAAACAATCAACTTTGCTGGCTTATTTACATATTTACCAACAACACAAAATTAAAAATAAATAATAACTTATTTAATATTTAATATTTATTACATTATCAAATTTTAAAATAATCCTTATCGTTTATTTAAATCCACTAAATATTTTAAAATATTCTTATTTACTTGATTTTAATTTTAACTTTTATAAGATTATTTTTAAATAAACTAAGTATTTTTTTATACGTCATATTTTTAAAGCAATACTTTTAAAACCAGATTTAATATTCTACATTGAATATCTTTATTTTATCTCGTGATAACTCACGTATTATTTATAAATTTTACAACATAATTTTTAAAATAGTTTTGCAACTTTACTAAATAACTTCCAAGCATGCTTGTGTATATCTAACTAACATCTGTTTTTTTTATAACACAAGAAACGCTTCTCATCGTCTAAAAATAAACTAACAATTGCATTTTTTAAAATAAATATTTTTTAAATAAATAAGATATTATAATAGATTTTAAAATAATTATCCAATATTATTAAAATCAAATATTAATCTTCTATTTATGTACTTATAAAAATTAAAATATTTATATTCTTTTATAACATTATTTTATCAACAATAAATATATGCATTTAATTTTAACTTGACTTTTAAATACCTCAGCTTTAAATATTTATTTATTAAATCTATTAATGCAGTATTGATTATGGCCATTTTTCCCAACTATATATTATAATAATCATCTTTAAAATGTCTCTCTCAATTTCAGCACAATTTCACATATCAAATACTCATAGATTGCTTTAATTAAACCTTTTGAAATATTACCATAAGCAAAATTAACATCACATATTCAAATATATCTTAAATTTAAAATTTTTAATAGATTAGCACAAAAATTAGATGGTGACCCATACAAAAGGGCACATATTCCCCTCCTTCGGATAAAATTTTAAATTTAACATCCATCTTCATCTTCTTTAATCCACATTTATCACTTTTATCTTTCTTATCATTAATCTCATAATAAATTACTTGAACATAAAATTTTATAAAGCATTGAAACATCATCTTAAATTTCAATTAGAAAACACTTTTAAATAAAACTACAATGACTTTCTTTTACTTCATAAATCAAGTTTCACTTTTCTTTACTCATCTCTTAACTAGGTTACTTTTATTTCCCTAATATTTCTATAAACATTAAATATTTAAATTCTTTTAAATACACCTCTTACATAAATTACTATAAATACATATTCCCATAGTTAATACTATATTTTAAACTACTTTATATATTTTACTTCCAAATTTATTGCTAGTTTCATCAGCAATTTTATAAATCATTGTTTAATAAATCTATATACTTCTCATTTAAAGTAATTAACTTGATCCCTTAAGATTGATCAATTTCATGATCACTACTATAATATAAATTAATCTTTCATAAGATCTACTTACATATACTTTAAATATATGAGTCTTTATACTTTATATCTTTATTACTCAACTTTTACTTAAACATATTTACTTTAATAGCTAATTCCACATTTTATTTTAGTCACTCTGACCAAAATTTATTTCTCCCAAAATTATTATTTATTAACTCAATAAATAATATCTTATTATACATATTTTGTAAACTTCTTCAATTAAATCTTTATCTATTCTGCTAACTCATCATATATAATAAATTATTTCCTTATGTAAAGCACTATATTTAAACATTACATTAAAATCTTTGTTCACAATACATTTCTTTAAATTGTAACTCACACTTCAGATGGAAATGGAATTAAACTCCTTGCATTATAAGTTCCTTTTTCCCCATCTGGTGTGGTTAACATAAATGCATTCTCCCCTACTTTGAAGGTTGCTAACATAGAAATATCTTATGTTTGTTTTACAAAGCCCCCCCAAAAAATAATAATATAATGCCATAATACATTATCAAACACACATCTTCTTTAAGAATTATTTGTCTTAATTATTAAATATCTTCTTCTCTGAATTTAAATTTTAATTCTCTCTCTCCTTTCTAATTTAATTTTTTACTAGTTTTATTAGCTGGTCTCTTAAGAATTGTGGTCACACCACTAGTAGAAGGCTGATTATGCAAATCATCGCTTCTATCCCTATTTGTATCATATTTTACAGTTTCTTTAAAATATGGAGACATCCTATCTCTATTTTTATACTCCAATCTTCTCTTAAAACCTCCAGAAGATCTCACCCCAGTACTAACACTAAGACTTGCCAATGGGTAACTATTCCGATCCTTATTTACCCTAAACCTATTATCCATAGATAACTCTGCTACTTCCAGAGCATCCAGGATTTCAGAGACTTCCTCAATTGTCCCACGGTCAGCAACGATTAACAATTGTTCCACATTTTTAGGTAGGTTGTGCCTAACTATCCGGACAATCTGTCCTTCCGATAATGGACAAGCAGTCAACGTCTTCAGACGCACAGCTTGATTCCTGAAAAAGCTGGTGTAGCTGCCTTTGCTAACATGGTACTTCTCTTGGGTAATTTGATACCGAATGCAATCCTGTTTGTCGGAGTTCCAAAAGCTCCCAATAATAAAACATTTGAAATCACCATATGTCATTGGCTTCACAAACAGGGATTGCCACCAATCTTTAGCAACTCCATATAAATGATTGCTACACATGGCCACTTTTTCTTTTTCAGATAAAGAACATATTGAAAACAATTCATCCAAATTGTTTAAAAACTCAGAGGGATTTTCCATCTATTCCCCTTTAAATGGTTTCACTTTCATAAACCTTAGGGCCATTGAATTATTCGCACTTCCCTCATGACTAATCACTTCTCTAGTCGGTCTATTGTCAATTTCCTTTACAATAGTATTTCCTAACTGATTATTATTATCACTACCTTGCTTAACTAATTCTACATTATTTATTTGTGAAGAATCAATATAATCCATATATACCTTACTACTTATTTTCCCTTTAAATACCTCTGCTTTTGCATTACTTATACTTTTCATTTCTATCTGATCATATACTTGCTGAAATTTCCCTTCTAAGTCCATTTGCTCAAGCACTTGCTTTACATATCCTTTTTGTTCTTTTCTAAACTCATCAAAACTCTTGTCTAAAATTTCTTTATACTTGTCCTTATTTTGTTCTATCATACCTACGTGATCCTTTATATCCTTTTGAATACGCTTTATATTCTCTCCTACTTTCGATCTGTATTTATTTTCATCGACTCTTTTGACATCTAAACCCTTAAATTTATCTACTAACTCCTTCTCTATTTCCTCTTTTATGTTCCCTTTGGTCTGAACTATAGCACTCCTAACGTCTTTAATATCATCATTAATATTACTAACTTGGTTCTTAACTTCACCAATCTCACTATCCACTTTTAACTTATAGTCATCAATTTTTAAAGTTAAATTATTATTATTAATTCTACATTGATCAGTAGCTTCTGCTATTTGATCTTTTAGACCTTTAATTGTGCTTTCTGAAAATTCATGAAATTTTCTTTCTAGTAATTCTTGATTTCTATCATCAATTTTAAGTATTTCTAATTTTAAAGACTCAACTACTTCTTCATTTTTATCAAATCTTATATCTATATTATCCATTCTATCTTCCATTTTTTTATTAAAACTCATTACAACTGCAAAATTATCTTTCATTTCTTCTTTTAAAGAATCATTTTCCTTTTTAACATTTTCTTTTAAAGAATTAATATCTTCTCTAAGAGACTTATTCTCCTCTTTCATTTCTGCATTAATAGAATCAATACTTTCTTTTAAAGAATCAAATTTAATATTATTTATATGACTTTCTTTTTCTATTTTTACTTCAATCCTATTAATACCTTGACTCAGTATTTTAAAATATTTCATAAAATCAGACATTGAAAAGTTATCTACATCTTTCTCAGTTTTCACTACTTCTTTTTCTACAGTTTTAAAAATTATCTCCTCCTCCTCCTCTATTTCGCTATCCATATCTCGAGTTTTTTCTAATATTATTTCTGAATTTGCTAATTTCTCTATTTCTTTACTCTCCACACAACTATTATCCTCAACAACAAAATTGGACATTTCAACTTCGAGATCTTTATCCCAATTACTCATTTTTATTTTTTTAAAATTCAATTCTATTATTATTATGCAGTATTTATTATCAATAATTTTCAAAATAATTCCCTATCAACCTTCCCATCTCCACTCAATTCACTTCTACAATTAATCATAAAATAGTATCTTTGAAAACTCTACACCATTGATCATTAAATAACTATATAACTTCCACAACAAAATTGTGTCATATCATTTATTTTCACACCTATGATCCACAGACAATTTGCACATAATATATTATATGAGATATACATTTAAAATATTTTAAGAATTGATATGGTCATATTATAAAATAGTTATTTGCCACATTTCCATAGTTTACATATTTATTTACTTATTAACTTAAAATCAACATAGTATTTAATTTTTAAATAATTATATTATAGATACCACATGAAAATATAATAACTTTACTAATAAGATCTTTATTCTATTTTTATAATCAACATCTAATCAATTATCAATATTGTGATAAAATACTAAATATTTATGTTTAATAAATATACTAATCACTAACTCCTAAATTATACATTTTAACATATACTATTTTTATTAATAAATTTATATTTATCACTCTATTCTCCTAACATATACTATCCCTAAAATTATGTATCCTAATTCTTAATTAAATATCTAAGCCTAAAATGATTAGTTACTAAAATCTTTCTTTTCCATCTATCGGGCCGATAAAATTGTAACTCTAACATATCAATGGCCCATCACGTTGCCGGCGCCAAAATCCTTCTTTTCCAACCATCGGGTTGATAGCCAATAGCCGACCACGTTGTGCGCCAAAATCCTTCTTTTCCAAACATCGGGTTGATAGCCAATAGCCGACCACGTTGCGCGCCAAAATCCTTCTTTTCCAACCATCGGGTTGATAGCCAATAGCCGACCACATTGCGCGCCAAAATCCTTCTTACCTTTGTACCCTTACTTCTCGATGTATAATATAATTTGAAATACGACTATCTCAATTGAATTATAATGCTCAGTTAAAATTTGCATGTTTAACTTTAATATACTTTTATATTATCATATTTTAATTAAATTTATTATCAATTATCAAAATCAATATAGCTCTATATTCTGTAACAATTAAATAAGTATTTATTAAAATCATGAGACTGTGAAGTAAAGTTACAAAGCAATAAGTAGATTTACATTGAGTCAAAATCTCCCAAGACAGTGTCTCAATGGCATAAGAATACTATTACCTCCTTATTAACTTACTACTACAACTATAGCATTCTTATGGCTTTGAAATAAAATAAATTATCTTTAATAATAATAAAATAAATAAATCTTAACTTTTAATTTTTAAAATATAATTAAATAATCTCAGGTTCTTCTAATTATCTTAAAGTAATGATAACTCATGTAAATAAGTATGATATGGGATTTTACATCAAACCTAAATACACCTAACTTATTTTAATAATAATAATAATACTAATCTTAGAGTATAACCTAATCTTTTCTATTTCTGTTATATCAATAATCATTAAATAAATAATCATATGTATATCTTTTATTTTCATATAGTATCTTTATTTTGGAATAAATCAAAATCTTACAATTTAATAATCTGTGGCAATAAATAATATTGTACGATTATATTATGCATTATAATTACTCTATGACCATTGTAATATGATGTAATAATGTCAATCAATTCTCATAAATGATAATCAGGAAAATATTGTGTTTATTTCTAAATAATAATAATAAATTCACATTGTGCAAATATTATGTTTGTTCAAATTATCTGTTGTCAAATGCTGTGGTGTAAAATAATGAACTCGACACACTTTTAAAACAAATTAAACAAATTTATTTACATTAACTTCAACTAAGAATTTACTTACAATATTTACAGTTCAAAATTATGAAAAAACAAAGAAAATAAAATAAGAAAATAATAATACAATATGTTTACACTGTTATTAATTCATACTCCTAATAAGTAATTATACATTCTTTAAAAAATGCTGTATTAATAACATTGAAGTATGTTTTCAAAACTTAGACTTTAAATAAATATCAGTGAACTTCAATTATTACACAGAAAAATTTATGTAAATAATATTTATGTAGTATATGTAAACAATTAAACTTTATTAATTAAATTGCTACATCACTTAAGTATTACTGTTATTCATTTCATCATGTACTAGTGTGTGTTTACTTTACTATCAGCATTACTTTAATAGCATAATATAGAAACTAATGTATCCTTATAATGTAATAACAAAGAATTGATTATAATTTTATATTTCACTTATTGCAATTCATGTTACATGTTTTATCAAATATGCATTACATATATGTACTGTTAAAATAATAATATTTAAATTATTCATCAATTTCAAATTCATAAAGCATTATATTAGATAAATTCTATGATTCTTTTCTGTGTGAAATTATTACTTTACTTTA
The DNA here is from genome assembly GCA_028023455.1 of Epiperipatus broadwayi. Lineage (NCBI taxonomy): Eukaryota > Metazoa > Onychophora > Udeonychophora > Euonychophora > Peripatidae > Epiperipatus > Epiperipatus broadwayi. The sequence continues at coordinate 6,821,340 of JAQFVV010000046.1, read as the reverse complement.
TGTGTTATACTACTCCTTCTTAATAAATTTCTATCTACAAAAACATCCTCTAAACTTATTTAAAATTTCCAGAAAATAACTTTCAACTCTAAATAAAATACTAATTCCAAACTATTTATGCTTCATTATCTATACTTGGTAAGCTTTCAACCTAAATATAAACTTCTCCATAAAACTTAACGTAATTTATCCAATAAACAACAGTAAAATATAGACTTTTAAATCTATTCCTAACTTGCAATAAAAATAATTACCCATGAATAATAAATATAATTCTAATACTATAACATAAAATATCAAAGTTTATTAACGAAAGAATCATATAATTATTTCTAAGCTTCTTATGTAATATTGCATCGTATTTATTTCATAAATTCAAATTATGCATATCTAAATAAAACTGTCACTGCCAATATAATGTGTGTGTATTTTTAAAATAATCATACATTCATTCAAAACAACACAATATTTGGTTGATCTAAAGAAAACATATTAATACATCAAAATTATTATTATTATACAATTTTTACCATCAATAATGATTTAATGTACAGTCCATCTTCCAATATTCTTCGGAATTACAGCTTCATAAAATAATTCACATTTACACTAACGACCATTCTTTAACATATTTTGTGTCATATTAATTATAAAATAAACTTATGCAATTAATCATTATATTATTTTTAGTTATTATTTAAAGATATGTACCTATCTTATTTTAATAAATTAATAATATTTAATTTTTATATTAGATAAATAAAACAAAGTTCATATTACGTGACTCCAGCGATGTTTTCTTTTCCACCATAAAGTTTTTTAATCCTAGGCACATATTTACTGGCACACCATTTCCTGTTTCAAGTCCATCACGTGTTTTTTAAAAGTTTATGAAAAACGAAAACGTTCTTTTAAAATAAACAAAAATTAATTCTTCCATAAGAAATAAAATAAAATTAAAATAGTTTATCTGATCCGGATGCAGTTCTTTAAAGAATATTATTTAAAAGTTATTATTTTAAATTAGTCTATAGTTTATGAAAAATTATCATTTAATTATTTTAAATCGATTGGGACGTCCACATATTATTTGCGCATTCCATAAAATATCCAGGTAAGAATAAACTTCTTTATCTATAAATGACCAGCGTTTAAATTATTTCAATATAACAATTTTTATTATATTAAGACTTTCAGCTAACTATATTTCAATTTATTTGCCCTTTAAAATTATTAACATTCAGTCTTTTAAACATAAAGACCTAGCAAGGCAAGTATTTATAAAAACTACTTTCATATCTTTCCTTAAGATATATTTAAATTTATATCTTACAAAATACTTTCTTTATAAAGAAGTACTTTATTCTTTAAAGTATTTAATTTTCTAATAGTCAATAGCAATTAGCTTTTAAAATTATATACTATCCAAAATATTACTTTTCTCCATCTCGTAATTATCCGAACTAATCCAGCGTTTGTCATATTTCTAAGGTAAAGTTTCCGATATATTTTCACTATATATGATGTTCCCATGACCATTTGCTTGTAAATTGAGCTTAATAAAGAGACGATTGATAGGGAAAAAATTAATTTAATACTGCATGTCTATCATTTAAAACTTTTATAAATTATTTATAATGACACTCTTGTAATTTTAAAATTGATTTTAAGAGCGTCTATCAAATTTACTTTGCTATTTTTAATAACACAATTAACTTGAAAAATTCAATCACAGAGTCCTCTCCTAACAATTGAACTGAGCTTTTATACCGGAAGAAACTTCCCATTTGATTTGTAGATTAAACAATCAACTTTGCTGGCTTATTTACATATTTACCAACAACACAAAATTAAAAATAAATAATAACTTATTTAATATTTAATATTTATTACATTATCAAATTTTAAAATAATCCTTATCGTTTATTTAAATCCACTAAATATTTTAAAATATTCTTATTTACTTGATTTTAATTTTAACTTTTATAAGATTATTTTTAAATTAACTAAGTATTTTTTTATACGTCATATTTTTAAAGCAATACTTTTAAAACCAGATTTAATATTCTACATTGAATATCTTTATTTTATCTCGTGATAACTCACGTATTATTTATAAATTTTACAACATAATTTTTAAAATAGTTTTGCAACTTTACTAAATAACTTCCAAGCATGCTTGTGTATATCTAACTAACATCTGTTTTTTTATAACACAAGAAACGCTTCTCATCGTCTAAAAATAAACTAACAATTGCATTTTTTAAAATAAATATTTTTTAAATAAATAAGATATTATAATAGATTTTAAAATAATTATCCAATATTATTAAAATCAAATATTAATCTTCTATTTATGTACTTATAAAAATTAAAATATTTATATTCTTTTATAACATTATTTTATCAACAATAAATATATGCATTTAATTTTAACTTGTCTTTTAAATACCTCAGCTTTAAATATTTATTTATTAAATCTATTAATGCAGTATTGATTATGGCCATTTTTCCCAACTATATATTATAATAATCATCATTAAAATGTCTCTCTCAATTACAGCACAATTTCACATATCAAATACTCATAGATTGCTTTAATTAAACCTTTTGAAATATTACCATAAGCAAAATTAACATCACATATTCAAATATATCTTAAATTTAAAATTTTTAATAGATTAGCACAAAAATTAGATGGTGACCCATACAAAAGGGCACAATATATATATATATATTGTAACCTCTGCTCTCTTTACTTGTTTACTTTATCATGTTTATGAATGCCCAGGCGCCAATTGTATACAAGATAGAATAAAATTTATCCTTGTAAATTGTTCTATGGCTTAGCTCAGTTGAGGTGATAGGATATAGTCTTTATATAGGATGCGAAAAAGAAATCAAACATTTATTAATAACAATTCTGTAACACTAATTTAATTATATGCCTCACATTTATTTACTTATAAAACTATTGCAAAATTATCAATTATCACCTTTATTATAGAATAGACAATAATGAAGACCGGGTACCTTTATATCTACATCACCATCTATTTCAAGCAAAGTAAAATATAATATTAGCACTGTAATATGGTGATTTATCATCTCCAGACAGATTAAATAAATTGACTTTTACTGGAAAATCTATATATTAAAGCTATGCTATGTTAACCATATATGTGTGTGTGGAAATGGAGAATTGAACATAAATAGTCAAGAAATTAATGTGGACTTTTAATTTATTAAAATATTTATTAAAAAAAATAAAAGACAAAAGAAATAATTATAATAAAAAAAATATTATTTATGCACCTTTCTAATCAATTATATTTCTTCTACAGAAAACCAAAATTGACTGACATTTAATATACAAATCATACATATTTTGAGTATGTGTGCTTTTATAATATCTTAAACATGATGTATTTTTAAAACATACTTTTATTAGCTTATTTATAAAACTTGGATGATGCCACAAATCAATCATCCTTTACATATTATAAAAACTTATCCAACACTTATCTGTTATAATCGGTGTAAATCATCAAACATTAACTATACTAAATAAAGAGAGGCAGGGAAAAACAATAACCAAACACTTATACCTATGTACTTGAGGGTTAAAGAATGTCTCCAAACTCAATCTAAATAATCTAATCATCCCTTGACTATTTCTACCTTTCTACATAAACAAATTTATAACAGACAAGGTTTTAATTATTTATTTTTTTAAATAAATTTCATTAACAAAATTGAAGCATAATAAATACAACACCTTTAAAATAATAATCTATAGCATCACACACACATCCGAGTATCTATAATCACCTATAATATAATTTCTAGATCATACAAAATAATAAATTATCATACTCTAATGATAATGAAATTACATTGTTTTGTTTTTTTTTTTTAAAAAAAAATTTGGATATACATTTATTATAAGTAATAACGAAAATACTCATCAATATCCCATCATTACATGTTAAGTTTTTTTAAAAGAAATTGAAAGTTGAATGTTGAAAGAAACATACATATTAGTTTTAAAGACAACAGTAAATTATAACATAAAGAAATGTCTTTCCATTGTTAAAGCGTAATTTGTTAAGAATGACAATAGTCTTTTTCTTTTTTATCCTATAATTCCATATAGGCATAATAAATGATATTTGCATGCATTGGAATTATTTTGTTATATACGTGCAAATAGTGAAGTTATATAATATAAAATTATCTTCTTGATACAAGAGTAGATAGATAAACTTTTTCATTTTAAATTTTGTTTTGTTGAATATTGATAGCAAATTCTTTAAATTGAAAATCAAAAGTTTAATTTTAGCATCTAATGAGAGAATTTGAGATAGCTTTATTTTACACAATTTTGTCATTTTAATATTATTCAGCTTTAACAATACTTTAAAATAAATCATAATAATTTAGCTTACATATCATCCAGGCATCTTAACGTTAGTAAATATGGACTATTACTTTGGCAGAAATTTGGAGGCTGGTATCCCTCTGGGGTGTTTATTTCCTCATTTTTTATATCATTCCAGGAGTATCATAGCAACAATTTTCCATAGGTGTATTCTTAGAATCCTTGCGGTATTTTTTATATAACATTCTTAGAGAGTTATTGAATCTTTTAGGTTTTTTTTTTACATCTTCCTTGGAGCTTTTGTTTTTTACTTTTTTCCAGTTTTAAACTCTATGTCTTTTTCCAACTCACACCCTCTGTGTTTTTTTATTACAATCAACTTTGGAAGTGTGCCAAAATTTTATTTACAAAATTTTAACAATACACTGTTTGAATAGAATAAAACATAATAATAATAATAATAATAATAATAATAATAATAATAATAATAATAATAATAATAATAATAATAATAATAATAATAATAATAATAATAATAATAATAATAATAATAATAATAATAATAATAATAATAATAAAATATTAAACATTAATTATTAATTTAGAAATGTTATTCACCCATTATAAAGATAATCTTTATCATTTTTAAACATAAGATTATGAACAATATATAATTAGTAAATAATAAATACAAAATAGGAAAGAAAATTCTAATTAATAATATAACTATATTTCTGTTCATTATGACATGGAAATTTTTCTACTACATAAAAACATCTCTGATGTTATTCATCCTCCTCTCCTACTTCCAAACATGTGTAATTCAAAATTCTACCAGTCAGTACACCCACTTAAAGTTTTAATTTTTTTAAATCCTAATTTATTTAGCAAATTACATCTCAATTCATTTTTCTCAGATAATTAACATTAGCCATTGTTAGCACAAATGTGAACTTCCCACATTTCTTCCTGGTGCCAACCTGGAAGGTTACAGTCCTTCCCCTTTATGAAAGAAAAATGAATTGAATAAGCAACAATCAACAATATTAATAGCACATCAAATTTTACTTTCAGATTATTCCACAATTAGAAAATTATGTTTGGCAAATAAACATAAAACAATAAAAACATTTAATGCTTTTACAAACACATGTTTCTATTATATTTTAGCAACATTAAATAAGCAAAAAAATAAATTCTATATTGAACAATATGTATAACTTTTATTTATCATGTCTTGCAGGGTATGGAATCAAACTGCGAGCATTATAGGTTACTTTAAACCTTGCTCTATTATTCTTTATTTCCTTTCTTCTGACAAGTTTATCTCTAAGTGACATTACCTCAATCTTCTTTAATCTAGTTTTTACCTTTCTAATTTCTTTTTCTTCATCAATAATCTTTCTAAGATAACTTATGTTAACCTTCTCTTTACTCATCTTTTTGAACTTTACTTTCAATTTCCTCATATGCTCATTGTGATTAATTATCTCTCTCATAAAATCTACTTTGGTTTTCTTCTTAATTTTATGTTTAAGCTTTACTTTGGCTTTGCCTAAATCCCTTTCTGGATTAATGACCTTTCTAAGAAAATTTAAATCAAACTTTTCGGTATTCTTAATTTTACATTTTACTTTCACTTTACTGACTTCTCTAGCATGACTAACACTTTCTGTTAAACATTTCATACTACATATTATGTGTTTAGTATCTCCATAAAATATTTTTTTGAAAACATTCACCTTCACCTTATGTTCTAAATAATCAAGAACACACTTTGGAATTATGTCTTCATTTTTATTTTTAAATTTATTACCTCTAATATCAGTAACATTAAGCAATTCATTCTCCAAAATTTCTAGATACTTCATATCTAAAGAGATTATTTCTGTCTTCATTAATTTATTAATTTCTTTCTCTCTATCAAGATTATTCTCCTTGAAATCTTTAAGCATGTCTATAACTTCATTTTTCTCTAATTTTGAATCCTGATTAACTATTTCTCTAAGTTCTTTGTATACATTTATTTCATCACTGGCTAAACTAACATTCTTATTAATCTGCATAACTTGGTCATTAATATTCTCTTGCAATTCTAGCATCATTTTGGGTATTTCTAACCTTGCTTCTAGCTTTGTCTCTAGTTTCACATCTAATTTTATCTCTGACATTTCTGATTTTATTTCAACTATAATCTCCTCTGATTTTTTTGACTCAATTTTATTTCTATTGCTATCTCTGATTCCTGACTTTTTACTCTCTCCTCCACAAGTTTCATCTGCCTAACTATACTATCTTTTATTTCTACCATGTCTGACTTCATTTCTACCATTTCTGATTTTATTTCTTTTAATTCTTCTTCTGTCTTATCTTGACCAGACTTCAGTTCTGCAAACATCTCTTCTGACTTTTTTCTATCTTCCTACTCATCTAGACTTTAGTTTCTTTAGTTCTGATTTCAATTCTACTAACATCTCTTCTGACCTTTTTTTATCTTTTATTCGACCTAACTCTAATTTTGTAAAAAACGATTTGGCCTAAATCGGCATATCATCATCCGTGGTTTTACAAATATTATCTCTCATCATACGAGACTCTCCATAGGACATATCTATAGCTTCATTTCCTGATTCCAGATCAGGGGACAATGCAGCCATGTCTGGAGATGGTGTTTCTTGAGACCCACCCAAACTATCATATAAGCTAAACTCTTCCATTTTATAATCTCTTAAAATTTATTAATACTACTTAAAGAAATCAAGGGTTACCTGATCCAACCTCCACCAAATCAATAATTGAAATTCACCACCACTAACTAAATGACATAGACTTTCCACAATTTTATTTTCCCATATAATGTTTGATTTACCACACACACACATGGATAAGAAGACATTAAGTTTTAATTAGATAACATTAATCTAAACATAGCTGAAATTATTAATTAAATTTTACATGATCCACTATAGTCATATCACAAACTACACCAATTCAAATAACTGATAAAAGACCAAAATAATTTAAACATATTCATTTATCTTTATGCTGTATTGGGTGCATCCAAATATTATAACTAGCATTTTAACCCAAAAGAAAAAAATATATAACCAAAATCAAATTAATGATGACATGCAATTACTATGACAACTGATATACAATTTTTACTTAAATATGGTAAATGCCAATCTTTGCATAAGAATGAACTATATATTCAAGTTAGATAATCATCCATCCTTCTAAAGATCCAACAGATACTGACAGCCAAAAAGAATTATTAGCAGTTCGCTATTTTGAAATAGATAAAAGAATTCCATCACTGCTCTCAAAACATACAATGCTCCATGAACACTCTGATGATCATCTCACTTTAACCACTGTAAGCTACCACAACCCATAATATTTTACTACAAACACTATCACAATGCCCTGCTTACATCCCAGTCTTAGGTGCTATTTATAAAATATTGTCTTGCTCATCTTTGGGAGTCTTAGAGACAAATATTACATATATATTAGAAAGAACTATGCCTTTCTCTCTCTGGAGTCTTAGCGGCAAAATCATGGCAGGACTACTGTTAACTGCTTCATGATAACTAACAACTGATATCATAATTTGGGTTGGATCAGTGAATGAGAACAATCAGTCATCAGTGACATGAATACACCATATACTTAAGACAATAACAAAAATTCTCCATCCATCTCCAAAACTTGAAACCCAACCAATAAAACTCCAACAATCAAGCAGTCTATCTAACTTTCAAAATTATAGACTTTCTATAACAGAAGTGTTCCAGATATGAACAACATTACTACTTTATAATTTAACACCATTTACTATAAGTTGTGATATTTATGTAGCTTTAAAATTTGAAACTAAGCTGTTTCATTGCTGTATTTATTCATTTCACATAAACAAAAAAAAATGTTTTTTTTTAACTATACATCTGACATTCATATATCTACTACACATCTTTCAGGTATTGGCTTATTTCAAACCTAATTGGCTTATTTCAAACCTTAGTTAATGCTCCATTTACCCCTAGATTCATTTTGTTAAACATTTCTATTAATCTTCCAGATTAATATAAACAAAACCTTGAATAAGAAAACTGCCAACTTGATTCTATTTTGGAACCAATTTTGCACTAACTGTATATTTAAAACAGGAATAAAGTAATTCTAATGGCACTGGATTACTTCTCATCGTAGGTATATGCCAATATATATATTTTTTTTTTTTTTTTTTTTTTTTTTTTTTTTTTTCAACAAAATATAAACACTCTACTAGATATGAGACTTAAGTAATCAAGATCATGTGATTAGACAGCCATTCAAACACTTGACAGTTGTGGCCTCTATGTATATATCAAGCCATCCACATTAGTCACCACTTAAAATAGTGTATAATATTCAATCTCCAATAAAAAACAAAATACATATATGAACAAAGATGTATCGATCACCAATCATTGTGCAGCCATTTACCCATAAATATATCAAGCATTTCACCCATAAGGCAAGCCACTTAACCCTATTAACCAACAAAAGATAAATATTCCACAGGATATGAGACTTAATTAAACAGGGCCCCACAATTGGACAGCCACTTAACCCTAGCAGTTGTGGTCTATATATATATATATATATATATATATATATATATATATATATATATATATATATATATATATATATATATATATATATATATATATATATATATACATCCACACGACCACACTGCCACTTAACCCACCCTGTAACCTCTGTTCTCTTCACTTGTTTACTTTATCATGTTTATGAATGCCCAGGCGCCAATTGTATACAAGATAGAATAAAATTTATCATTGTAAATTGTTCTATGGCTTAGCTCAGTTGCGGTTATAGGATATGAACTTTATATAGGATGCAAAAGAATAATCAAACATTTATTAATAACAATTCTGTAACACTAATTTAATCATATGCCTCACATTTATTTACTTATAAAACTATTGCAAAATTATCAATTATCACCTTTATTATAGAATAGACAATAATGAAGACCAGGTACCTTTATATCTACATCACTATCTATTACAAGCAAAGTAAAATATAATATTAGCACTGTAATATGGTGATTTATCATCTCCAGACAGATTAAATAAATCGACTTCTACTGGAAAATCTATATATATTAGGGCTATGCTATGTTAACAATATATATATATATATATATATATATATATATATATGTGTGTGTGTGTGTGTGTGTGTGTGTGTGTGTGTGTGTGTGTGGAAATGGAGAATCAAATTTTATATAGTCAAGCAATTCATTTGCACTTTTAATTCATTAAAATATTTATTAAAAAAAATAAAAGACAAAAGAAATAATTATAATAAAAAAATATTATTTATGCACCTTTCTAATCAATTATATTTCTTCTACAGTAAAAACAAAATTGACTGAGATTTAATATATGAATCATATATATTTCAGTATGTGTGCTATTATATCTTAAATATGATGTATTTTTAAAACATACTTTTATTTGCTTATTTATAAAACTTGGATGATGCCATAAATCAATCATATTTTATACATATTATAAAAATTTATACAACACTTATCTGTTATAATTGGTGTAAATCATCTGACATTAACTATACAAAATAAAGAAAGGCAGGGAAAAACAATAACCAAACACTTATACCTATATACTTGAGGGTTAAATAATATCTCCAAACTCAATCTAAATAATCTAATCATCTCTTGACTATTTCTACCTTCCTACATAAACAAATTTATAACAGACAAGGTTTTAATTATTTATTTTTTTAAATAAATTTCATTAACAAAATTGAAGCATAATAAATACAACACCTTTAAAATAATAATCTATAGCATCACACACACACATCCGAATATCTATAATCACCTATAATATAATTTCTACATCATACAAAATAATCAATTATCATACTCTAATGATAATGAAATTACATTGTTTTTTTGTTTTTTTTTTAAAGAAAAAAAAATGGATATACATTTATTATAAGTAATAACGAAAATACTCATCAATATCCCATCATTACATGTTAAGTTTTTTTTTAAAAAAATTGAAAGTTGAATGTTGAAAGAAACATACATATTAGTTTTAAAGACAACAGTAAATTATAACATAAAAAAATGTCTATCCATTGTTAAAGCGTAATTTGTTAAGAATGACAATAGTCTTTTTCTTTTTTATCCTAGAATTCCATATAGGCATAATAAATGATATTTGCATGCATTGGAATTATTTTGTTATATATAGGCGAATAGCATAGTTATACAATATAAAATTATCTTCTTGATACAAGATTAGGTAGATAAACTTTTTCATTTTAAATTTTGTTTTGTAGAATATTGATAGCAATTTCTTTAAATTGAAAATCGAGTGTTTAATTCTAGTGTCTAATGAGAGAATTTGAGATAGCTTTATTTTACACAATTTTGTCATTTTAATATTATTCAGATTTAGCAATACTTTAAAATAAATCATAATAATTTAGCTTACATATCATCCGGGCATCTTAAAGGTAGTAAATATGGACGATTTCTTTGGCAAAAATTTGGAGGCTGGTATCCCTCTGGGGGGGGGGGTGTTTATTTCCTCATTTTTTATATCATTCCTGTAGTATCATAACAAAAATTTTCCATAGGTGTATTCTTAGAATCCTTGCAATGTTTTTTTATATAATTTTCTTAGAGAGTTATTGAATCTTTTAAGTTTTTTTTTTTTACATCTTCCTTGGAGCTTTTTTTACTTTCCTTCCAAAATTAATAATAAGGCCAGGTCATGGAGAATTAAATAGCCCAAAAATTACTTTTAGAAACCAAATAAATTGTTATATGACCAGTATATGTGATTAGAGGCCCACCAAAGATAGCATATTGATGCTGCCATAATATGTTGCTTCCTACTGAGCTAAGATGAGAATTCAACAGGATGTTCCAAGGATGGCATAATGATGAAAACCAGGGAACAGGGGAGATCATTGATGTAGCCAAAAAAAAAAAACCTATATAGAAACAATTTTCGAGGGTATTGAAATTATGAATGAGGTAGAGGACACTTCAAAGAAAAAAAAATTCAACAAGATTTTAACTGAATAGAGAATCTGATGAACGAAACAACAAACCTGGAAAGATTTTATGTTGGTTGCCTCTTTGGATGAAAGAGTGAAGAGGGTGTTACTAAAAATAAGGTAGTTTTAATGGAAGTGCTTTTAACAGACATTGGAAGGGAGGACACTGAACCTCAACCAATTAAAATAAGGTTGCAACCTTATGAGACTATGTTGGTGAAGACAAATGCTAACTGGAAAAATACTCAAGGTAAATTAAATAAAGCATATAATAAAAAAATGGCAATAATTTTCATTATCAGAATATGACTGTGTATAGAATTCACAAGATGTTATGATTACAAGTTCTTCAGGGGAAATATTACTCATAGTCAAAGTGTTACTCTAGCAGATTTGGGTAAGGGTGAAAAAAGTATCGATAAAATGTTGCTCTCAAATCTACTTCAGACCAATCCATCTCAAAATGATGATACCAGTTTAGTACTTTTTAATGGAGTGCCTGTATCCATCATAAAAAATGTGATTGATATAACAATATCTCTTGTTTTGGATGAATATTCTAAACTTATAATTGAAAATTCAGAGTTATATTGTCACAATATTTGTAAAGATTTTCATTGGAGAAGTGTTGATGAAGGATTGATAAAGACATCAAAATTAAAGTTTGTGTATAGCAGAAATGGTGAGATTTCCATTTATAATGATGATGAATGGCCTCCTGATATGTAGATCAAGCAAGTGGACAGGTCTTCAGATATGATCAATAATACTTATTTTCATAATTCTGATAATCATTTATTTATGATATATTATCATAAGAAAATTAATGAGAAGCTGAACTCATTAGACAGAGAAGGTAAAATCTCTTTTAGGGCATGAACCTATTCTGGAAAAGATAATGTGTTAAAAGATATAGAAAAATTGTCAATTCCCAAAGTGAACACATTATATTGGATACTGTTATATCAAAAAACGTTATAGAAATTCTTTTCACGCAAAATACTTTTAATAAAGACTGATCTGATAATGTATCAAAGCATAGTGTTGTAACTATTTTTTATATTTTAGTAAGAGACCTAGAGAGACATATCTATGATCCAGAAGAACAATGAATAAAAGCAACTATTAATATGAGGAAACTAAAAACATATGTGTCTCCAGACCAAGTATAATAAAAACGGAAAAAAAGGCAGACAGACAAATTGTTGCAGAAATCAATTAAATAAAAAAAAAAACATAATAAAGTCCAACAAATGAAAGGTTAGATTAGATTATAGTAAATTAGTTATAGAGTTTTATTTTGGAATAGTGTCACATCGTCACCCATTGCTCTACTTGCCACCAACAGACCTGAAGTATAAATTTTGTTTTCATCATTGTAAGTCGTATGTATGGAGCAGTCACTCTGTAGTCAGTGAGCTTTGTGTTTCTCTTCCAAAAAATAACAATCTACAAGGGTTCAAACCCATAATTATATTTAATGTATTAACAGTTTCATCACTTAATATGTGACATTCTATTATGATGGTATGCACCCTCTCAATAAGATAAGTTAAGGCAGTCACATCTCACAATAGTCAGATTTAAGGTTTTCAAATAGGATGCCTTGAATGATGTGATTTAATTTTGATATAAAACTATATCTGTTCCAAATAAATAATTTATTATTAATAAATTATTAAATTTAAACCATATCAAATCAATTTTCACCTTTACCATATGCTCAGATTTTGAATTCAGGTAAGATTAACAATTGACTCTCTTCAAGGTTTTCTATCATTGTACTAGAGTAATAATAATAATAAATCTCACTAACTCATTAAAATGGGTTTCATGAAGTTAATATAATAATCAATAAATATTATTATATTAAATGTTTGTTCTTATCTTATAAAATCAAATAAGTAATAAATAAAATTGAAGACTTCATTTTGTTTAATATAAAACATAATAATTATTTATTTAACAAATAAATAACTTAAACTTGATATTATATAAGAATTATTTATATATCTACTACCTTATTTTAAAACTATAAATATATGCTATTGACCCATGGTAGATATATTTTTTTAACTTACAACACCACATGATTTTATTACTTATATAAAATATAAGTATCTAAATATTAAGACCACTTTATTAACATGATTATATAATAATTAGATTATATAAATAATAATCCAATTATTTGTATATAATGTTTTCATTGTTAAAATGATTGTATGTAATTTATGTTTATTAATATAAAATTATATTTCATATCAATGTTAGTCATTTATCCACTTATCATACACAATGTTTATTAGACTATTTGTATTAGTACAAACAAACTAGTGTCATGTCATAAAAAATAATAGTATGTGAATTGAAAAAATAATTTAATTTCTTACTTCTAACTTCATGTTATCCCTTTATATTTTTACATGCCTTTTCCATATTAATATTTCTTAACCTATATATAAATTTTATTAAGTGTAAATAAAAATAAAAATATTTTAAATTATTAATCTTTTATTTTTATTAATTTCTTTAATGAAATGAATTCAATAATAAAGAAAATGAGATTAATGATTCCCAATTATATTTTTTAAAAATGAAATGGTATTTATAAAAGTTAATGCAATAGTCCTAAATGTTCCTGAAATTCGCGAATGAAAATCCTTAATCTTTAAGTTGTTATGCATTGAGGAAGATAATATGAGATCTGAAGTTGACATTAAATTTCCTCCCTACATGTAAGCATCTTCTTTTATATCCAGTTCTTTTATTAACAATTATAATTCTATTTTAAACATATAGCTTCTATATAACCTTAAATACATTGGGAAAACTTGTTATTCACACACACACACACACACACACACACACACACATATATATATATATATATATATATATATATATATATATATATATATATATATATATATATATATATATATATATATATATATATATATATATATATCTAGACTAGGAAGTTTTATATATCCTACAATAAATTGGTGTTCTACTCACTTTGCAATTTTCTTATAATGTAAAATACATTAATTTAATTTAGTTGAAGTTTTTATTATATAAACGTTTTTTTTAAATGGTATTTACATTGAGAACTCCAACTAAAATGATCTTTATAGAATACGAAAATATATTCAAATTAAGTAATAAGGTTTTGTGAGGATATAGCTGAAAGAATAGAATCTTTGTCAAGCATTGATGATTGAGAGTTCAATGACAGCAGCTTTACAAGCAGTTGTCCTGGGTTATTGGGTTCACTTCTCAGCTGATGCTATGAAACATGAGTAAAAAAGAATAAAATCTTTTAATTTTTTAAAAATAAATTTTTGATTTATATATATATATATATATATATATATATATGGTTGCATGATATATATATATATATATATATATATATATATGGTTGCATGAGATTGCTGAAGCATATATTATATATTGTTACATTACACTTCATTATTAAATCATTAACTTAATTTCATTTCTTTTAATTAGATAAACTGCATGTGAACTTAGATATCATCACAATGTCAATTGTCTTTTCTCAACAATGATTTTTCATTTTAAAGAATGAAAAATACTAATTTACTAAATTACATATTTATTTTTATAAATATAATAGGAATACAAATATAATGTATACATATTGATTATGTATGTATGTGTGAGTATATATATATATATATTCCTACATTATATATATATATATATATATATAATATTGTGATTCAATGTCTGTATTTTTAAAGCAATACACGTAATAATATAACTGAATATTTGTAAACATTGTATTTACAAATATTCAGTTATAATATATATATATATACAAATATTCAGTTATATATATATATATATATATATATATATATATATATATATATATATATATATATATATATATATATATATATATATATATATATATATATATATATATATATATATAATTTTGATATTTTGATACATTTGAATAGTGTGGTAATCCCTTTAATCATGAATAGTTTGTCATTTTGTAAAAAAATATTTCCATTTAATTTCATTTTGTAAGAAAATAAAAGATATAAATAAAGGGACAGGTTCAAATTAATCCATTGTGAAGTTTTGCTTCACTAAATAAATATTTTAAAAAGCTGGACTTTCATTAATTGAAATATTGTTTTCTTATCAAAGTTTTTTTTTAAATTTTAACTAAAAATATTTTGTTAATGAAATATTTTTATTTTATTTATTTTAACCTTTAAATTCTTTCAAGCTGGAATGTGATTTGAACCTTATCATTTTCTTATATCTTACTTTTAATTAAGAATGGACTGAAATAGAATTATTAATTGTCTTATCTTCCTCTGGGGAAATAAACCAAAGCTTTTCTGTCTTAGTTCGAAAAGTTATAGAGTAGATTGGGGGATAGGCTTTTCTTTTCTATCTTTGCTCAGTCAGTTTTTCATTCCATTTTTCGCAACAAGAACAATAAGGAAAAAAAATATAGCATGATGAAGAATGTCAGTTGGGTAGGAACCCAAACCATCTTTTCCCATGCCTCATGGAGCTGTTTCTGGAATGCTGCCACAAAGCTCCTGCCATGGAAGAATGCTGCCACTGATGATGAAGAAGTCGTGACCATGAATGCTGACAACTAAGATGATCCTCATGAACTGAATCTCAGAGAATAAACACCTAGCCTCTGACCCATAGTATGCCAATGTATCTATGTAAATTTTTCCATGCTTATATTCTATACTAATTAATATCTTTTTATATATTTATACATATTTGCTGGTAAGACCTCTCTATATTATGTAATATATTCTTTATAATATTAACTCTGATTTGACTTTTATGCTATTTTTATAAGTCTGGGCATTTTGTTTAATAATAGTATATAATATCTTCTATGAAATTTTAAAGTTTTATTTTATTATTATGCCAATTTAGCTCAACCTCACTAGTTTGATATATAATTGTTTTTTTTTTTTTAAAAAAAAAAAGTAAAATAAATTATAATGATAAGAATTTATTTATCATTCAAACCCTATAAATATTTAATATTTACTATGCTCAAATGGACTTGTGGGGTTGATCATTCTAAAACTTTCTTGTTTATTTTTTTTTATTTTGTTCATGAAAGATTGAAATAAAGAATGAAGTGAAATGGGCCAAACAATTGAAATTTTTAATTTTGCTTAAAGCATATATGGGAAAGTATAACTGACTAATTAATTAAATAATGAAATAAATGTCTCATTTGATATTTGCAGCCTGATCCAATATTATACATATTATTATGTAGTGGATTAAACCATATAAAGTTATAATACTAATCATCAGTTTTATTTTAATAAGTATATTGTACTGCTGGCATAGCTTAACATTTCTTTGGTATTTCAAATGCTTTGTCATTCGGGAACCTTCGAGAAACAGAAGTTTTTCCTTCCTCTTATAAATTCTTTGTAATCAGGGATTCTACTCCTTGTGGAATGTGAGGCTAAGGTCTGGGATCCCCTATGGGAGATACCATGCACCAGCTCTCATATCAGCAAACCTCCCTCAACCTTAGTACTGCTTTGCCATATGTGCAAAGTTATACTGTCTTCATAAAAAAATTGTCAAATGATAAAGATATTCTTTGGCCCTCTGGGCTTTATTATATGTATATGTTTAACCTTTCTATGATAGCAGTACCAATATTAATTAATTAAATTGTTTGTGCCTACTGCCTCCAAGTAAGTCATAATGGTATGAAAACTGTGAATCATGCTTAGAGAAGTGTTTTACAAATTCTTATAGTGTGCTTGGTTTATAGTACCCTCTTTAAATAAATGAATCATTTCCATATACATGTATATTTTTCACTGCATAATAATCATTAAAAACAAAACAAAAATAATTATTATTTGTGATATAAACAAACTAGGTTTATAATTTTGACTGTATGGCTCATACTAATTGATCTTTCATATCTTGTGTAAAGAAAATTTATTTTGGCAAAGTGAATTTCCACACATGACCTAAAGGAATATATTGTACAACTCCTAATAAAAAGTCAAAGATTATTCAGTGTTAAAGTAATAAAGATAAACCTATCTAAAGTGAAATTTATATATATAGATATACATTTTTTATGCTCAATTAATATTAAAATTTATTAAAAATCCAATCCAGAGTCCAAATCTTTATTTTGGTTAATTATTTAAATAAAAAAGTTTTCCTATATTAATATACTATGTTAATTTTTCTTTCTTATTCAGAGATCCACCCTCAACAGCCCTAATTCGAGCCTCATGTCTCTTCAATGATGTACTAACTAGACCACCACAAAAATAATATTAAAACACAACCAAAGGTTTCATTGCTACAAGCAGACTTCTCAAGTGTAAATAACTGCAAAAACTATACAAAATATATATATATATATATATATATATATATATATATATATATATATATATATATATATATATATATATATATATATATATATATATATATATATATATATATATATATATATATATATAACCATTACCCACCAATCCATTCACTTCCCATCCATTCTTAATATTAAAAGAACTCTTAAATAAGTTAATTGCTTCAGAATAATAAATTTTCAATAATAAAGATTCTTTAATTCTTCTTTTGATTTCATTTTTCTCAAAGAAGACAACCTTAGTTTCATCAAAATTAATAGTGTGGCCTGTATCTTTTTCATGGACATACAAAGCAGAAGTAAAAGAAAGTTGGTATTCAATTGATTTTGAATAAAAGTTTAAAAAGGAAAGAAAAATTTGTGGTTAATCTTGCTGAGGTTAGACATCTTAAGAATAGGTTAATTGCTAATGATGTAATCATTTCTCATGAAGACAAAGCTGGTAGGTTTGTCATTATGAAAGGAGATGAATTCAAAGAGAAAATGGATAGGGAATTAAATAATGGTAAATATATGTTTTTATATAAAGATCCAGGTAATTTGATTAAAAGAAAAATGAAAGGTATTATGAAGAAAATGGTTAATTTAAAAAATTTTAATAAAGTAGATTATTGAAAATGCTATGCAAATGATTTCATATCCGCTAAGATGTTTGTGAATATTAAGACTCATAAAGATGGTTTTCCTTTAAGATTTAATTTTGATTTTACAGGTAATGTTGTAGAGGGTATTTCTAGATTCTTGAATAATTTTTTAAAACAATTTGTTGATTTTGGTCATTACACCGTTTCTTCTTCTTTTGAGGCTTTTGATAAGATTAATAAGTTTAAAATGGAAAGTAATTGGGTATTTGGAAATTTAGATATTGAAAATATGTATCAGTCTGTTAGTAGGTTAAGCTGTATTGATGTTCTTATGTCTGTTTTGATTAAGAAAAGTGCTTTATCAAAAAATAATATTAAGGTAATTAAATATTTGCTTTTGTTATTGAAAGATTATATGTACACCTGGATCTCATTTTACGCGGAGTTATTTAACACGATTTTGAAGTTACTCAATTCATGTTTCACTGGAAGTCGATTTCCGAAATTGCGCTATTATTGTAAATAATAAATTTTGCTCACTTATGTTATATTTAAAGTAATAGCACATTATTGGAATTCGACTTTCATCTTAGTATTTCAATATTTTCAGTGCTTTATAATAGTAAGATTTTATGCAATAATGAAATTAAAATCATGATTTCCACATTTTATGTATACACATATTAAATTTTACAAGATTATAATGTAAACTTTTTCAAACATTGTGCGTGTTAATTTTGCATTTTAAATCACATTATGTTTTTGCTTTTTAAAAAAGAATGTAATCAATTATTATTTTCTTATTAATGATACTAATCATTAATGTGCTTTTAAATTCCAATGAGAGCTAAATGATTGTATGTCTGGATATCGCGAGCTTCGTAAACAATTAATAAAATCATTGTCCAAAAGATTAATTACTAATTATGTTGTCACCAGATAATCATAATAATTAAAATGTGTATAAAAATGTAAATTACTGTACCGTAAATTATGCATAAAAATATATTATTTTGAATAAAATTAAATATTATAGTTAAAAAAAGTTTGTCTTGTATCAATTTTTTTCAAATTTGAAATTTTTTATTAGTCATATTTTAGTTCCGTAGTTTTTTTTTTTTGCATGAATTGTAAAATAATTTTATGTTGGTGCTTTGCTTTTACGCGAATTTGAAAAATCACAGACCACATCCCCCCTTTTTCACTGTATTTTATGTCTATTTTTGTGCAATTTTGTTTGCACGTGTTTTCTGAGGAAACTATCTATCGCATAAAACGAGACCGAGGTGCATTTTATTTATAAAGGTAATTTTTATAAGATTAGGGAAGGGTGGGTAATAAGTTATATTATTACTCCTTTAGTATGCTCAGATTATATTAATTATATGGAAGAGGAAATTATTATTAAAAACAATTGTTTATATGTAAAGTTATTTGTCAGATATGTTGATGATTGTTTATTTGTAGTTGAGAATGATAAATTGAAGGACTTCGTAAATGAGTTTAATTGTTTTGATCCTTCTATAAAATTTGTGTTAGAAGGAGGGAGGTTAGATTTTAGTAAGTTAAAATTTTTAGATCTTTTGGTGATTAGAAATGTAGCGACTAATTGTTTACTATGCAAACATCTAGTTAAAAGTAGAAAATTAAGATCAATAATTAAACTTGATAGCTATCAGTCTGTATCTCATAAAGTAGCTTATTTAGGAACTATTGTCATAGGAATAATAAATTAAATAATTCTAGTAGGGTAGCTTTGTTTCAGAAATGTCAATTTTATAAAGATTACCTGAGGGTTGGTTACTCTGATAAATTTGTTAAAAGTATTTTATTTAATAGTAATATTTGTAAGGATGTAAAAGATAAAGAAAAATATGATTTTATTTCTTTGCTATTTAAATTGTCTTCTTATAAAATTGTATGTAGAAATAGTAAATTGTTTGGAAATAAGAAAATTGTTTGGAAAGGGGTATTACATTGAATAATTTATTAAATAATACAAAATAAATTTTTGATAGAAAGACTATTCCTGGTGTAGTATATTTTATCCCTTGTTTATTGTAAGAAGGTCTCAATAGGTCAGAGTAGTTTAAGTTTAAATGAAAGGATAAAGTTTCATAAACATAGAGTTAAAAATAGATATCTTAGTTCTGCTTTGTATGTCCATGAAAAAGATACAGGTCATGATATTAATTTTGCTGAAGCTAAGGTTGTCTTCTTTGAGAGAAATGAAACCATAAGAAGAATTAAAGAGTCTTTATTATTGAAACGTTATTATTCTGAAGCAATTAACTTATTTAAGAGTTTTTTTAATATTAAGGGTGGATGAGAAGTGAATGGATTTGTGTGTAATGGCTAATATTATATATGTATTGTATAGTTTTTGTAGTTCTTTACACTTTAGAAGTCTGCATGTATCAGTGAAACCTTTGGCTGTGTTTTAATATTTTTTTATGCTGGTCTAGTTGAATTTTGGATTTTGGATAATTTTAATTATATATATAT
This sequence comes from Epiperipatus broadwayi, assembly GCA_028023455.1. Lineage (NCBI taxonomy): Eukaryota > Metazoa > Onychophora > Udeonychophora > Euonychophora > Peripatidae > Epiperipatus > Epiperipatus broadwayi. The sequence goes on along the minus strand of JAQFVV010000046.1, from coordinate 6,800,312 downwards.
ATATATATATATATATATAATTATATATATATCCATTATAATTAGTATATATATATATATATATACTAATTATAATGAAAATATATATAATTCCAAGAACTAATAAAATAATGAATACAGTAAGCATTTTTTAAAAAATATCATCTATAATTTAAAAAGAAGTACTTTCAACAATCTAAGTTGTCATTATCAACTATATTCAAATTCTATTACAAAAATTGGTGCTTGTCTTATAGATAAAGGTGCCATTCGATGGTGCCATTTTGATGCTACAACTATAAAATATGACTATTCCTGAGGCATTGATTATAATAATTTTGCTGTGCTTTTTTGTAATGTGAAAATAAAAACAAAACAAAATTGACTTTTTTAAATATTATTTTTTTACTAACGTATACAATTTAAATGATAATAATAAATGTAAACTGAAATCAACTAATTACAATTTGATTCATGTTTTTTATTTTGCTTTATTAGATAAATCAATTTTCAATCATATATTTTTCTACTTGTGTTATGGCTTTTCTTTATCAATTTTCTATCAGATATTTTTTTACTTGTGTTACGACTTTTTTTTGTTGTTGTTTAAAAAATAATAATCGTAATAAATAGTTACATTTCTTAGTCTATTTTTTATTTTTTTGGTCTTCATTTTCCTTTTTTTTTTTTTTTTACAGACAAAGAGATATTACAGCTATTTTTTACTTCAAATAGAATGATAATAAAAAGTAAAGGTTGTTAGGGATAGGTTTAGGGTCAGTTTTAGGGTTATTTTTAGGATTAGGTTTAGGGTTAGTTTTAAGGTTAGGTTTAGGGTTAGTTTTAGGGTTAGGTTTGAGGTTAGTTTTAAAGTTAGTTTTAGGGTTAGGTTTAGTTTTAGGGTTAGTGTTCTGTTGTTTGTAATGCTAAAATAAAAAAAAATTTGAAAATTGTAACCATAGGTGGGTAAAAGAAAGAAACTCAAACTTTTTTTAACAACAACAAACACATATAAATGTCTTCTTTACTTATTAACCATGTTTATAATATTTGCTTTTTATGAAATTTACAAAAAAAATGTGCATATTTGTACTATTCTTACTGGATATTTTTTGTTACCGCTCTTTTTTAGTTAAAAAATAAACCCACGGTAGAATGTTCTTTGTCTCGTAGAATGTTACGAATAGTACGTTACTTGACGCATTACCTAATTGCAACTCACTAAAAACATAGACCTTGACAACATTTTTCCAATTACAATTTCAATACAGCATGTTGTAAAAAGTCTTATAATTATTACTTTACAAAATCTGAACATTTCAATACTTTAAAATAAATAAAAAATCCAATGAAAACAACATTTCCATCCAATTCAAAAAAACACACCCTCTCCACAAGCCATAACTATTTTATAAACTGTGTGAATTCTGAAAATGTATTTGCTGCGATGCAACATACATGCTGTACTGCAACACAACATAGCAACTTGCAATCTGTAGCACAACAAAAAAGTTGTATATATAGAAAACACGGGTTCGAAAGTGTCGGCCATGGAAACGGCATTTTTATATGTTTTAGTGCCAAAACAGTACCATAGAGCAGCGTCTTTAGCTATAAAATGAGTACCCAAAAATCATTGTAAATGTATACAAAACAATTATTTCATAAATCAATTTTTCAACAAATCATTAATTTTTATATTAGCAGCTTCTTTGTTTATTAAATGCTGCTTTCCATATGTTATTAAGAAAACTTCCCTAATTTTACATCTATTATTATTTCCTTCAATATATATATATATATATATATATATATATATATATATATATATATATATATAATCTTAACTTAATTAAAATCAAAATGAAAAACATAATTACATGTCACATTATGACCAAAAATACTGAAGATGATACATCATCATTTACAATACTTGCTTGTCTTGACTTTTGTACTCATACAACAATAAATACTCCTGTGAGATCTTCCTCAATGTATACTGAGACTCATGTATATATGCTTTCCCAAAACACAAATCTATTTATATATCACACAACTTTGATTAAAAATACTACACCTATTTTTTGAATTATTTATCCATCTATTTAAATTTGGAGTAGTATAAAATGCAACTTTACATATACTTTTATAAATTTGTTTTATAAATTTCACTTTTTCAATATAAATAAATATTGATATCCAAGAATATTTTGTTTTATCAATATATTTAGCACTTAAAATCTTTTATTTTTTTATTAAAATTACTAACAATATTATAAATGAATTTATGATTATAGCCAATAATTAATAAATCCATGATAAATACATTTCTATTACTTATTTTATTAGAATTATATTTACACAATACCATTTACTTGTAAAGAACAATTGAAATTTGTAAAACAAATTTATAAAAAATAATTGTAAAGTAGCATTTTATACTACTCCAAATTTAAGTGGATTGATAAATAATTCAAAAAAATAGATATAGTATTTTAAATCAGTGTTGTGTGATATATAAATGGATTTGTTTTTGTGGAAAAGCATATACAGGTAAATTTGAGTATACATTTGAGAAGAAATCAAAAGATAATTAATTGTTGTATAAATGAGTATAAATATCAAGACAAGTGAGTGTTATAAATGATGACATATCACCTTCAGAATTTGTTGATTATAATGTTACATGTAATTATGTTTTTAATTTTGATATTAATAAAGTTAACATTGTATGTATTGAAAGAAATAATAATAAACATAAAATTAGGGAAGTTATGTTAATAAAATATGGAAAGCAGCATTTGATAAATAGACAAGCTGCTAATATAAAAATTAATGAATTGTGGGAAAATTGATTGACAACATAATTTTTTTGTATACATTTATAATGATTTTTGTAAGAGAATTTGAATATAGTGGATAATGATAACTTGAGTTGTTGAAATGCTTCTATTTAAATTTTAGATGATATATTTTTAAATTTTTGTTAAATATATTAATTATTGTATTGGTTTCTGGAATTATATATATATATATATATATATATATATATATATATATATATATATATATATATATATATATATATATATATATATATATATATATAAAATATATATATATATATATATATATATATGATGAGGCTTTTTGTATTTTTTTGTAGAAACGTGTTCTTCTGTGTCTGATATAAATAATATAATTTATACTCCATCACCTCCACGAATAAATGAAAAAATATGTATGTTGCCAAACACAACTCTTCATCCTAACCATTTCATAGAAACTCTAATGCTGTCTGTTGAAATAAACACAAAGACTTTTGATGTTTATGAATTTAAAAAGGAGAAACCTCAAGACAAAGGTGTGACAAAATTTTATCCTCCATGGTCAGATAATTTGAAGGTGTCTGCTTCAGAAAAGGAATATGAAGTATGTTTTGCAAAATTAGACATTCCAATTGCTAATTATTTATTTGCTTTCATAATATATACACAAACACCAGATGGTTCTGGTGATATTTACACACCTTTCATCAATTTTGCAATAAAAGAAGGTAGGTAATATTAATTATATTATGTAATCAGTTTAAAAATCTATTCATTTTATATAAAAAATACTTTAATAATTGGGTTGAAAACAAAGTGCATATAATTCTGTGTATTTATTAATTTCTAATAATTGGTCATTTGCAGATATTTCACAATGCTAAATGGTTTTTCTAGGGAAAAAATGTTTTTTTACAAAATTTAAATATCAAAATTACTGTAGATTAATTTATTCATCCTTTGGTAATATTACTGCAAACCATATATTTTATATTAAAGATTAATGTTTTCATTTACTATTGGTATGGAATAAATAAAAAATGTAATGCTTAACATAATTATCATCAGTTTCACTTTTATTAATAAGTGTTTTTTAAAAAATAATTTGATATATATTTACATTTGAAATTTTTTTATTAATACATCATTCTTGCACAAACATCCATTTTTCTGAAGTTTGACAATTCTATCACGAAATGAAGGTTTCATAACGACTTACTATGGAAAGTATAAACTTTGTTATTCAATATGAACTTTAGATAAATTAAACTTTTAATTTGTAACCTATAAGTAACTTCTGAATAAACTTTTATCTACCAAGAAAATGAACTCTAAATTAATCATTAATATTCCTCTTCTACATACAATGTTTGCTATCACTCATTTCCATTTCCGATAACTAAATTATTAAATAGAAAGTTTGGTGTAGAAAGCTGAATATATTTGTTAAGTTTACATTAGGTAATGTGGTGTTAATTTTGAACAATTTATTTCGTAGTTGAATCTATGCTAGTGGGAGGGATGCATGGCTTGGTATGTCAATGTTATTGAAGCATGTTAGCATACAGAGCTTAGTACCCAACTGAATACATGGCTCAAAAAGTGTAGCCATCAAATTGTTATAGGTGATAGGGTATTGACATACAATTTGATCATTTACACCTTAATAATTGGAACTATAGGTTGGCAATGACCATTCTATCTCCATTGGAGCATTTCATTTTCTTAATATTTTATATATGATTTCTTCTTCAGACAGATGCATATTCCTGTATAAGACCAGGATGACTTCTTTAATAATATCATGGTACATATGTATATTCCATTTGGCATGGTTTTATGCTAACATCTTCTAATTGCATTGGTTACAACTCAGTTTCAGGAAGCTAGCACCGATTAACTGTGAACTTTTTAGTCTGAGGTTAAACGATTTGAAAGTCTTGTAAATGCATATTCTATGCAATCTGTTTATGCTTAAAATATTAAATTATATAAAAAATTTCATCTGTGCATTGTAAAATAAATATGATTTAAATCTATTTATCAGTGATAATGTAATTATCAAATTTGTTTCTATATATATTTTAATAGGATATTTATATATGTTACATTTAATTTATTTTTTGTAGATATCTAATAATATCAAGTTAAATGTAGGGATGTTCAAAATGCACAAATAATGAGTTATTAATTTATTAATATGTTTCATTTAAATATTGAAAATAAAATTAGCTTAAAGAATTTATAGAATCGACACAAATATTCTAATCTTAAAATAAAACAATAATAAAAACATTTTAATCTCAAAATAATGAAGACAGATTTTTAACAAAAATAAAATTACAAACAGGTCCTTAATGCAAAATGACTATTAAAAAGATTACTATGAAATAGATAAGAGTCAAGAGATAGAAACAAAAGACTTGCTTTTTCTGCCCAAGATATATGCACAGACCACAGAGGAAAAAATATACTTAACCACAGAACCAATGAATCAATGATATATATATATATATATATATATATATATCTATATGACATATTTCATATATATATATATATATATATGAAATATGTCATATAGAAGCTAGCATTCCAAGATAAGACACTTCAGGACTATAAAAGGAAAAATTCAAATGAAATAATTAATTAGAAGATTAGAATTTTTGAATTCATTTGTCTTTGCTGAAAAGAAAAAAAACTTAAGAGTTATTATCGTTATTACCAAAGATTTAATCTGTTCAATCATGCTTCCCTTGGCTCAGCTGGTTGAAAACAGCTTTCATTTCCACGTATCCCAGGATCGAACCACTGAAACCGTCTTCATAAATCATCATCATCTGCAAGAAATGGCCCTTGAATATACTTAGATCATCATCATGAAGGACCAGGAGAAATAAAAGTATAAATTATAAATGATAGAAATGAACTATAAACTTTCTTTAATTTAAAATCTCCAAACATTATTTTTCTTTAAATATTAACTATAGACTTTCTTTGCTGATCAAATCTGAACTTTATTTTATAAACATTGAAATTTTAAAAGTCTAATCTAAAAGCTAAATGTAATCTTTTTAAAAAATGTATTATATTTTTTCATTTATGCTTAGTATACTATCTGTTTATAATAGGTTGAGAGTTTGCGATTGCAAACAAATTTGAAGATAAGATAAACACATATTATTTGTGCATTATTGGAAATTAAAAATAGGACAAATGCTTTATTTGATTTTTAAAGAAGTTACATACAAATGTGACTTTAAAAGAAGTTAATACATGAAACTAAATATTTTTTTTTAAAAAATTCAATTAGTAAATTGACTTAAATATAAGTTGGGTGTTGATGGCTGCTTAGACTCATTTAAGTATATGTTAGTTTAAAGGGTTTTGATTTCAGATTATTTGTTTCATAGTTGTGTCAATGCTAATGAAGAGATATATGAATGTTTATATCAATGTAGTGTGAAGTATGTTAGCATACAGGGTAACATGCACAACTAAATGCATAATCCCAAAGATGTAGTCATGGCATTGAAAAAAATGTGTTCTTCACATGACATTGACTGCTTTTAACACTATGGATAGGGACTATAAGTCAGCAAAATAGACCACTCTCCCATCCATACTTAGCATTTAACTTTATTATTTTATATACATGATTCCATTGTTAGACATACACACATTCCTGTATTAGATGAGGATCATGTACTTTAAAAATATTATGCTGCAGATACTCCTATCAGCATGATTTTATGGTAACGTGTTCTCATTGGATTGGTTGCATATATATATATATATATATATATATATATATATATATATATATATATATATATATATATATATATATATATATATATATATATATCAGGAAACGAGGGTTGTTGTGGCTGCAGACTTATACCCTGGAAAAAAAATGTTTTGAAAATGTTTTAAGTGTGTAGTCTAGATAGCCTATCTATGTTCAACATTCTAAAATTAAAAATTACAGTAAAAAACAATAATGAAACCTAAAGCATTATTTCTAGAAATATATATTTTAAATTTGTTGTTATATATACATAAATAAAATATTTTGTGTTATTAGTACTGGAAGTGATCTACTTTATTTATTTTTTAATCTGTATAAAAAATTAGTTTGATAAATATGTGTAAACCTCTGCTACTCCATGAGCTGGTGGAAAGGGCTAACAGTCAATAAAATTAAAGTTGGATTTTTAACTTGCGTATCTGGCTACCATATAATTTTTTCCACCTTACAATGGCCTGGTGATGCCCTGTATGGCAGATACGGGAAAACCTAATACTTTCCCCGACCATTATAATATATATATATATATATATATATATATATATATATATATATCATCGACAACCATTATCAAAACACTGCAGGATGAAGGTCTCTCCAAGTTCCAGCCATCTTTTCCTATCTTTAGCGTCTTTTCTCAACATCACTCCTGCAAACTTTCTTATTTCATCCATCCATCTCACATGTGGTCTATTTCTGGGTATTTTACAATCACTTGAAATCCAGTTTAAAATTTTAATTGTCCATCTATTATCATCTCTTCTAGTATGTCCAGCCCAATTCCACTTCAGTCTTTCAATTTTTTCAATGAGGTCAGTAACACCTGTTTGTTCTCTTACCCATACATTGTGTTTTCGATCTCTTCTTGTTATACCCAACATGCATCTCTCCATACTTTTTTGAGTGGTCTGAATTTTCTGTATTGCTCTTCTATTAAGTGTCAAAGTCTCAGATCCATAAGTAAGCACTGGCAAAACACATTTATTAAAAACTTTTCTTTTCAAACACATAGGTATATTTCCTTTCAGAATCAAGTTATTTCTACCAAAATCACTCCAACCAAGTTTAATTTTTTGATAAATTTCACCCATTATGTTTCCATCTGTATTAATAATCTGACCAAGGTATTTGTAACTGTTAACTTCTTCTAACTCATCATAATCAATCCTTATTTTTATATTTTGGGAAAATCTATTAAACATTACTCTGGTCTTTTTAACATTCATCTTTAGTCCTACTTTCCTTCTTTTATCTGATAACTCCTGTAACATTTCCTGTAACTCTAAAGCATTATTTGCAAAAACAACTACATCATCTGCAAAATGTAAATGACTTAAATAATCTCCATTTAGTTTCACTCCTTTAGCTTCTCATTTTAATCCACAAAATACTTTTTGCATCACTGCTGTAAAAAGTTTTGGAGATATGGAGTCACCCTGTCTTACACCCTTTTCAATGTTGATTTTCCTACTATCATTATATAATCTAATTGTTGCTGTTGCATTTTTATAAATATTCTCTAAAATATGACAATAATATGGCTCTACCCCTTCATGATCCAATGCTTTAATCAGTGAGGAAATGTTTATAGAATCAAAGGCCCTTCCATAATCTACAAATCCTAAGCACAATGGTAACTCATATTCATTTGTCCTTTCTAAAATTTCTCTCAATACCTGGATATAATCTATTGTACTAAAACCACTTATAAATCCAGCTTGTTTTTTTGGTTGATGGAAATCCAGTGTTTTCTGTAGACAAGTTGCAATTATCTTAGTAAAAATTTTGTTTAAAACTGCTAAAAGACTGATAAGTCTGTAATTTCTAATATCTTCTTTATCACTCTTTTTAAATATTAATATTAATATTGCATTATTCCTATCATCTGGTACATCTTTACCATTTAGACATTTGGTATATAACTTTGCTAAAAAATTATATTTTTTCACCTGCTTCTTTTAATATATCAATTATAATTCCATCATTACCTGGAGCCTTGCCTTTCTTCATTAAGTTAATTGCATGTCTCACTTCCTCATTCAAAATTCTGGGCAATTAGGAAGATATAATAAGTATAGGAGACACTTGTTCTTTATTACTATATAATTCTTGATAGAAGTCTTCTACACATTTCATGATGTCATCTCACTTTTTAGTAATAATGCCATCTTTTTTTCTCATTGCAGATATAAATTTCCTACCAATACCAAAATGATGTTTTACACTCTTTAGACTTTTATTCTCTTCTACAGCTTTCCATGCTAGTTCACAATTATACTTTCTTATATCATTGTCAACTATTTTCCACATCATTTTACAAAATTCGAGATATTCAATCTTTTTTAATGAATCATTGTTGTAAATCCCCAAATTCCTTTTTTTCTTCATAAATTCTCTAGTCTCAGTAGAAATTTTATTGATCAATTGCTGCTTTTTTCTACCAGCAATCTTTGTTGCAATTTTTAAAAGTCTATCAGTTATTTTCCTGTTAATGTCATTCAAATCTGAATTGTGTTCAAAATCTACTAATACTTGAAACTGATTTGTTAGTTCTAATATCAATTTATTATAATGTTTCTGAAGATTAGGAATATCAACTGTAAATATTGTTTTTCTTAATAATTTTTGTCTCTCTAATTTTGCATTAACATTTATCTTCCATCTTACTAATCGATGATCATTTCCTGTGTTAAATTTATTAAGAACATTACAATCTTGAAATATGCATTTTCTATTAGTCAAAGTATAATCCAATTCTGTTGTAACTTCATTTAGATTTTTCCATGTCCATTTCCTTTTAACATTTTCTCAAAAAAATAATTCATAATATATTTTTTTCTTTTTGTGCAAACTCCACAAGTCTATGTCCTCTCTCATTTCTATTACCATAATCAAAATTACCTACAACATTTTCATCTTTCATTTGTTTACCAATTCTAGCATTAAAGGCTCGCATAACAATTTTAAAATGTTGTTTATTCTGATCAAAAGTCTTTTGTACATCTACATAAAAATGTTCTACTACTTCATCACTATGAGAACTTGTTGGGACATAAACCTGAATTATCTGCATTTGGTATCTGTTATTAAGTTGTAAAACAAATCTTGCCACTGTTTCCGATACACCATCAGTCTCCACAATGTTATTCTTCCATTTTTTATTTACAATGAATCCTACTCCACTTGTATTTCCAATATTTGTACCTTTATAGTAGAGTATATGTCCACTTTTTAAATCAATTGTTTCTTCACCTTTTCTACTAACTTCACAAAGTCCAATAATGTGCCATTTAATATAAGACAGTTCTATTTCTAATTCTTGCAATCTTCCTTCACTTGAAAGTGATCTGCAGTTGTAAGTACCTAAACAAAAAGTTGTCATCAAATGGCAGCCTGAGTCTGCAATCAGGGGATTCTTAGTACCCTCCACCTTCAGCTACCATCTGCAGCCTTGGTTGGTGACTTTACAGCCTCCTGGGAATAAGGGCCATGATTTATTTTTGTCTGTCATAATTGCATATATTAGAAAAAATATTCTTAATCTCATATATATATATATATATATATATATATATATATATATATATATATATATATATATATATATATATATATATATATATATAGTAACCAGTTGGATTACATAGCACACACTAATATAGTTTGTGTGCATATATATATATATATATATATATATATATATATATATATATATATATATTGTGGCCTGTCTATAGGTGGTACGACCCTATGCAGAGTTTCCAAGTCCCTTATATTAGGCTCTACTTGGATTCGGGTTAGGTTCTATTAATAAACTTACTATATCCTGACCATTTTCTTTAACTATAACAATTGAATTTAGATAAGATTAGTATCTATCCCATGTTACTTTGACATGAGTAAATATTTCTAAAATAAGATATGTTATAAATCTAATCAATATGAGACTCGTTTACCTATAAACAGATCACATCCCCTTAACATTAAACAAATGCAAAATACTTGTTCAATGGCATAAGAATACCCAGATACTTCTCCTTATTAAGTATTTACATACTCTCATGACTAACAATAATATCTAATATATTATTTTATATTTATAACTATTAATTTTTAATTCAATCACTCATTAAATTAATCTGTTAGATAATTACAGATAAACTTTGATTCATATTATGTTTGATAATTAATATTGGCAATAATCACAAGAATAACTTTAAAATAAGGAGATCTCAGGAAAATCATTGATTTATTAATTCTTCATACTACCTATGGAATATCAAGAGGGATTTTACAGATTTCCATGGATAGTGTACAAATTAAGAAAGGCTTATAATTTAAATTCATAGTCAAGCTTTATATGTATGTTCTTTAACCCTTTAACTGTCCAATTGTTCATTCGCTGCAGGTGGTATCACTCAAAGCTTTTAATTAGCCGATGCACAAAATAATGTATCAATTTTTCAAAAGTTATTGACCGTTTTTTTAAATATATTCACTTTAGTTTCGTTTTTAAAAAGTATATTAGTAATTTCTCACATTATAAAAATAAACGAAAGTTTGTTCAAAAATAAATTTTGATTTTTAATTTTAAAAATATTTGTTACGGTTGACATGAAAAGAAACGGCAATCATAATTTCACGTTATGATTTTTTTTTCCCGACTTTGCAATAAATAAATAATTCTTGCTAAAATCGTAACTATTTGTGTAAAATAATATTTATTTTTGACATATTATATGAAAATAATTTGTATTTTATTTGTATTTCATCAAAAAATATTTTTAAAATGCTCTAAAACATTCGTTTATCATTTTCAAAATAAAACAAAAGTGTTCGTAAATTTTTAATTTTTGGCAGCCATATAAAAATTTTAACAGCCAATAAGATTCAAGAAAAGATGATGAGAAGGCGGAGCTTTTCCATTTTCTTTTGTTTACAAAATTTCAACAGCCAATAAGATTCAAGAAAAGATGTGAAAAGGCAGTGCTTAGTTTTTGTTTGACATAAATCATCAATTAATTGATTTTTTACTTGTAAAATAATTCAATAGATGGCAGTATATTATAAAACTTTTTGCGTTCTAAAAAATGACGTTAAAACCGTAAACGTAGTCCAAAAACTAAGCAATTTACAGCGATGTCAAATTTACTCGATTAAAACGAATATGTATCAAAAATTGCCTCGATTAAGAACGAGTCAAACAGTTAAAAGGTTAATACTGAATATTAAAATAATATTATTAACTAAACTGTGATTAACACTAATACTTTCACTAATAACTAATGCATCATTTAATTTTATATTAATAAATACATTTTAATAATTGACAATTTCATCAATGACCTATGGGATCAAGGGAGCATGTAACAAGTAAAAAAAATCTTTACCAAGAGATTTATGCTCATTAAACTGTTAGATCTGCTTTAAACCGAATTGACTTTTCATTTTAATTTTGACTGTACATTTCAAGTTGCGTGATGTGGTGAAAATGAGCCCAGAAAAGACATGCAGCAATTGGAATTTAATAAAACTTTTAAAACAATCATTTTAATAATATCCATTACAAATGATAATAAACATTTCCATTAATATCAAATTTAAAATAACATAACAAAATAATACATATCTGTTATAATAATAATAACAACAGAAAATTAATATTTAGAGTATCATTATCAAACAAAACTAATGATTTCCCATTATATGTTGAGATATTTATCCCTATGTATGTGAACTATATATCACATATTTAGTTTATTAAACAATCATTTTTTTTTCCATTCATGGTTCATTAGTTTAACCTCTACATAATATTAGTACTTGATGATTAAGTAACAATACAAAAAATAAATGAGAATATAGGGTTATAATTCTGGAGGTTGGTAAGCAAACAAAATTACTACTTTTATCTTTCACATAAGAACAAAATCATTGTTTTTTTGTTTATCCATTTCTACATGTATATATAACCTGCTCTTTGGAGTATGTATATATCATTTTAAATACCCTTTCATACTAAAATATCGAATATAGTTGTTTATTTAAAGAATTCATAATCTTTAAACTTAACCGAATTATTAAATAACTATTAATATAACAACACTTGAATTAATTCCTTATTAAATTAGTTTTCTTCCCCCCTCCATTATACTAACAAATCATCGATTAAAAATATAAATACTAACATTAGAAAGAAGTTCTGTTTTAACTCTCAGCTAAAGTATAAGAACAATTTTAAATCTTCTAGTTGTTCCACACTCCATAAACTTATCATAATGTTTTTATTTTTCCTTATTTTTTGAAGATTCTGCTTATCCTAAGATTCGCTAGGTATTTGAGTTACTACAACAATAATCCTTGTTTTGTTCTTTGTTTAGTAATAAAAAATTATTTGTGGCTTGCTTTATTTACTTTATATATATATATATATATATATATATATATATATATATATATATATATATATATATATATATATATATATATATATATATATATATATATATATATATATATATATATATTTAAAAAGCACACTTATTATTTCAATTAAAAACTGTCAGCAAGGTTTTTTTTTTTTTTCAGCTAAAACTTTATAAAACTGACATCCATGCTGGTATGACTCAAAAAATAAATAATATATCCAGAATAATAATGAACACTTTTATTTATTACTAATTTAGTTCCATTGAATTTTAAATATATATACTTAACTGTTTCCAAAAGATATACTATTTTTTAATCCATCCTTACTGGATATTTACGGTGTTTATTTATTTCCTTTTGGGTATTACTGCAGTTCATTTTCCCTATGGCACAATTATTGTTATTTTTCCGTGAAAATATTCGTTGACTATTCATCTCCAATTATTTCTTCAATACGTATTAATTTTCAAGAGATTATTGGGAATTCCGATTATTGACTTGCCCAGTAGAAAAACGATTAATTTATTCCATTATTTTAACACCAGAGCTTATAATTATCCATGTATATTAATATAGAATTGTAAATCATAAGGTTTTAAGAATTGTAATCCAACTTTGTTTTTTTTTTTTTTTTAAATATTACCAACAAAAAAAAAAAAAAACTTAGTTACTTCAACTTTACGATCAAGAAGCTCTCTTTTTTTTTCCTCTCTTGAATTTCCTATTCCACGATTGTTTGAAATTCTTTGATTGGCTAATATTTTCCCACTTTTTTCTATGAAACAATTATTTATTTTGAAAGTTTTTGGTTTATTATTTTAAAATGACCGAAAATCCGTTTTTTTTTTTTTTTAAATATTAAAATACAATATTTTTTAGAATTTAAATAAAGATAAAATTTACTGTTTTAATTTTAAATCAGTATTTTTTAAAATTAAACTTTATTTATCTACTTTTAAATATAGTAAGATTTGAAGATAACTAATTTCTATGTTTAAAATCAAATGTGCACTCCACAATAATTATTAGTCTCTACTACGCATTTTGTTTACAAAATTACAATTTAAACTTCACTGGTTTTAAACCCCAAATAATATTAATTGTTCAACCGTCTGCACATATATGACTCTGTAGGTTATTTTCTATATGTATTTTGAGTTAAAATCATTTATAAATTTCCATTAGCTAAAACCGAGCTAATAAAAAGTGCACTATATATATATAGTTGAAAGGAAAACTACAAATAAACTTAGACAAAAATTATAGTAGATATTTTCTACATTCATTGAAATAAAAAAATAAATAAATAATAATTCTGATTAAAAATATTGTTTTATAAATTAAACTTTTAAAAGTTCTAAATATATATATATATACTGTATTATTATTATTATTGTTATTATTATTATTATTATTATTATTATTATTATTATTATTATTATTATTATTATTATTATTATTATTATTATTATTATTATTATTATTATTATTATTATTATTATTATTATTATTATTATTATTATTATTATTATTATTATTATTATTATTATTCACATTCATATCGGCTTTTTCAAACCAAATTGTGCAAACGCTTTTTGTGAGTGTTAAATAATAAATGAATAACCTCTGACCCATACAACATATAGAATTTATGCTGCATAAATTCTATATCTTGTATGGGTCAGAGGTTATTCATTTATTATTTAACACTCACAAAAAGCGTTTGCACAATTTGGTTTGAAAAAGCCGATATGAATGTGATTACAATTGTATACAGACGCTATAAAAAATAAATGCTGATTTTTATTATTATTATTATTATTATTATTATTATTATTATTATTATTATTATTATTATTATTATTATTATTATTATTATTATTATTATTATTATTATTATTATTATTATTATTATTATTATTATTATTATTATTATTATTATTATTATTATTATTCTGATTTTGAGATTTAAAAACAAGTGTTGTGTTTTTGAAATTCTAATTAATTAAACAAAATCTCCATCTATTAGGATTCCCCTAAGTGAAAACATGTATATCACAGTTTAGTAAAAATTTCAAGCTTGTTTTCAAAAGGATTAGAGAGAAAAAAATAAAAACTGTTTTCAATCAAGGTGTTGTTATCACCTCAGACAATTTTATAAAATGACAGATAAAAATATCAGTTAGTCAAGATAATGATTTTTGAAGAGAACAGTCTGGATAATATTTTTTGTAAGAAAGGTCAGCTGAAAAGTTGGTTACAATATTTTGTTGCAGGTTGTTGAAGTTTGCAGCAGTTGGTTTTAGCAGACCATAGAATTTGCAGAATAGCTACCATAAACTTATGTAGCTGAATGCAAGATAGTGCACTATGTTCCTTAGCAGGAGTTTGAATTCACAATGAAGAAAAGGGTCCACTTCTTTGTGCTTAAATTCATAGCCTTAAACATGGAGAGGACAGTTGCTTCTCTGAAATCTATCCAAACCAAGACAAATACCTGCTTGAAAAAATTCTAGAGGGAAAGAGATCAGCTACAGACCAACATTTTACATGGATATTTTTTGATGATGATGATCACTATAACCAATCTGACCAAGAAAAATCTTCCAGCTTGCCCAGGGAATTTCAGCCAGCTAAAGAACTAATTACATGGATTCTGCATCAGATAAAGGCAGAGAAACATGGATAAACACATATAAAGCTGGTGGTGAGTAGTGTTATATATGATAAGGAAGTTATAAACAATTTCTTTAGTAAAATGACATTTTTACAACTGATAGAAATATATAAACCTATATTAGTTTAAAATCGTTTATTAAAGAATAAAAAACTGTTTAAAGTTATATTTATGATTTACAAAAAAAGTACAAACAAAATTATAATTAATAGTCAAGAAAAAGATATCCAAAAATATTTTAGACTAGAAAAAACAAAGACATTTTAAATCAATTAACTGTCAAAAACTTGGTAGTTCTTTTAAAGAAAAAGACTATATTCAGTAAAGAGAATTAAATTGTGAAAATAATCTTTAATAACTTTATTGTGATTAATACATTAATTGTATATTATAAAATCACACATCTGTGCATATATATATATATATATATATATATGCACAGATGTGTGATTTATATATATATACATATATATATATATATATATATATAAATTATTAATCAATGTCTGTATACCAATTATAATATATATATATATATATATATATACTTATTCAAAACAATACAATAATTAATACAGTAAAAAAATATTAAAAAAAACCAAATATATAATAGAAGTACTTTCAACTATCTATATAGTCGTTATCAACTAGATTCAAATTGTATCACAAAAAAAACGTTACAAAGGTAAACAAAAAGTAATACATCATACATCAATTTTCCCACAATTCATTAATTTTTATATTGGCAGCCTGTCTATTTATCAAATGTTGCTTTTCACTTTCTATTAACATAGCTTCCTTTAACTTTTGCGTTTATTATTACTTGTTTCAATACAAAATCTTAACTTTATTAAAATCAAACTCAAAACCATAATTACATGATTACGTCATTAACAAAAAATACTGACCGGTGATATGTCATCATTTCTAACATTCTCTTGTCTTGATTTTTATACTCGCTTTATATAACAACAAATGCTCTTTTGATCTTTTCTCCTATGTTACATCAAGATTCAGCTATATATCCCTTTCCACAAAACACACAGCCATTTATATATTACAACTTTGATTTATAATACTACATCTGTTTTTTGAATTATTTATTAATCTATTTAAATTAGGAGAAGTATAAAATGTGACTCAGACATATATTTTTATATATCTGTTTTATAAATTTCACTTGTTCATTACAAATAAAAGTTATTGACATTTAAATAGATTAATAAATAATTCAAAAAATAGATGTAATGTTTTAAATCAAAGTTGTGCAATATATAAATGGCTGTGTGTTTGTTGAAAGGGATATATAGGTGAATCTCGATGATACATTGAGACAAAAGATCAAAGGAGCATTTGTTGTTATATAAACGAGTACAAAAATCAAGACATGAGAATGATTAGAAATGATAACATATCACCATCAGTATTTTTTGATCATATGTATCATGTAATTATGGTTTTGATTTTAATAGAGTTAAGATTTTACTGTATTGAAAAAAATAATAAACACAAAATTAAAGAAGCTATGTTAATAAAAAGTGAAAAGCAATTTATAAATAGCCAGGCTGCCAATATAAAAATTAATGAATTGTGGGAAAATTGATGTATGATGTATTATTTTTGTTTACATTTGTAACACTGTTTGTGATACAATTTGAATCTAGTTGATAACGACTACATAGATAGTTGAAAGTACTTCTATTATATATTTGTTTTTTTTTTAAATATTTTTACTGTATTAACTATTGTATTGTTATATATATATATATATATATATATATATTGTAACTGAATTAAAATTAGAAGCAATTATTAATTATTAAAATATACGTTTATAATCTGTCATTTATATAATCTGTCATTTGTAACAGTATGAATAAATAAAGATGAATTGATAAAAGGTTGATAAAAGGCTGTTAATTTATAACTTATTACCATTTATATATTGATGAATGATAAAATGATAGTTGCTATAATTCAATAACTAAATATAACATTATAGCCCAATTGCAACTATCCTAAACATTAATTCTGTCACATCAGTAATGAAATAAATAAATTATCTCCTTTCTTAGTACTTAAAATAACAACAGTGAAATTTAAAACTATAATCATTAAAAATTTAATGATATTTAGATATTGGGGAAGTCATTTGAACAATAAAACATACTGGCCATTGTCATCAAATAAAAATAATATTAAATATAGCATCTAAGATAAAATTACCCACTTTGAGATTCTTTGAGTGCATTAGCTTATCTCCTATACTAGGTTCTTTTAAGAAAGACTCCTTCTTATTTTTCCAACGATATAAGACCATTCATGGTCAATGCACACACACTGGTGTTATTCATGACAACTTATAAAACATATTACACAAAGTTAATAAGTTGGAAAAGGGATGGGATCACTTTTTATTCAGTTTAGCTAAGTATTTGTGTTTTCCCACGAGTGCCACTAGATTGTTTTAAATCTAGATAAATATCTGTTTAGAGTGTACTGAGTTCAAACTCATTCAGTACATTTTTATCACACATGACTTGGATGACTAATGAAATAAAAATGACATCTTATATTTTACTCATGTCAATAAAATCATAAGAATCCCCATATCACCAAAAATATATATACATCAAGACTCTTATAGATATTGCTAGCTCATTTTATGTATATGGATGAACAGACAAGTATAATCTTATTAATGGCTTCTAAACAAGCATCTTGAAGACCATTATTGATATTGATGTTAGCCATTTAACTATATTATTTATCGCAATATAAAGGTAATGATGATGATGATGGTGATGATATCATAATAATAATGATAATAATAGTGTTGATGATACCAGCCATAGCTTTATACAGAATTCACAACAATAAAATTTGTCTTTATAAACTCATAAGCACTTATTAAAATCATCCCATGTCAAACTGGGATTTAATTATTACATTCACTAGCATTTATATAAGTTTATGTTTATTTACTAAAATACTTTAATAGTTAAAACTAGGATTTAATAATACTAGTGATGATGACTGATCATCACGAATCTCTATGCATGATATTCAACTTTCTATAAATCCTTATTTACTAAATATATTAATTATGTTAAACATTAGATTTAATGATTATAATTTACTAATGATGATGGCAATCATAACTCATGTACAGTATTATGTTTAAAAGGTGTTTTAATCAATAATACGCTATCCATCTTTGATGAGGATGATCAAAACTCATGGACACAACATAATTTTAGCTTTCTATTGTTGAACTATAATTATTAAAACTTGGTTATTATCAAGCTTAATCCCTAAATACTTAAAAGTAAATCAACATTCTAGTTTACTTAACATTTTGCGAGCGCTTTCTTAATATTTTCGAATGCTAATGATTCTTAATATCTGTGAGCGATGATGATGATGATGATCATTTAAAACAATAGAATTAAGACAAGAAAAATACAACAATATTTTTAATAAGAACTCGGAAACCAATTAAGATATATAACTATATTTTATTAATACTATTACTCTTTCTTTCTTTAAAATCAAATTTACTAATTAGATAAATGGCTTATTATTACATTAATTCAATACAAAACTAACACAAAATTTTATATACAAGTTCGTCATTTTCGATAATTTTAAAATAAGCTGGCTTAAAATGACATTTAAAAAAAATATTTCTTGGAATGCTTACTTAAGACTTTCCTAACTTATTACAAAAATAAATTTCTTATGTAACCTGTGTTTTATTTCACTTCCATTCATATGTAAGCCTGGCTTTATAATTTACCATATTTCAACTAATTATGTATAACCTATTCTTTTGACGTGTTTGTATAAGCAGTTACATATGCACCCATTCGGTAATGTTAACATATATGTCTAAAATGTATACCCCTATATTAGAGATTAATACATAAATTACATATATAAAAAAAAAAAATCTTGCAACCTTTTAGCAAAAAGAAATAAAATACATTATATCAATTTTAATATGCAACAAGATAAAAAAAAGAAAAACATTATAAATGCATATATTTATAGGTTGCTCATTATCATAACAAATGAAGAACAATAAAAAAAAAAACATTTCAATATTACAATATATATATATTATAAAAATAAAAAAAATAAAAAATAATGAAAAATTAAGTTTAAAGATTTAAACTGTGTTTGTGTCATGTTATGTGATATTGAGAATATCGATAAACAAGCCTTTAATGTTTCTGTATCAAAGAAAAAAAAAAATGCTTTAACCAATAAATTAAGGCTTACTTTTAATAAGCAATAATAAAAGATCTGTTAAGGAAAGTTCATAGTTACCCTATTACTTTCACTTATTATAAATGTCCTGAGTTTGAATTTTCAGACTGCTTGTCTTTGCTCCATTTAAAAAAAAGTTCTTGCAGATACTTTCAAGATAAACATGAATTAATTGACTTGTTTATTTCTTCAAATTTAAAATTATTTATTGTTGATACTTTTGATAACGCTGAATTCATTGACTGGCTTCCTTCTACCATTTCAAAAAAGAGTTATTACAAATACTTTTAGATAAGTATGAACTGGTTGATTTGCTTGTCTCTTCCATTAAAAAAAATAAATCATTGTAGACACTTTAGCTGACTGAGGAAAACTTTAACAAAAAATTTGATTCATAGCTTCATCAAATTTGGCTATATATATATATATATAAATATGGCTTTTACTTATCTTTCCTATCTTCTTGGCTTTTGTCAAAGATAATAATGAGATGGCATTTTTGTCTGGTTTGAAATTTGTCCATTCTTTTGGTTACTATGGACCGGTATATGGGTCCATAGTAGATCGGTGATTTAACTCATTCTGTATTAATGTGGAAGCAGAAACAATGATTTTAGCAATGCAAATTGATTGTATCATACACAGCAAAATATATTAATATCATTTCATAGAATTGTTAATAACTTCTTCCAATAAATTCAATTTTGTTCCATTTTTCCCTCTTTATCTTAATCTTGCTGGGATTTACTTATATATATGCAAATCTTTGTCTATACTGACTTTAAAACAAGAGTCATTCTTTTTTCTTCCTCAATTTTTAAAGGAAAAAAAATCAATCGCTCACTCTCCTCATATTAAAAAAAAAACTGACTGCTCCATCTTTCCTTCAACAACTTTAAAAAAAAAAAACTGAGAGCCACTAAATAGTTTCATTCGTTTATATTGAAAATCTTTGATCAAAGAAAAGAACCACTTGGAAATCTTATCTTGAAATAAAAATCAAAGCTTCACAAGTTTGATGGTCTGTTGCAATTTTACAAAAAAAATAATAATCACGTTTTATTACATCAAAACACTCCCTTTATAAAAATAATCTTAGATACAGATAACAAACAATAAAGCTGGCAATCTATAGTCATTACAAATAGGTGTAAAAGCGTTTTTGTGTTTATAAAGACATTCTTATTCTTTCACACTCTTTTGCACGTGCACATTTCTTTTTATCTCCTAATCTACTAATCTGATGGCCTTTTTTTACACTTTCTTTCTTAATGTTTTATTTTACAGAAATAAAACTAAATAACTGAATATATTAATAATTTAATAAGAAAAATAACATATTAATATATTATTTCTTACAACATTATATTCATTCACCACTTATTAATTTATCAACTATATATTACACACATAACACACGTACACATAAATCTATATATATATATATAATATTTTTTTTTCTCAATTAAATAATATATGTGTGGGACATGAGTACATACATATATATATATATATATATTGCAACAGAAAATAAAATATAATAATTAAAATAAATTTATACTTATTGCAATACATTTATAATCTGCGCCATTTGTAACAGCAAGAAAATATTTGTAACAATATTCAAATATAATATCATAGCCAGTTTGAAACCATCACAAACATTAATTCTGTCACGCTAATAATGAAATAAATAAATTATCCCATTTCTCAACACAAAATAATAAGAAAATGAAAATTAATCACTCTCATCATTTAATGTTTAGCTTATTTCGATATTGGGAAGACATATGATATAATATTTGGTCCCTAAACAAGTAACTACTTTTCACTAGTATGCAATGACCTAACAAGCCATAAACCACTCTTGGGTAATGATAAAAAATGTTGCTTTTATAAGAGAGAATAAGTTAATAGTAATAACTTCTTGGTGCTAGCATAGACCTAATAATTTTCCTTCATCCTGAGATTATAGTATGGCAGAAAATCGTCTCTGCATATATATAGAGAGGCATACTAAGAACACCACAAACTACAACCATAAATATATCTCATACAAAGCAATAAAATAATATGGGATTTGGAGGCAAGTTCTTGATCCCCTAAAAATACTTTCAGATAAAATTATTTATTCAGTGAGAGAGGTATGCTCCAACTGAACCCTTTGAGTCAGTAAAACCACACTCATCTTAACCAATAGAGGTCGTTTGCTCTCTCACACATCATAAAAAGGATCTCGAATTAATGATGCATGAACCGATTTAGTCTAATAAAACTAAGAATGAATTATACTTAAAATGATTCTCTAGGCTAAGAAATAGGCATTATTTCATTTTAAATACGCATTTTAAATAACTCAGACTTCCAAGCATAGCAAAAAAAATATGAAATATGTAAAAAAAAATAAATAAACGTGAAAATATCAATTTAATATTATTAGTATAAAAATATCTTGTAAACCCTCTCATACATCATATTCCCCTAACATTTGTAATACAGAAAAAAATATATACGGGCTCAAGCAATACTATAGTAAACCAATTTATTTGCAAACTTTAAGTTAAATTGAATATGGGGTCAAAACTTATTATTAAAACTCTTATTTTTTCCCTAACATATTAAGCAATAATAAATATAATAAAAAAAAAATGTGCATTGTCTCTTTCATGGTCAACTGGGGATGTTGATAATTAACCAGTCCCTCACGAGACCTCAAAGGTTGGAGAATCATACTTACAGTTTGTATTATTATTTCTTTTAATTATATTATGTCTTTGATCAAATATGAATTAAAGATAAAATTGGTATTTATTATTATTATTAGACTATCACTCCTTTATTTTTTATAATCCATTTATTCCAGTATTAAGAATTAAATATTTGAAGTAGTATAAAATATTACAAAAGTTTATAAAAAATTAAATATTCCAATATTAAAGATGATTTATTTCAAATAAGATTAAGAAAAGTTTGTAGTACAATAACCCATCCAAATCTACTTACTAAGTTATTCAATAAAAGTGATAATAAAAATCCGTATTTAAGATATTCTCGGATATGTAGATCGAAGTTTCCGAATTGGACGCTTTGACTTTAGCATAGTATATTGATATCTTTAGAAATTGATAAAATTTTGTTACCAATTGACTTAATAGAGGAGATAAATGTACCTATGAATTATGTAGTGCTCAATTAATAAAATATTCAGTACACACTTTTAAATGAAAACTAATAAGTTTAGTCAGATAATAGATTGAAACGGAATTTGTTGTATGCTCACATAGTGCAAGTATTTTAAAAAAGACACCTAGCTCAAATATTAGCTTAGTTTTATAAAACCTATCTGTCAATAACTCTTTAAATCTAACAGTTTACCTTTGACAATTAATATTAATTTTTAATTGGTTTGTTCAATTTTTGTCTGGACATTACTTATTCACAAAACTCACTTCCCACAAGTATTTGAAAGATTTTCCCCAGTCTGAACAACAACAGCAAAAAAAAAAAAAAGTAAAGTAAAAATTAAAAAAAATGCTGGAAAATCTTATTAAAAAAATATTTTAATAAAAATGAATTGACGAAATTTTCTTAAAAGTTTTATGAGTGAAAATAATGATGTATTCATTTTAAAGTAGGATAACATAATGCACGCTCTCAAGACACTCTCAAATGGTGTCCTGCATAATATAAGACATTCAGATTTTCTGTATAATTAAAATGATCTACATCAAACACACGCATGCACACATATATAATTACTAATTACTAGCAATGCCCTTATTGTTACTTTAATGAACATTATACTGATTTTATAATCTTTTGAAATTTAAAGTGCTATCTCTCTTTATAACTAAATATTAATCAATAGCTAGAATTGGCAAGATAATATTTTATTATTGATATCAATTTTCACTTTTAAAATATCTTTGATTCAATTTTGGCAAGATAATATTTTATTATTGATATCAATTTTCACTTTTAAAATATCTTTGATTCAATTTTATTTTTATTATATTATTAATTAAAGGTTTTAAAGTTTTATAATACATGCAAGACAATTACTCCCATTGCCTTTCTATATTCATACATTGTAATTTTGAAAAAGTATAAACATACTTTTATTTATACGTTATAGATTCAGGATTTATGACGTTTTTATTCTATAAACAGAATACCAACTTTTATTTAACTTAAAATTTTGATTAAAAAATTTCTTCTTAGACTATGTAAAAACTAATGTTACATTGAATTTCTCCCTCGTTAGTTTCCCACCATAGAAACTAATGGTTAATATATATATATATATATATATATATTAACCATTAGTATATGGATACTATATATATATATATATATATATATATATATAATTAGTTTCCAACCAGTAACCACCTAAACATTCACAGTAAATATAGCAACCAATATCTCTAACTGCTGTCAAGGCAACCTTCACACCTTTTAATAGCAAGAATGGAAATCCATTCTTACTAATGATCCATTGAATATATATGGACACTTAAAGATTGCAACTTGACTACAGAGTATTATATCATTATCCCAGATTAGCTTTAGGCACTATTTCGCTTATTATTTCTAAATAATACATGGGCAATTTAAAAGTATTGCATTAAATAATGTTTTAGATGACTATTTATTAGTCTGCATTATAGTGACATGTTTATTTCATGTTTAAAGAGGTTTATTTAAACTTCATTGTAACAATATTTCATACTCTGTAGTCAAGTTGCAATCTTTAAGTGTCCATATATATTCAATGGATCATTAGTAAGAATGGATTTCCATTCTTGCTATTAAAAGGTGTGAAGGTTGCCTTGACAGCAGTTAGAGATATTGGTTGCTATATTTACTGTGAATGTTTAGGTGGTTACTGGTTGGAAACTAATTATATCATTATCCCAGATTAGCTTTAGGCACTATTTCGCTTATTATTTCTAAATAATACATGGGCAATTTAAAAGTATTGCATTAAATAATGTTTTAGATGACTATTTATTAGTCTGCATTATAGTGACATGTTTATTTCATGTTTAAAGAGGTTTATTTAAACTTCATTGTAACAATATTTCATACTCTGTAGTCAAGTTGCAATCTTTAAGTGTCCATATATATTCAATGGATCATTAGTAAGAATGGAAATCCATTCTTACTATTAAAAGATGTGAAGGTTGCCTTGACAGCAGTTAGAGATATTGGTTGCTATATTTACTGTGAATGTTTAGGTGGTTACTGGTTGGAAACTAATTATATATATATATATATATCATATAGTTATATATATAGATATATATATATATATATATATATAATGTCTGTTAATTAAAATTGTAATTATAATTAAAATAATAAATGTAATGGTTTACAAACTATTATAAACAATCTTTAAATCTGCAGAAGTACATTCAATTAATTTTTTAAACCTGCCTCAACTGCTATTAAATTAAAAAAAAAAGTGGAAGCAAATGCCATCATCCCATGAATCTCATATTTTAATGTTAGCAGCTTGTCTATTTATTAAATGCATTTTATTCCTATTTATAAAAATTGTCTCTTTAATTTTTCTTTTATTATGGTTTCTCTCTTCATGAAAAATTTTCACATTTTCAAAATCAAATTTAAATTTATATTTACATGTTTTATTCATGATCAAAGAAAACTGAAGGAGACATTAAATCACCATTATTTTACTTTTTACATGCTTATATAACAATTTTTGCTTTCTCAAACTCTTCTCAATATTGCACCAACATTCACAAACAAATTAGTATATGACATTACTTTTCTGCTTGACAGGTATGGCATCCTTAGAATTATTGACTAATTTATTAATATTGTTTGGAACGTAGAATAAAACATTAAACGCATTCTTATATAAATCCTTAAAAAATAACACTTGTGGATTTGAAATAAATGGTATAGATATCCATTGTTTACTATTAATTTTCATTTTCTTTAAATCATTGTAACTTTTTTTTAAATTGACATAAATTATTGTTTATTTGTTCCATTTTATAACCAACATCAACTAATTTCTTGGCAAATATCTCATTTTTCCAGGTTATCACTTTGACAAAATGTGACATCTTAAGCATCATTGGTACTTTTGATTTACAATTTATATATCCTCGCTTTTGCAGTAGATTAATTATTAATTTATAATTTAATATAGTTTTATCTCTTGTAATAATTGAATCTAAATATTTAATATTCTTGTCCTATTCCTTTTCAAAAGTACATTTTAAGCCATTGAACTTATTTAATTCATCTACAAGAAAATTTATAGTATTAGTATTCCCACAAAGAAAAACATGATCCACATATCTTTTGTATATTTTAATATCTCCAAAAGTGCACATATTTAAAATATTACTCTCATATGTAGATGAAACAAAATTGCAAACTTGTGCAACTACAGGCAGACTCATAGGCCAACCTTTAGACATTTTATAACATTGACCTTCAAAAAATGCAACAATGTTATCATTAAAATTTTTTAAAGAATCAACAATAGACTTTATCATATATTTACAAATACTTTACTTTTAATGTATGTTCAATTATTTTTATGGAATTCATTCTATCAACAGATTCATACATTTCTGTAACATCCAATGAAACAATAATATCATTCTCATAAATCACCATAATTTTAATACCATTTACAATGTCAAATGATGAAGCAATAGCCCCAATCACTGGGCAACCAAGAAATGTAACCATCAATCTTGTAACTGAATACCCAATCACTATGGTGCCAAGAACTAACCAAAAGCATTTTGTGCCATCTACATTGTACACCAAAGGCTATAACCAAAATCTGGAGCACATCACAATAAACAAAACTAATAATATAATATGAAATTGTTATAATCCAATCTGGTTGCAGCCAGGGTATACCGCAAAGACTTATCATAGCAGTATGAAAAAATACATTAGCCCTTTGAAAACCAGGCAGTCATTTTTAATTCTTAGAAAAATTTACCATAACTCTAATAACTTAGATATTTTGTGTTTGAATGTTATAAATATAAAAAAACATGCATTAAAAGGAAGGTCATATATCAAAAAATGTAATGAAGCTGTTACAATAGTCATTTCATAAAGAAAAAGTTAAGAAAAAATATTTTTAATAGTTTTAAGAATGTTTATTTTTACAGTGATTCACAAATCCTAAATTTTGAAATTTAAATGTTAAAATGACAATTTCTTAAACAGGTTCATCACTTCTGTCACAAAATTACAAAAAAATAATGTATTGGAAGTCTTACCTGAGGTAATTTTTCACTGAGAAAATTACTAAAACATCAGCCTTGCTATGGTCCATATTCATTCTAGAGCCAGACATGTTCATTTTTGCAAAACTATCTATAACAATATCAATGGTTTTTAGTTGAGAAAAAAGTAACAGAACAGTGTATTCAATATATATATATCCACAGATGGCGTTCTACCAAAAACACCGATCAAGCGTATGTTTTGTTTACATAAACGTCAGAGCAGATTCACTATCTATATCTATAATTCCACTTTCAGATCATGATTTCAAGCTATTTGCTATCATCAGTGAAAGACAGGAATAAAGAAACTAGATCTAAACACAAACTCAGCATTTATGAAACAGTTTCTATTCAGCTTGCAAGCGTGAATCTTATAGACACGTAATGTCTTAAAACTCAGCATAGCAAACCAGATGGCTATATGGGTCTGATATCAGTTCAGCATCACCACATAGTAGAAGCCTTTGCAATCTATATCATTGCAAGAAAGACCTCAAAGGTACATTTATGAAAAACAAAATGCAAGTTAAAAAAACTTGCTAACACTTGTATTTATGTCCACAGATGGCATTTTACCAAAAACACCGATCAAGCGTGAATCTTTTAGACACATAATGTAAACAAAACATATGCTAAATTAAGGTGTGTAACATTTTTAGAAGATTAAATATTATTCAGGAAATAAATATAAAATGTCTTGAACAATAAATACATATTACACAAGGTAATCATTATAATTATAGCCGAATATCATAGATGTGTTTTTATATGTTTGTTCTAGTCATTATGAGCATTTTTAAAATTAATAAGTTTTACGTGGGCTCCATGAACATGAGATAATTCCAAAAACATGACATGTAGAGCTTAAATAAAAAATGTTCTTCATAAGTTATTAAATTCTACATTTTTATAATAGCATTGTTCCAAGTTTATAATATCCAGGCTATAGTAATTTATTTATCCATATTTGAATTTAGAAATAATGATCAGAGCAAAATAATTTAATAAATCAACATTGGCGATAGAAATCAAAAATAGTTTTATTTAATTATTTAAAAACTGTTACTGTCAGTATACGTTCAGATAAGATAATCATTTTTTTTTATTATCTAAGTGATATGCAGAAATATTAAACCAGCGTTTTTCAATACAATTTTACATTTAAATTTGATTTTAAACTTCTTTTTTAAAAATAAAGTTTTCATATCCGAAAAACTTCCGCAACTAAAATATTTGTTTAATGTTTCCGGTTTGTAGGTAATAAAATATTTCAAAACATATTGACCTCCTGATATTGATTCCCTTTTTACAGCTAAGCATTCTAACATATTTTAAAATGCAGATATTGAGCAAATTATTAGCGATTTGATCCACTTGATTAGCCTCCTTGAATAGACTTTTAAATCTAGCAACCCATATTATTATAAAATATCACCATTTTATCTTTAAATCCTTATGTAAAATTCTTGGTTAACTTGTTGGTTTATTAATTATTTATTAAAAAATATGCTTAACATATTTTGCATACATTTTATTCTTAAATCATTTTTTTTATTATTATAAATCACAGAAACGCTATCCAGAACGTTCTCTTTAATCGTGCTCTTTTTTTTTTTACACTGAAATGCACACTTTATTACTATATTTTTATCAAATAATTAAAAATTCGTTAAATAAAATAGCTTTTGTATTTAATTTAAAATAATTTCCAAGATTATTATTATTATTATTATTATTATTATTATTATTATTATTATTATTATTATTATTATTATTATTATTATTATTATTATTATTATTATTATTATTATTATTATTATTATTATTATTATTATTATTATTATTATTATTATTATTATTATTATTATTATTATTATTATTATTATTATTATTATTATTATTATTATTATTATTATTAATTACATTTTACTAAACTTAATGTATGTTGGCAATTTCTTAAAAATTAAACATATTTGACCCAAATCAGTGGATGAAAAGAAGTAATTTTAAATACATTAAAATAACACAGGCAATAAGCTAGGCAAATATTACTTATTCTCATCAATAAATTATCTTGAATGCAAGTAAATAGTCTATTCAAAATGCAAACTAAGCCAATCAAATCACCAAGAAAAAGACAGAGATATTTTTATATCAATTATATCATTCTCTATATTTTATACTAAAATATAAGATTACAATATATATATATATATATATATATATATATATATATATATATATATATATATATATATATATATATATATATATATATATATATATATATATATATATATATATATATATATATATATATATATAATTAGTTTATAAAGCACAGATGGTATTAAAATTAAACTGAGAGACTGCAAACTTCTCAAGCACTTATGACTATCAACAACCAATAAGATCGTAAACACTGAGACAGAGAATTTAACAAGAAAAGGGTGGTTCCACCCTATTTTTTACTTGTCTTTTTATATATCCAAGCCTTTCTAAAGTACGTAGATCCGAAAGTGTGAATCTTAAATATCTTCACACCCAATATTATTTACATATATTGCTGCAAGTTATAACATTGAAAAACTACTATGTAGTAAATCAAAAGATTTCATGATGTATGTTTGTAGTTTGAACTCAGTGAGTTTAGTGTGAAGATATTTAAGATTCACACTTTCAGATCTAAGTACTTTAGACTGGCTTGGATATATAGAAAGACAAGTAAAGAAGAGGGTGGAACCACCCTTTTCTTGTTAAATTCTCTGTCTCAGTGTTTACGATCTGATTGGCTGTTGATAGTCCTAAGCACTTGAAAAGTTTGCAGTTTCTCAGTTTATTTTATATATATATATATATATATATATATATATATATATATATATATATATATATATATATATATATATATATATATATATATATATATATATATATATATATACCCCAACCTATAAACATAATTGTAGTAATTATATTAATGGGGTAGATATAGAATTACTGAACTTTCATTTTCTTTTTCCTTTTTCGTTTTATGTAGATATTTAGTAAATTATCTAATATAATTTTGGTATATACTAGTACTATGAATTATTATGTTTCTCTAGTGTTAAACCGTCAAAATGATAGAAAACCATTCTTGTGAACTGAATATTTTTTTTGTTTGTAAATATTTATTATTATATGTTATAAATTATTAATAAACATACCATGTTGTTCAACCTAATATGTTCTCTGATCATCATCATTGTGCATTTATACTACTAGATGTTTAATCATCATCATTATGCATTTATACCACTAGATGTTTGATCATCACCGTCATAATTGGGCATCTATACTACTAGATGTGTTTGATCATCACCAACAGCATTATGCATTTATACTATTAAAAGTGTCATCATTATCATTATAAATTTTTACTATTAAAGGTTTGATGATCATCATCATCATTATGTATTTCTCTACTAAATGATTGATCATCATCAATATTTTTATATTTATGTTTATCCATATTCATATTTGGTCAATTATTAAGTAAGTCCATCAATGAAGACAGCTGACTGCAATAACTCCCTGAGTTTGAATTTTTTGGTGTAATACATCCTAAAAAGTGAAATGTAATGAATATGGTTTAATATAAATTACATTTGTAATTATAAATTTTATTAAATGCACATTATTATATTAAGTAATATTTACTAAGGCTGTAACCTTAGGAATAAACGTCTGAAAAATTCAAAGGTAGGGACCTTTTTTCTTTTTTCTTCATAGCGTAAGCTTGTGGCTAAGACCTGTAGAGGTCCCTACCTTCGAATTTTTCAGATGCTTATTCCTAAGATTACAGCCTTAGTAAATATTATTATAAATTACATTGAAATGTTGTAAGTAAATTATAAGTTAGGATACTAAAAGGAGATGTGATTTGGAACTAGAAATAATCATTGTAAAATCTTTAGCATCCTACTCGAAGGTCTATGTCTGACAGTATTGAGAAGCTCCCTCTTTGTCATATGCCATGTCTGATTCTGTAACATCTGGTGCACCTAAATGGGATGTTGAATCATAGATTTAGGATATGATTTGTTGTAGGTTGTTTGACACATTGTTTTCAAATCATCCACCTACTTAGTCATACATATCATGTTATGGTATACCCCATGGTTACATTATATCTGGCTCCCAATGTTTAGGCATGAACATATTTTAGATACAAGGAAGGTCCAGCCATTGGACTAATTTTTTTTAATAAAAAATTATATATATATATATAAATAAAATAAATATAATATCCGATAATTAAAAACAATATTGTAATTATAATTGAAATAATATTTTTAACGGTTTACAAACAATTACAAACAATCTTTAAATCCGCAGAAGTACTTTCAGTTACTTTGTAACCTGCCTCAACTGCCATTATATTCACTTGAAACAATAAGAACTCTAAATTTTAAAACTTTTTCGTAAATAATGCAATAGAATCCTATCTGACCAAACTAAATTCTTTATTAATAATGTTATTTGATGTATTTTTTATTTATTTATTTAAAATCATTTCCATTTATTTAACTTTGTTCTTTAAGTTTATTTATGATTTCTGTTTTCCGATAAATTAAAATATATCAATGTTAAACTTAAGTTGGGCGTGAATGGCTGTATAGATTTGTAAAGTTATATTAGGGGAGGGTAATCTTAGGTTATTTGTGTCATTCTTAAATTGTGTCAATGAATTGGATATATTGATGTAGTTAGTAGATGTAGTTGGAGATTCGCTACTGGCAGAAGCGTATATATATACGCCGCACTCACCCGTTTGCCTATGGAAGGAATTATAAGATGGAGAATGCAGTTCCTTTCTATGGAGTTTTTTTATTGTTCTTCTCATTAGATAGATGTAATATTCCTATCTGATGAGAGTCAATGTCTTCTCTTAATCTTTTTGGTGCTGCCGTATTCCATATTATATTGAATACATCAATATATCAGATGAATTGATGCCAGTTTGACTGCAAATTTTAGCCTAAGGTTAAATAGGGATATAATATTTTATTTTCAAATGCAAATCTATGTAGTCTATTCATACTCGACCCTAAATAAAAATGCATTAAATTTAAGTTGTTTATAGATGCTTGCATGGATTGGTTATCGGTTAAGTATGTTTTGGGTTTTCATATTTGATCAAAATATATAGACATTCGATAAATAATGATACCTTACATTGAGTATCTATAATGTATTTATTCGGATGTCTTTTAAGTTATTGGTGACAATGCAAGTATCTTATGGTGAATACTATTGGGTTACTTATAAATTTCCCTCTGCAATTGTCGGTATCAATGATTTTATATTTTGATCATTTATGTTTATTTTGAAGTGTTTTTAACTGTTGTAATCTATGTAATCGATTTATACTCAACATTTTAAAACAAACTTTTATAAACTCCTCTGTGTGAACTTATAAAAATTAAAATGTAAAGTTGTAAAAATTAAAAATGTAAATTAAAATCAAAGTTAAAAATGTAAGTTAAATTTTAAAAGGTAAACTGATGCTAAAATAATTTTAAATCTTATATATGTGCGTTAATAAATGTTTGTATGTTAATTACTGGCAGTGGCTTATTTTATTATTTTTTTAAAAAAAAATATAAGTAGATAAGATATTATATTATTAAATCTCTGCTATTCCCTGAGCTAGTGACTTGGGCTAACGACGGAAATAAAAAAAAAATTTTTTTTTGACTTATGTATCTGCCTACTTTATAAATTTTTCTAGGTTCAAATGCCTAGATGATGCCCTGTAGTGCAGATACCTTTATTCTACCTTCTCCGGATTTAAAGATTGTTTGTAATTGTTTGTAAACCGTTAAAAGTATTATTTGAATTATATATATATATATATATATATATTCAAATAATACTTTTAACGGTATACATATAAGGGTTCAAATATATATATATATATATATATATATATATTTGAACCCTTAAGCTTTAAATATCAAATCCATATTGGACATACTCTCTTATATAAGATCAACATATATTCAATAGGAATGATAGTGAATAGATATGTCAATTATTATTTTTGTTGAAGAATTTAAGATTCACATTAAAAGTGGTAAATGCAGCATGTGGTGGAGCAATCAAATAGAGATCAACTTATAAATAAATAATCAGTAAGTGAAATTAAAAATAGAGAAATTAGGCAGGCTAATCAGTAAAATGCCCACAGGTGTGTTCATAAAAAATAGAAGTAAATAAATATTAACATGAAGTGGCTAGGAGCCCTACAGTATATTATTTTGACATTTATTATTTTGACATTTATAAGTATAAAGTTGTTTTATCAATATTTACTTAAATAGATGTTACTTAGAAGTGGAGTAATATTTGCAAGCAAAATTATAGAGACTTTGAAAGTGGCATTAGATACTAGTTTTGTTGAAAGGGAAAGTGATATAAAAATTAGTAATGAGGAAATGTCTTCATCGATCCAAAATCCTGGGGGGTCTGCGATGGAAAAGAACGACAAGTAGAAACCAAGTAGCTGTTTAAATGTAAGAAGTCCCACTGACAAGATTATTTATGCACCTAAAATTAAAGTAGTAAATGATACTGAAAATATTTCTATTACACAACAAATGTTGCAAGAAGTTATGGCAAATTTGAGCAGTATGAATAAAAACATGAACGACTTGGAGACAAACACGGATAAGAACATGAGGAACTTGGAGGAAAGATGACAATGAAAACTGGTATCAGTGCATGAACAATGATCTGAAGAGTAAGATAGATTGTATGAAAACAGAAATGATGACTGAAATAGGTAGTTTAGAATCAAGCAAGACTTGCATGGAGGCAGAGATATCTCCTAGTATATGCAATAAAGTAGACGTCATGAGAGAAAATATGAATGTGAAGTTAGAGAGTATAGAATCTAGAGATTATGTTAGCAAAATTAAAATAGAGCTAAATGAAAATATAGATCTTTTGATATAAGATTTCAAGGGAGAGGAGAATAGGGTGGAAACACAAATGAAGGCAGAAGTGGAGAAAGTTGAACATAAACTGATCAATAACATGAGACAATTATATTTAAGGTTGGATAATGTTCAAAATTATAGTGCTGAACTAAAACTGGAAATGAAAAGAATGAGAGAAGAAATGTATAAAAGTATTATACATTGTTGTGGGCAGTATGCAGGATTTACAGATGGTATTGTTACTCAGCTAGATACAAAACTCAAAAAGGTTTATCAGACCCAAGGAACTTTTAGGGAAGAAATAAAAAAAATCAGAGAAGACCCAAGATTGAAGTGAAGGAAAAGTTTCAAGCTATCCATATAAAATTGGATCATCTTTCAAGTGCATGGGATAAAGAAGGTGAAACACTAAATGGGGTTGAAGAAATATTAAATGGCCATTTGAATCAACTTGCAAACAAATTAATGTCTTTGAAAACTGTCACTGTTACACACCAAACTAGATTGGAGGACTCACAGAAAGCACAGATGAAACATGGGATCAAGCTGATAAGATGAATGAGTCTATAAATCGAAGACATTCAAAAGGGAAGCCTCAACAGGACCCAAAAGTACTAATGCTTATGGTATTTACAATTAGAAGATGGCCCAAGGATTCAAAACATGGGGAAGAGAGGGAGGTTGATATGAGTCATTTGGAAGTAGCTATTAAGGATCCACAAAGAGTGAGTAGCCAAATGTTCTAACCAGGGAGGATGATGGCCTCCACAATGTTCACATAAATAACACTTTTCCAAACATATAAGGATGTTTCTGAAATGATGAAAATTCACACACACTCGACAGATAAATGCAATCAATAAATTTGTTAAGTTAAAGGTATTTAAAGGAGCACCAAATGAAGCTCTAATAGAACATTTAGGAAGCTTAAACTTGTATTTTTCAGTAAACAGAACTTTCACTGCCTATAGTCACCTGCTAGGAGATGCCTGGATGTGGTGGGAATCTCTATTTCAGACATCATCTACCTTTGATGATAATCAAACATTGCTGACAAGGAACTTCTGAAATAGGGACAGACAGGATGATATACTGTATCATGAGATGTTTCAGAAAAAATATAGGTCAGTACCTGGAGAAATACTAACTAAATTCTTCAAATGGCAAATCACAAAATTATGCTCATTATATACTTATCATTTTAATGAAATGGAAATGATTAGCATCTTGAAAAAGAATCTTCCATTGAGATAGAACAGCCACTATTGTGCATAAATGGGGTGAATATTGAACAGGTAGCAGAATTATTGACCAATATATATATATATATATATATATATATATATATATATATATATATATATATATATATATATATATATATATATATAAAACAACATCAGCTTGTCCACCAGAGTTTCTCAAAAAAAGAAGAAAGAGACAACTATTAATTCAATATTTTACTAAAAATGGGAAAACAAAAATGACCTAATCATTGGAAAGGTAAAGACATGCAAAATAATTCCCAAAATAAATGGTCATAAAATAGGGACTGGCCTGATTATGATAAGACATGAATAAGCCCTCCTAGTAGTCCAGGAAAATCTCCAAAATCAGGGTGTAGTAACAATGCAATTAAAAACCAAATGGGACCAATTAGAAACTGAGGTTATGTTCCTAACCTCAAAACTCCAAAGTTACATTTAGGAACATGCAACAGACCCCCTATATAGAGATCACTTACATGATGTGTTTGTGGGACAATAAAATATCTAACTTCACTTTGCAAAGATTTTCCATGATAGAGATTTTGTTTGAGAGTCTGCTGGTTAAGGCATTATTAGATCCTGGCAGCCATATTTCAGTGGTGTCAGACAATTTTTTCCCAGAAAATTCTGACCCAAAAATGCCAATGTCAAAATCCTGTCACTAAAATCTATCCAGGTTACCATGGCCAAAAGCAAGAAGGCCAAGATATTTCAGAAACAAATCTGGATTAAGATTGAAGTAGGATAAACAACTATCTATCATGTGTTTTTGATAGTCAATGGTCTAATCCATGACATCATTCTTGGGGCAGACTTCCAACATTTAAACAACTGTGCTACCGATTTCTCCAGTAAAACAATTACAGTAAACAATGAGGTTTTCAAGAGGACATTGCTTCCAAGATATGATCTAACTGAGGTAGATTGTATTGCACCTAGTATCTGAAAAGTGCTTAACATGATAAACTTGCAAGTCCAATTTGTTTGGGAGTGATAATGTACTTAAATTGTTGTCTGTTATAATGGAGTTTAGCCCAAGTTTTTCAGAGATACCAGGAGTCATAGAGGGACTACAGCAAAGAATTAAATTGGTATAGACCCAACCATTTCAATCCAGATCATATTCTATTCCATACTAGTACCAATTAAAAATATCTAATCAGATTAATAAAATGCTGGATTGGGATATCATTTCCACATACTCTTCACCATTCTGTAATTCAGTTGTGATGGTGAAAAAAAAGATGGATCGATGAGATTTTGTTTGGATGTGAGGAAATTGAACAAAATTAATATCCCTGAGAAGAACCTTCCAATGCTCATTCACAAATTATTCATGAGATTTGAAAATAAGATATTTTCCACCTTTGATTTGACCTCCAGTTATTGGCAGGTTGAATTTCATCCTGAAGATCACCAATACACTGCCTTCTAATACTAGGGTTTTACACACCAGTTTAATAGGATATCATTTGTATTGATAAATAGTGGTGATCATCTTATTAGATGCCTGGGTGAGACCCTATCTTGTGAGATTAAGTAAAGCCTAAAAATTTATGTGGATGATGTAGTTATTGAATCAACTACAATTGAAAAACACCTTCAACATCTCACTATTTTTTTGAAGAGTGCTACAGAAAATAAATCAAAATAAACTTTAAGAAGAGTACCTTAGTTTCTAACTAGATAGTCTTTCTAGGTCATCTTGTTGGTTGCAATGGGATAATGCCCCATCCAGAAAA
This sequence comes from Epiperipatus broadwayi, assembly GCA_028023455.1. Taxonomy (NCBI): domain Eukaryota; kingdom Metazoa; phylum Onychophora; class Udeonychophora; order Euonychophora; family Peripatidae; genus Epiperipatus; species Epiperipatus broadwayi. Next base: position 6,763,025 of record JAQFVV010000046.1, on the reverse strand, counting down.
AATCAGTGTCATTCAGAATTCCCAAAACCAATTAATAAAAAAACAAATTAGATCATTTTAGGCATATGCAATTTCTACAACTGTTTATACTAAACATTCACTGATTATATGGAACCATTGATAAAACTGCTTAGAAAAAAGCAATGATGGAAGTGGACCAAAGAACAGGACTGAGCATTTAAAAATATTAAAACTGGATTTTTGGAGCAAACCATGTTAACTTTACATGATTTTAATAAACCATTCATTGTCCGAACAGATAGTAGTGGTTTCAGATAAGGCGAAATATTTTTCCAAATCCAGGATGATGGAGTATCCAGAGTATTCTATTTATCAGCTGGCTCCTGAAGGGTCCAGAGATTAATTATATAATTACTGAGAAAAAAAAATTAGCAATAGTATGGGCCTTCCAAAAATATTGACAGATGCTACTTGGATCAGAGATGATAGTGATCACTGATCACAAAAGCCTCAAATTCCTAAATCACAGTTACCTGACTAATAGTCATCTAGTCAGATGAAGTTTGCTGCCACAGGAATTCAATTACACCATAGAATAATGCAATGGATCTGAAAGTATTATAGCTAACTTGCTAAGTTGAAAGCCATGTAGATCAGCACAAAATCATTTATTGGTAGAAAATTCCTACATTTCAAATGTTAATATAATGGCTGATAATAATGTACAGAACGATTTGGAAAACTTATCTGAGATACAGTTCAATGACCCAGAATTAAACCCAATCATGAAGATTTTAATAGGATAATAAAGTTTTTGTTGTGCCCAAGAATCTTACTCGATACAAACTTGAACAACATATCTTACTATACAGAATTGTGTGTGTGATGCAGATGAATGGAGTGTAGTAATACCAACATGTTTAAGAGACCTACTTATAAAGTACATACACTGTCTGTATGGACATTATGGTGTTCACAAAATGGAACACACTCTTGAAAACAGGTATTAGTGGATGAAAATGTATTAGGATGTCTTGAAATCACTCAAAGACTAACTAATTTGTTTGAAAACCAAACCAGTTAATCAAAAGTATATCAACTTGATAAATTTGATTATACCATAAAGAGTAAATGACATCTTAATGATTGAATATTATGGGCCATTGTCTCCATTTAACAAGCAAAAATATTTATTGATCACAAATAATCTCTTTTTTAAATATGTCACTGTTTACCCAATAACTTAAGCCAATACTAGACATATGACCAATGTCTTGGACACCCTCCAATTTTGACAATAAGAAAACCTAGAATCATTTTAACTGATCATGGTTCTTCTTTCGTATCCAAGGAATGGTGGAAATGGGTGAGAAAATCAGGAATCAAGCATGTGTTGACCTCCATTAGAATCCTCAACCAAACCCATGTAAATGTATTATTTGGGAACTTGGGCATTTGTTTAGGACCTATTTAGAAGGACAGCACATGGAATGGGTGTAGCATACAAAACAGGTAGTCATTACATCAAATGGAGTGTTTATGATTCAACCAGATTTACACCCATCTGACTACATTTTCACCAAATTATGACTGCTGTGTAAAAGGTATGAACGTGTAGCCACAAAAGTTATAATAGATAAAGAAAAAGATATAGTCAAAGGCTGAGAGTGTCTTACTATGAAAACAAATCATAGAAATCAAAATGTAAGAAGGGCTAAACATGAATACAGGATTGGGGACTGAGTGCTAAAAAATACTCCACATCATAGTAAACCACAGGAAGGTAAATATCATAAGTTTAGTAATATGTATGAGAGACCATATATCTTCGTTAAGCAAACAGGTGCCAATGCATTTTGGGTAAACCAAGAAGGAGAGGTCTGAGGCACAAATAATTCCTGTATCTTAAAGATGAATTTTGGACATTAATAACAATTCAGGATAATATCAGGAAAATGCTAACATAGCTGAGAGATATAAATAAAAAAATGGGTAATTTTTGTAACAATAGCTGGTGCAATGTATAATAAAACATATATGTATATGTATATAAATGCATATATATATATATATATATATATATATATATGCATTTATATACATATACATATATGTTTATATATATATATATAACAGAATATTTAGAAATACAGTAATAAATAAATAAAAATTTTATCCACTTAAGAGCGCTTTCGATTATCCCAGTAATCTGTCAACTAAAGCTTTGAAATGCTAACTTCCCACAATTCTGTGATCTTAATGTTTGCTGCTTGGCTGTTAATTAAGTCATGTTTATATTTGTATATACAAAGTGGATAAAATTTTTTAATTGTTTAGTTACTGTATTTACAAATATTTAGTTATATAATTATGTATATTGCTTTAAAAATACAGACATCGAATCATATTATATATATATATATATATATATATATATATATATATATATATATATATATATTGTGGCCAATCTAAAGGTTATATGACCCTAATAAGAGTTGCCAATTTCCTACATTAGGCCCTACTTGGACTCTGGATACGTACTATTAAAAGACTTACTATTTCCTGACAATTTCTTTAACTATAACAATTGAATTTATATAAGATTAATATTAATCCCAATTTACTTTTACATGCTTTAACTTTTCTAAGATAAGACATATTTTAAATATAATTAATGTAAGACTCATTTACCTATAAACAGATCACATCCCCTAAACATTAAACAAATACAAAATATTTGTTCAATGGCATAAGAATACCCATATACTCCTCCTTATTAAGTATCTACATACTCTCATGGCTAATAATAATATCCAATATCTTATATTTATAATTATTAAGTTTTAATTCAATCACTCATTAAATTAATCTTAGATAATTACAGATAAATGGTGATTCCTATTATTTTTAATAATTAAGATTGCAAAATCACAATAACTTTAAAACTCAACTTATTTTCTTTACCACCTATGGAATATCAAGAGGAATTTTACAGATTTCCATGGATAGTGCACAAATTAAGAAAGGCTTATAATTTAAATCTATAATCAAGCTTTATATTTATGTTCTTTGATACATAATATTAAAATAATATTATTAACTAAACTGTTATTAACACTAATACTTTCACTAATAACTAACATCTCATTTAATTTCATATTAATAAGTACACTTTAATAATTGGCAATGTCATCAATGGCCTATGGGATCAACGCAGCATATAACAAGTAAAAAATCTTGATTAAGAGATTTATGCTTATTAAACTGTTAGATTTGCTCTAAACTAAATTGACTTTTCATTTTAATTTTGACTGTACATTTTGAGTTATGTGATGTGGTGAAAATGATCCCAGAAAAAAAATTCAACAATTAGAATTTGATAAAACTTTCAAAACAATAATTTTAATAATATTCATTACAAATGATTGCAATAAACATTACCATTTACATCAAATTTAAAATAACTTATAACAAAATGATATACACATATATTATAATAACAATAACAATAAACAATTAATCTTTGGAGTATTATAATTAAACAAAACTAACAATCTCCCATTGTATGTTAAGATATTTACCCCTATTTATTAAACAATCATTCTCTTGTTGTTGTTTTTTTTTTCAATTTATAATCTTTTCTTTCAACCTCTAAAATAATAATAGTACTTAGGTTACATATTTGATGAATAAGTAATAATACAAAAATAGGAGAATGATAGTTATACTTCTGGAGGTTGATAAGCAAACAAAATTTATACTTTTATATTTCACATAAGAATAAAAAAATCATCATTTTTATTTTATCCATTTGCACATGTAAATACACCAAGCCATCTGGATTGCATATATATTGTTTTAAATACTATAAATGACTACTAATCTTTAATCTCAACCTAATTATAAAATAACTATTAATATAACACTTGAATTAATTCCTTATTAAATGATTTAGTCCCCCCCCCCCGACGATCATATTAAAACTTATAGATTAAAAGTACAAATACCCACATTAGAAACAAGTTTTCTTTTAAATTCTCAGCTAAAAGTATAATAACAACTTTAATTTTCTCAGCATTCTGGGTTGTTCCACTCTGCATAAACTTATTATAACTTTTATTTTCTCCTTCCTCTGAAGATTCTGCTTATCCTAAGATTTGCATGGTATTTGGGTTATTGCAACAATATTCCTTCCTTTTGTTTTTGTTTTAGTAATGTGGAACAAAAATATTTACGGCTTGCTTTATTTATTCAAGATGACATACATTTCTATCTATAGTATAGGGGACTCTTAGGATTTCAATTAAAATTATATGTGTCATGCAACATTTTTCAGCTAAAACTTTATAGCAACTGGCATTCCAGCCAGTATGGCTCAAAGAAAATACTTCTATAATTTATTGTAATTAGGATTTTATATAGATAGCTGGAATAATAATGAATGTTTTTCAGTTATTACCAATTTAGTTCTATTGATTCTTAAATATATATATATATAATATGTATGCCAATTTAGTTCTATTGATTCTTAAATATATATATACTTAACTGTTGCCAAGAGATTTACTATTTTTTTATTTATCATTATTAGATATTGACAGTGTTTATTTATTTTCTTTTGTTGATTACTGCAATTCATTTTCCCCACAGCACAGTTATTATTCATTTTCAGTGAGTATATTTGTTGATTATTCATCTCTGATGATTTCCTCAATATTTATCAATTTTCCAGAGATTATTGGGAATTATTGACCATTGATTTTCCCAGTAGAAAACAATTAAATTACTCCATTAGTTTAAACATAAAGCTTATAATTATCCAATATATCCATACAGTTACGATTCATTACATTTTCTGCTTGCAAATAATACGATTTTACGACTTTTTAATCCAACTTTTTTTTATATGACAAGGAAAAAAAACCTAGTTACTTATTCTTTACGATCCAGCAGCTTTTTTCTTTTCTGCAGTTTGATAGTCAAAAGATTGTTTGACCCCTTTCGATTGATTAGTATTTCCCATCTTTTTCTGTTTATAACAACATGAATTTACCTTGAAATTTTTGGTTTATTATTTTAAAATGACGATTTATCGTTTTTTTAAAAAATAAAATATTGAAATGTAATATTTTTCGAAATTAAATAAAGATGAAATTTACTATTTTAATTTTAGATCAGTATTTTGGTAAAATTAATAAATATTTCCTCACTTTTAAATATAATACGATTTGCATATAAATATTTTGTTTTAAAAATCAACTGTGCATAAACAATAATTATTGGTCTTTATAAAGCATCATGTTTACAAACTACAATTTAAACTTCCATGGTTTTAAATACTAAATGATGTATTAATTGTCTATCCATCTGCATATGTATATATATATACGACTCTATAGGTTATTATTTATGTATATCTTGAGTTAAGATCATTTATATATTTCCATTAGCTTAATCTGAGTTCAAATCCTGTGATCTGGTATGTCATTGATGTTTTCTTTTAATAAGTAAATATTATTGGATTTCTAAAATTTAAAATTATACACCAAAATTTTATTTTAGCATAGACTGGGCTAATAAAAAGTGCACAACACCCCCACCCTTTATTTAATTTTAAATTTTATAATGCTTAATCTTTGACAAAAAACATATTGTATATTTCCTTCTATTGCATGGCTTTCTACAATAAATAAATGAACAAAATTCCATGTACCCTTTTAATTCACGATTAAGTCTATTAATCTGTCTTTGGACCACTCATATACTTTAAATATCACAATAACTAAATTGATAAACCCTATTACACTAATTTTGACAACTTCTGTTTGAACTCTTACAGAATAGGAATGAGTTTTGGACATTATATGTTCCTCTAAAACATTCTGGAGTTGACAGCAGGAAAGCATTCTCTCCAATCTGTTTTAGAATTTTGTAAGGAACACATAATCACTAAGACTTTCCTAACTTTATAATAATTTATTTATAACTTGTTCTCCCCTTCTCTCTGAAATAGCAATAACTTCAATTATAGTTTTCTGGCTACTCAGAATTATAGAGTGATTTAACTGCAATTCAAATTTCTTTTTAATATCAACATATTGTTCTCTATTCATAATTTTGTGAAATATTTTAACTTCACATTCTATCTCATCAATATGGTAATTCATTTTCTCATGAACATCCATAGCTATTTTACCATCATTAAGTTCACAACTTGTAATGCATATAACAATTTAATGATATCTTTACTACTATATTGATCCACTTGCCTTAAAATTTGTTGACTTAAATATGGTAGATTTTTTTTAATCAATCTTACCATTTTAACTTTCAATATAGAAAAAAATGTAAGTTTTTATTCTAACAACTTGCTTATGGAAAAACCTCACATAGCCATTGGAATGAATGCAATATTTTTCTGATACCATCTGATATCTGATTTGATCTTGTGGGTTAGACTCCCCAAACCCAACTAATACTATATTTTTAAAATATTAATATACAACAGGTGTTTCAACTAATGACTGCCACCAATCTTTTGCATCTACAGATAGCAAAATATTAGAAAGAACCATTTTTTCCTCTTTGGACATGGGAAACAAAGAAATCAATTTCTTTAACTTATTTAAAGATTCTAAATGTTTTTTTTCATTATACTCTTGTACTGGTTTTATTATGATAAACCTTACATTCATGAAATTCTCCTTATCTAACTTTTCTTCAACTGATTGGCAACTTTTAACATGTTTGGTTTCCTGACACCTACTTAACTTCTCTCTATTGTTATTTATAACATCCTTCCTATATTCTACTTTATACCAGTTTTTATTACAAAGTCTATTTCGTAACATTTGATTGTACCATTTCCTTCCTAAATCTTTTAAATTTTTCAATCAATCACAATTTCTCACTTAAATCATTTTACTTTTAGAATAATTATCCAACAATAAATCATTCAATTTTATTTTATGAAGGAAACTATTGACATAATTATTTTGCTTACTTTTCAATTTATTATACCATGACCAGAATACGTCTTTTACATCTTTCCATCTATCATGATTGCTTACTTAAATTTTTTCAATACTAAGATTGTTATCAAGCATTCTAATCTCCAATTTCCTTTTACTAAACAAACTATCTATATAATTCTTTTGCTCCTCTCTTAATTGAACAATGTTTATATTACTCATCTTATTTGGGTTATTATTTTCTTCAATTATTTCTTTGTTGTTCTCTATTCAATCTATTAATTCTTTCTCTAACTTCTTCAACATTTCTCCCTATTTAGATTGATATCTGTGATCTTCAGTTTTGTTAGATTTTATATCCTGTAAATTTTTCACTATTCCTATTCCCAACTTTTTTTTTTAAATTCTAGAGTACTACTATCCACCTCTTCTTTCACTTCTGTTCTTAAAAATTCAAACTTGTTCTCAATTAATTCCATGTGATTCTGTATACCTTTAACACCACTATCTACATGTGCTATCTTCTCATTCAGTTCATCTTTACTAACTGTCCATTGATTGACAGCTTCTTTATCCTGAACTTGGAGAGCTTGAACATTTTTATAAATGTATCCCTCTAATGTTTCATCTATTCTATCTTTTACTATCTCAATAACATTCTCTTTTGTTGCTAATTTTTCACTTAATTCTTTCAATTTTTTCTCTAAATCTCTCTTTATAAACTTAATGTCTTGTTGACTTTCAACTATATCTTTATTAATGAATTCTAACTTTTCACTCAGCACTTTATTAGTTTCTTGTAGTTCTTCTCTTAAAGATTTATGACTTTCTTCTAATTTTCCACTCAAATATTCTCTTAAAGATTTATTACTTTCTTCTAATTTTCCACTCAAATCTTCTCTTAAAGATTTATTACTTTCTTCTAATTTTCCACTCAAATCTTCTCTTAAAGATTTATTACTTTCTTCTGATTTTTTACTATTCTCTTCTAACTGTACTCTTAAAGACTTACTAGTCTCTTCTAATTTTTTATTTAAAGATTCACTCAAAGATTCATTTATTTTCATCATCAATACAAATAAATCATCCAAACTTTTCTTCTCTTCCACCACAACAACTTTCTTTTCTTCTATAACTTCACATTGGGTATCCTTTTTTATTTTTCTATCTTTCCTATTACTCTCCCTTTCTTTTTCTATTCTTATTTCCACTTCGATCTTGTTCTTGGACAGAACAAATATTTTCTTGTTTTTCTGAATTTTCAATTCCACTCATTTCTGGAAAAAAAATTTTTTTTCACTAAAGCACTATGCTAATTTTCTCTTTAAAAATATGACTTAGTTCTCTTCATAAAAATATTTTCTAATAGATTATTCCAACAATCAACAACTCCCTGAAATAACTTGATAAATCAATTATATTTTATTTCAATCATATCTATATTGTCAGATACCATAAACAATATCTATAACTATTTCTTTACAATAAAATTAAATTCATATAAACAAGTTACATACTTTCTTTTCTCAACATCCTCACCGCAAACACTTCATTAATTATTCATACATGAACTATATCAATCTATGTATGATTTGCCTACTGATCACATAGTCATATTAGACTAGCCTTTATTTAATATTTTAACAAAATAAAAAAAAAACATTATTATTTGAACTATGTCTAATAATTCAATTAACGCATTAGGCATTTTCTTATATAAATGAATCATGATAAACAATGATTAGTTTACTAATCCAGCCATGTGTATGAGCGCCATAAGGGGGTTTAAATACTGCAGCCTATCTAATGGTTATATTACCTAATCAGAGTTGCAACGTTCCAACAATAGGAACTACTTGGACTCTGCATAGGTATTATTAACAGACTTACTATTTCCCGACCATTTCTTTAACTATAACAATTGTATTTATATAAAGTTATTATTTATCCCAAGTTACTTTTACATGATTTAACTTTTCTAAGATAAGACATATTTTAAATATAATTAATGTGAGACTCGTTTACCCATAAACAGATCACATCCCCTTAACATTAAACAAATACTTGTTCAATGGCATAAGAATACCTAGATACTCCTCCTTATTAAGTATCTACATACTCTCATGGCTAACAAAAATATCCATTATCTTATATTTATAATTATTAAGTTTTTATTCAATCACTCATTAAATTAATCTGTTAGATAATTACAGATAAACATTGATTCCTATTATTTTTAATAATTAAGATTGGCAATAATCACAAGAATAACTTTATAATAAGGAGATCTCAGGATAATCATTGATTTATTAATTCTTTATACTACCTATGGAATATCAAGAGGGATTTTACAGATTTCCATTGATAGTGCACAAATTAAGAAAAGCTTATAATTTAAATCTATAATCAAGCTTAATATTTATGTTTTTTTGATACATAATATTAAAATAATATTATTAACTAAACTGTGATTAACACTAATACTTTCACTAATAACTAACATATCATTTAATTTCATATTAATAAGTACACTTTAATAATTGGCAATGTCATCAATGACCTACGGGATCAAGGCAGCATATAACAAGTAAAAAATCTTGATTAAGAGATTTATGCTTATTAAACAGTTAGATTTGCTCTAAACTAAATTGACTTTTCATTTTAATTTTGACTGTACATTTTGAGTTATGTGATGTGGTGAAAATGAGCACAGAAAAGAAATTCAACAATTAAAATTTGATAAAACTTTTAAAACAATAATTTTAATAATATTCATTGCAAATGACTGCAATAAACATTACCATTAACATCTAATTTAAAATAACTTATAACAAAATGAGATACACATATATTATAATAACAATAACAATAAAAAACTAATCTTTGGAGTATTATAATTAAACAATACTAACAATCTCCCATTGTATGTTAAGATATTTACCCCTATTTATTAAACAATCATTCTCTTGTTGTATTTTTTTTTTAAATTTATGATCTGTTCTTTCAACCTCTAAAATAATAATAGTTCTAAAGTTACATATTTGATGAATAAGTAATAACACAAAAAAACAATGGAGAAAGTTAGTTATAATTCTGGAGGTTGATAAGCAAACAATATTAATACTTTAGTATTTCACATAAGAAAAAAAAAACATTCATCATTTTTAGTTTATCCATTCGCACATGTAAATACACCCTGCCCTCTGGCTTGTGTATATATCGTTTTAAATTCTCTATTATATATTTCATACTAAGATATTGAGCCTATTTGTTTATTTAAATGACTACTAATCTTTAATCTCAACCTAATTATAAAATAACTATTAATATAACACTTGAATTAATTCCTTATTAAATTATTTAGCCCCCCCCCCCCGATCATACTAAAACTTATAGATTAAAAGTATAAACACCCACATTAGAAACAAGTTTTCTTTTAAATTCTCAGCTAAAAGTATAATAACAACTTTAAATTTCTTAGCATTACAGGTTGTTCCACTCTGCAGAAACCTATTATAACTTTTATTTTTTCCTTCTTCCTCTGAAGATTCTGCTTATCCTAAGATTCGCAAGATATTGGGTTATTGCAACAATAATCCTTCCTTTTGTTCCTTGTTTCGTAATGCAGAAAACAAATATTTATGGGTTGCTTTATTTATTCTAGATGACATATATTTCTATCTATAATATAGGGCACTCTTAGGATTTCAATTAAAAATATATGTGTCATGCATCATTTTTCAGCTAAAACTTTATAGCAACTGGCATTCCAGCCAGTATGGCTCAAAGAAAATACTTCTATAATTTATTGTAATTAAGATTTTATATATATAGCCGGAATAATAATGAACATTTTTCAGTTATTACCAATCTAGTTCTATTGATTCTTAAATATATATACTTAACTGTTTCCAAGAGATTTACTATTTCTTAATTTATCCTTATTAGATATTGACAGTGTTTATTTATTTCCTTTTGTTGATTACTGCAATTCATTTTCCCCACGGCACAGTTATTATTCATTTTCAGTGAGTATATTTGTTCATTATTCATCTCCGATGATTTCCTCAATGTTTATTAATTTTCAAGAGATTATTGGGAATTTTTGACCATTGATTTTCCCAGTACAAAACAATTAATTTACTCCATTAATTTAAACATAAAACTTATAATTATCCAATATATCTATACAGTTACAACAAATTACTTTCTCTGCTCACACATAATACGACTTTAGAAATTTTGAAACAACTTTTTTTTATATCACAAAGAAAAAAAGAAAAAAAAAACCTAGTTGCTTATTCTTTATGATCCAGCAGAAGCTTTTTTCTTTTCTTCAGTTTGATAGTCAAATGATTGTTTGACCCCTTTCTGTTGGTTGGTATGTTCCACCTTTTTCTGTTTATAACAACATAAATTTACTTTGCAAGTTTTTGGTTTATTATTTTACAATGACAATTTATCATTTTTTAAAAAATAAAATATTGAAATGTAATATTTATAAAAAGTAAATAAAGATGAAATTTACTGTTTTAATTTTAGATCAGTATTTTGATAAACTTAATAAATATTTCCTCACTTTTAAATATAATACTATTTGAATATAAACATTTTTTTAAAAATCAACTGCGCTAAACAATAATTATTAGTTGACATTTGGCAAGACCTTCAGAATCCAATATGTTTCAAAGGAGTTTGGAGAAGGTTAGCAAATATATAATTTCATGTCCCTTCTGTAACAGAGACACATTCTTGGTTATGCCTCCAATATAAATCAATCAAAGCCCTAAATTCTGCACACTATTTGAACTTCCCAAAACCAACTGTTTAATAATAGAAAAAAATGTTAGAAAATTAGGAAATTGATGTAGCAAACCTTCATTAAACCCAAAATAATCATACATTTTTAAGGTACATTTGAGTGCTAAAATTTAAAATCCAGTTTAAAATTCTAACTCTCTTAAGGAGACAGGTGTTGTAAGAGATGACTTACAACCAACCATTACACTTATTCCCATTTTTCACAATGTTTGAATTTAGGCCAAGTGTTAGGCAAATAATTTATCCTACATACCTCTTTATACACATGAAATATATACATATATAAACATACATATAAACAAATATGTTTGTCTATTTGTAAAAAGATAATTATTTTCTTCATTTAATATCATTGAGTAATATAATAATTAATTGACTTATAAGATAGGCATAGTCAAAGGTTACTGACAATCATTTTAACAAATGAAGGTATTATATATGAATGATTGAATTATTATTTGTATAATCTAATCATTGTAAAATAGTGCTAATATAAAATACTTAATATTTGGTTACTTATATTTTATATACATTGTAAAATCGTGTAGTGTGATAGGTTAAAAAATATATCTACCATAAGTAAACAGAATATTTATATTTTTAATATAAGGAGGTAAAAATATAAATATTTTTTTATATATTGTAAAATTTAAATTATTTAATTGTTAAATAAATAATTATGTTTTTTATATTAAATGAAGTATTCAATTTTGTTTTATTTAATTTAAAGCATTAGTGAAATTCGTTGTTAATATTACTTTAAAATATTGATAGGAACCACTGAAGAGAGTAAATTGTTAAACTTCCCTGAGTTCAAAATCTGAGCATAACGGTAAAGTTAATTAAGGTGAAAATTGATTTGATGTGCTTTAGATATAATAACTTTTCTTAATAATACATTATTTATTAGGAACAAATGTAGTTTTATATCAAAATTAAATCACATCATTCATGGCATCCTATATAAAAACCTTAAATCTCTCTAAGGTGAGATGTGACTGCCTTAACTTATCTTGTTGAGAGGGTGCATACCATTACAGTATATTGTACCGGTCAAAACATGTATACCCATCTAACATGAGATGGAAGTCACAAAATGTCCTTCAAACCCAGTCAATCCCAAGATTTAGGTCAGGGACCATCCTGGATTTGAACCCACTCTCTAAGCCCCAGATCTAACACCTAATGAATAACATAATAATGATGGCACATGGGAATTAATCTTAATATGTCTGACTAGTTAAGATAGAATGCTAACAGAAGTTTCTGCCACCAAAGTACTTGCATTTCAATCACCGTGCACAGGCCATACTTTAAAATCGACTCTTAAAATTGAAAGGTAAATTTCCAAGCCGCCACCTAATAGTCAATTTAGTCTAAATAATTTATCAAGATCTCTTTTTATGTATTCTTAGAATTTGTTTATATATATATATATATATATATATATATATATATATATATATATATATATATATATATATATATATATATATATATATGAATGCAAGTTTGCAAGCCCGAGAAAAAAAAAAAACTAATCCTATGTGCCGGTCAAAACATGTTTATCTGCCTAATATGACCTGGAACTCACAAAATGTACTTCAAACCCAGTCCAGCTCGAGATTTAGGTCAGGGACCAGCCTGAAGTCGAACCCAATTTCTATGCCCCAGATCCAACACCTAATGAATAACATAATAGTGATGGTACATGAGAATTAATCTTAATCCTGCCGACTAGCAAAGCTGAGAAAACAATGTGGCATCTATAACTATGACTAAACTAAAAGATATATAAGCATGGCTGTAATATGTGGAAGTAAAGGAAAAAGGAATTTGAACTACTCAGATAAGTTAGACAATAAAAATAGTTTAATATAATGAAAAACATATTTATATACATTAATAAATTAAGTACATTACTATGTGCATGAATGAGTAAGCAGTAGATGATTACATAGTGTCATTCATGCTATTATTTGTCATATGTCCTTTATTAGCTATATAATATATTACAAATAAACACACATATTTGGTGGGTCCAATATTAAGATGCCAATCAGTATTAGAAAGAAGTTACATAAATTTGCTATTAATGCTTTGGGATATGGTTCTGAAATGTGGTGACTAACATATGATTTAGGGGAGCATTCTGAAATTCATTATACATATGATATAAACTATTTTCACACCATTAAGATCGTGAAAATAAACAAAAGACAGTTAAAAGATTATATCTGAAACTATGACAAAATATTTAATGAAAATCATTTAACAATAGTAAGACAAACACTTTATTTTCCCCAAGACACATAGATACTCTTTAAATATATATATATAAATTACGATGGTGAGACCGTTTAAGACTGAAATAAATTTAATTAATAAAATAGAAGTAGTTGACATTTATATATATTTAAGCAAAGCTTAATTTCAATATTAGAGCATTAAAACTGGGTCATGAAGCAAAAGAAATAATAATAATATGAAGAAGTTTGCAATGCTGACATAATAGCCTAAAATAACTAAGAGGAAAAGGTTGTGCTTCTGGATGAAAAACGAAATCTCACACCCCCTTCTTGGGTAGTACTTAGATGAAAGTGGATAGGCATGGTGTGGCCCAGACTTTTGCTGGTTTAAACGACATGAGAGGCCTTTTATCTATGAAGTGACTATGCATAGTATGTGCCAAACTTACAGGATCACCGCCAGAGGCATTTTCTACAGAATAAATGTGCTCCAGATAGCTCAACTATCTATGGAATGAGGTACGGAAAGAAATCTATGGGTTCAAACTTGTCGCAACCCCCAGATTAGAAGACTAGAATTACGTAATATATATATATATATAATACGAAGATAGTCTAAATGTCAAGAACACAGTACGAATGAATGTCACTAACAACATTGAAATATAATTTTACTGCTTTAAAATAAATGACCCTTGTTTAAATACTATAATATGCCATGCAATTATAATACATATAGAGAAAGAATATTTCATTTTATAAAATATACGTTAAGATTTTACCTAGTAAAAAAAACATTAAGATTTAGATTTCAAATTAATAAAATATGTGTTAAGATTTCATTTAGTAACAGAAACATTAAGATTTCCCCCATCCCTTTTTCTGCTATTTAAAATAAAACAATCCCATCTTCATTGATTTTACAATAACTGAAATATTTAAATACAAGATTTGAAATTTTAAGAGTATGAAAAATGAAGCAAGATTAGCAGTTATATAGAAAACAAATTATAAGTCACCCTTTCAGAATTTAATAAATAATTATAAAATAAATGTTTCAGAGTGTTAATTAGCTTGAGTTCTAGATTTTCCAGGTCGAAAACCCAGAGTTAAGCAAATATATTTTTATCATAAATAAAATGTCGAGTCAAAAAACAATCTGGAGAGTATATTAATTAATAATGCATTGTTTTAAATGGACATTAATAACTTGCTTCGTGAAGGTTTACTTAAAAAATAACAGAAAAGATTTTTATAAATTAAAAATCGCCAGTTTGTTTGAGATTAGCAAATTAATAAAAAAAAATATATATATGTATAAAATCAAGTAATAAATAACTATAAATAAATGACCACACCAAAGTTAAAAAAAATTAGAGCATATGAAAGAGAATTAAATTTAAAGAAATCATTTGAGAGCAAATTACATGTTATTTATATATAAAAAAAACACATAATTTAAAAGATAGAAAATTAAACAATATGTTAGAATCTTGATAACAGGATTTGAGATTAGTGAGGCTAGATTCATTTTCAAATAGTAGCATAAAAGTTACCTTGCACAAATTTAATGTCTATTTCAAAGTACGGCTCATGCATGGCAAATTGAGGATCCAAAATGAACTATTCTTCATGACAGCAAGCTTCTATATTAGCATGGTTAAAGTTCTCTATTCACTTTAGGGTAGCAGAATATTATAGCCACGGAAGACAACCCCCAAGGTTCAAGAAAAGCTTTTACTAGATCATCTTGAGATTTCATAACAGCATAGTGTCTAGTAGCAATCACTTCTCTCCATAGTAACTAATCTCCCCTGTGATTCAAAATTCAGTCATTTTATTTTTTTTCTTTTATCAGTTGTTTTTGAAGATGCAATTGTAAGATAATGTCCAAAAATATATTCAAATCTATTTCCAGATTAGAAATAGCTTTGACAACATGTTTTTTAACAAAAAGTATCTCTAATCTTAATCTCCTTTTAAGTAAAATTTTAATTAAAAATGCCTACCCCAGATTAAAACAATAGTGCTTCCACCCTTAATTATTTTTGGACAATTAACAACAGTCACATCTTCCATATTGGATTTTATAAAAAAAATATAGTTTAATAGAAAAACAAGCAATTTCTTTAAAAAAAAGCTAAAAATGACATATAATAAATATTTAAAAACATCAATATTTTGTTAATCAGTTTTGCTTCCTATGTATATATTTGAGCCGCATCTATAATACTTTAATAAACAAGAACTAATAATTAATAAAAAGAATTAATAATAATTTTCAAACATGTTATTGAAACATTAAATTTTATAATTTAGGCACGCATCTCAAATATATACATGAAATATATATACATGACAAAAGGAGCAGGATGGGAAATAGGGATTTAAACACATGTTAGTAGGTAGAAACATGAAGCACAATCTTAAGCTAAGATTGACTGCTTCAATATATATATATATATATATATATATATATATATATATATATATATATATATATATATATATATATATATATATATATATATATATAAGTCCTGAGTTGTTGTTTTTTTCTAAAGCAGCAATGTATATACTCTCCTTACAAAAACATTTTACTTTTTAGCATTTTTTAGGGACTGGAACTTTATGGTTCCTAATGGCGATTTATTACTTTCTTCCACTGAGTTTTTTTTTTTTCTGAATCTCTTTTCATAACTCAGATATATATATAGTTTACTCTTGAATAACTTAAATGCAATAGCAGTCATATATCAGTATATCTCCAGCCATATTATATAAAACAATACTTTATTGTTTTGATTTTACTTCTTTTCTTTGTGCAGGAAATATGGAAAAAAAATAAGACTACTGAGAACTTGACCGAAAAAAATAATATTACTAAATAGACAATTTTTCTTTTCACTAAGATTTATATTTCTTAATTGATTTGCAGATATGTAGGGATTCTAGCCAAAGGTCTTTTTTTTAAAACAAATAGCTATGATATTAGAAAAACAACAGAAACATGAACTTGATTACACTTTATTTTTAAGTAACATAATTAAATTAATGTCTCCCTCCAGGGTCAAAGATCAACATTTCTTTTTGACAATTTTGTCAACTTGAAATTTAGACAACAAACGGCAAAATGAATTAAAATCAAAATTTATGTATAATTAACAGAAAGTGTGTGTATCTTTGATTAACACACATTATTACTTCAGAGAACATGTGTGCTGTGTAGGCTATCAATCTGTTGACCAGTAGATTTTACCCCTAACAATATATAACCCCTAAACAATATAGTTTAGCCAATTTTATTTTTTTTAAAAAAAAACTACATAATAAAAATATATTATTTAATATTAGAGTCTAAAGCAACTACCTATCTCTTATAATATTATTTTTTGTCATTACTACTTATGATGAAATCTTACCCATTAATATTTATATTATGCACACAAACAAAAATAGGAAAAAATCATTTAATAATATTGTACTGGTCAATATTGTATGCTCATTTGACCAGTTTTAGAATCTAAGCAAAAGTACCTTAATTCCACTCATGCCAGAGATACAGAAGTCAGGAACAATCATGGATTCTATCCTATTTGTTTTTCTTTAAAACTATAATATTATGAAGAACACTTTTAATGATAACAGATGAAATTTTATTCATTCCTGTGGCAGTATCACAGTGATGAGGCATGATATCTACAGGGTAATTATTATAAATAAAGAATGTCAAATATTGGCTCAATCAGACACCTTATTTGAAAAAAATCTATAAATTTAAATAAATTGCAAGCAGCTGGCATTACAGAAGAAACTTGAATTATAATATAGTATCCATCCAGAATGAGCAAGGCTAAAACAACCCAGAGATAAATGTCCATTTAAAGTAATCAGTTAACATCTAAATATTAATATTGTTATAAGGAACAAGTGAGATTCATTGAGTGAGATTCAATTAGACATGGACACATGAGTAATTATCAACATAAGAATTTAATGAATATAAACAATTTTAATTTACATCAGAGATATATCAAAGATTTCATGTGGTTAATAATTTACACATTGGCAAATGTCTTAGTACACTAATGAGAGTTACAAATAACAATAAATTTATGTTATTAATGTTATTGTCATTTCTTTACATTAGTGATGAAAGGCATCTATAAATTTATCCCCAAAAAGAGGTCACTCTTGACATGTCAGTTAAACAACATATCATTCTTGAGCATATCTGAGACTGTACAAATGAGAAAGGGGTTAGTTTAAATAAGCTTTACTGTGACAATACTAAAGAATAATATATTAATTATTATGTGAATGATTTACAAACATCACTGTGCTATGTCTTGTGGATAATATGGGAACTACACATAAGAAAGATAACTCACAGTGCTGACTACAATGATAGCATTAGAAATGGAGTACACATGCTTCTTTGGACTAACATGCTTTACATATATAAGAGTCTGCTTGTGTTTATAATAAAGATGCTATGGTCTGACATTGTTAACATTATCCCATACAAAGCCATAACAATCTAATGATTGTCTTGAGGTTGATGCTACCAAACCTCATTCTTAGACTAGTTACATGAAGAAAATCTGAAACTTTCAGAGGAGTAAGTATGATAAAGCAAAATATTTATTCTTTGAAATGTTATCATGAGTAAGCAATGCAAATATGGCTTAAGTCTTAAATGACTAATGTGGTAATTTAAACTAAAATAAAGTAATAATAATGTCATGGGTAATGCCATGACAAAATATTAACTCACTCAGCAATGTACATATAACATAAGCAAATTAGGATATTAAATATACAAGAGGGTAAATATTATTTTTCTTATTTAACAAACCCAAGTATTAGTATATTATTATGAGCAAGTACACTCAATGGTGTGAAAGCAAATATATAATCTATTAAAAAAAATAATAATCAGATTTATTTAGAGAACATCAAATGCATTTAAAATCAATAGCATTAACAAAAAAAGTTTATCATATCCCATAATATGATGGTTTTAACAATTCACCATTAAGCATATATTGCTATATATTCAATTGAGCGAACTGTGTTCAATCAGAAATTTAATATTTAAATAGTTAAATATTCCAAAATTTTGGAATGGTGGCTGAAATGATATAAGTTCGCTAGATTGAAACATTGGTATGCTAAAATTAATTCAATAAAATACATAGTTTAAAATAAGTTTTGTCGCATAAAAATAAAATACCTAGAGCTGCAACTTTAGAGCTAAAGACAGATTTAAAATATAATTCAGTGCTAATGTTTTACAGAATGAGATTTTTAAACTCTAGAGAGAAAATCATTAAATTTAATTAATATGATAACTGAGTTTATAGTCAATTATAAGATGTATAGAAGATTACATTGTGAATATAACTAGAATTTAATAATAAAATAAAAATATTAAGAGTTCATTCATCAGCCAAACAGATTACTTTTAGATATTTTGGCAGCCATTTAGAATAATGTATATGAAATTTAGATGTTAAAGCATGGTCAGCAATGCACAATATTAACAAAATAATGGCTGGCATTTTCCAATTGTTCTTTTATAGTTAAACAGAACAGTTCTCATGTGGAAATGGCATGGTAGATTGACAGAACAAACTCAATCTAAGATCAGGTAGACACAATTTTCCCTCTACTCAAAATTCATTTGTTTTCACTCTCTAATAGAACACAAGTGAAATAGTGATCTGAGCTCATTTTGTGCATGCCTAGAACTCTTACTCATTCTATACTTGATATTTGCCAATATTGAAAAATGTAAAATTACATTCCAGAAAGCATTATTTATTTTTAAAATTGGAAATAGCTTAAAAAATATGATTTTGATCATTTGAGACTATTGAAATAATTAAATGAGAACATCATTTTAACATTTAACTTGTACTAATACTTTTTAGAACATTCTGATATTGCTCTAGCTTTAGATTAATTTATTAATTTTTATATGTGTAATACATAAATGCACATTCATGATTATCTAAGTGAAGGAAATGTAGAAGCTTAAAATAGATTATAATTAAGTTAAAATAATAATACAACTGGTTAAACATAACTGTTGTGAAAAAACAGGCTGGAAGTCATACTTGTTTGTGTGTTTTTAACATTCCTGGATGACCAAATAAACAAATATAAACCAGTTCAAACCCTACTTTAAGGTCTGTAATGTCATCCAGCTGTGAAGCTAAATATGTACTAAAGATTTACCACTCCACATTCCCATAATTAGATGAACAAACAAAAAAAATTGTAAAAAAATGATTTTACTTATTCCTTTAAAAATTGTCATTCCAAGTGGTAAAGAAATATATTGACAACTTAATAATAATAAACTAGTCTGTCTATTCCTTACTACTCTTATGCTTATGCCTCACTTCATATAATTTTAATTATAATGTCCTAATTTGTATCTCCCTCATCTCTTATGTCCTTTCGAAAATCAATGGTCCCTCCTGATGCTGTCCTATCAATCCCAAAACATCTTTTACTACTATTCCCTTGGGTCAGGCAGTATATACAGCTTTAAGTGGCATGCACTATAAGTGCCTTTATTCACCTCTCCTTCTCTTAAAAGAAAAGTATTTTTATCAAACTTGTTTTAGTTTCATGAGGTTCTTTTTACAAAGAGAAAAATTGTGGAATTCATAATGTGTAACATTACTATGCTTAGGAACCTCAAACCACACCTGATCACCTTTATGAAATTTATGATGAGGGATACATCTCTTCCTGCTGGTCACACCTCAGATCAATAGAAATTTTTTTGTCTGGTAAGTATTTAAAAACATCTGTATCACTATAACTAATATTTTTTTTTAAATTTTAGGTTTATCTAATATTAGGTTTATAGTCATCTCGATATCAAAATCATTATTACAACTGTAACCGATGATATTCTAATTGGTTGCATGATCAATATGTTTGCATTCAATAAATACATTTCATTAATGTTTACATCTTCATACTTTTCAATAGTAAAATTATATGTACGAGCATTTTCTTATATTATAGCAGTTTTGATAGATATATTAATATGAATCTGAACGTTTTCTTCATCATGAATAATCTTAGCAATGATTGCCTTATGAACAGGAATCTGAACATTTTCTTTATCATGAATAATCTTTTGAAAACATGGTCCTAAAGAAACTTCATCAACACACTCTGCTATCTTCACATAAATATCTTGGACTTTGGAAAAACAATCAGACTCTTGTTTACTGATCAAATAAAGTTTATCATTTTAATTACAAATGAGATTGGATCTTTATTTATATTTTTTTCAAAATTATTAGTATCAGTCTCTTTAGTGGTTAGTAATGTCAATTTTGAATCCAAAGAGAATGAATTGTTAACATAATTTTCTGTTTTCATTGGAGATGCTACATTCCAATTACAATTTATATTCTTAGAAAAGAGTTCATTAATATTTAAAACTAGATTTTCTCAGTCTCCACAGAATGATAATTTACTTCAATTTGCTTTTCTATTCTATCAGATTTATCTCAGTCTTTTCAGAATAACATTTCATTTTAATTTGTTTTCCATTGTATCATCCGAACCAAGAAAATGAGAATTTATTTTTATGTCATTTCTATTTACTTCATCAGAAGAATCTACTTCAATGGTATTTCCACTGTTATACACCAAATAATTCAAATCCATCTGCATTTTATTAGCATCAAATACATTAAGAAAACAAGAAGTTATTTTCATATCACTTTTATTTAAAGAATCACTAAAATCCATCTTGTTCTGAGAATCCACTTCAATAATATTTAAAACTGAATCCTTTTTTTATTATGAATAATATAGTTCAATTTAATTTGCCTTTCACCACCAATTCTTTTAGATAAGCCAGAAGCAAATTCCATATAATTACTGATTAATTTTCTAAATTATGGAAACCACTAATTTACTCAGATAACAATTCACAATGTTGAATGCCAACAATGTTTGAAAGAACCATGTAACTTTCTTTATCAGAGATGATAGTTTTCTGCAGACATTTCCTACCAGTTTTAATATTATTTACACAATTTGTCTTTTCCATATCATTAGTTGTTGAACTTTTTATGTTTTTATCAACTTTAATAAAACAATTTAAATAAGTTGCCATTTTTATATTATCTGTTATGATATTTAACTTATTATATTTTTTTCTTAGAATTCTGAATAGTAAAAAAAAAAAAATACCATTTGAAATGATTTTTCTTTTTCCACAAACTATACATTGCTTTTCAGAAAATGTTTGTTTTGATAAACAATCATGAGTTTCTTCAAACGTTATATTTTTATTTAAACAATCTTTATTAGGACTTTCAAAAGATTTTGAAACACATATAGATAAAAGGGTACTCTATTCAATTTTATCCATTAAAGAAAAATCACTTTTTTGAGAAGGTAGCTCTTCATTCCTGTTGTCTAATTCTTGAACTTTACAATTACTTTTATGAAACTGCTTATCGGTAAATACATTTTTCCAATATTTATTTAACAAAGCATTATTAAAATATGGAATATCACTAGAACGATCTTCAACTTGTTTCCAACATGAAAAATAATTTTACCACTATCCATTTTTCTAGAAATTTTATTTTTAACACAAAATTTAGGTTCAGTCTCTTCATTGCTGAAAGAATTAAAACATGGCTGAATTTGATTTTCATCAAGTACTGTGTTAGAACCAAGTGAAGTTTCTTCTTCATGATAAACCTGACTAACTGTAACATATTTACTGATGGAAGCATTAATCAATGTTTCCTAATTTTACTGATTTCTAGATTCATATTCTAATAAAAAATCTCTTCGGACTTCTGTTGGAACATGCAATTTAGATGATTCTTACCTGTTTGTTTCTATTGCTTTCAAAAGAAAACTGGGATCAAGCATTTCATCAGATAAAATGGAATCCTGAGTAGAAATATTTTCATCACATAAAGTTATGTCAATAGGTAATGTTTCAATATTAGTAGTATTTCTATCAGTTTTTTTAATCACATTTTACTGATAGCAACTGTTTTCAAATTTTTGTGTCAAAGAAGAATCCAGACCTTTCGGATTCAAATCATTCTTTTCAGAGTCTTTAAAGTCCAGTTGTATTTTTCTATGGGTTTTTTGAGGCATGTTTTTAATTTCCTTTATCTCTTTTATATACCTTTCATATTCATGTTTAACATTATCATCTAGCTCATAAAGTTCATCTTTTTTTCTCCCTGGACTACTTTGAAATGTCTAAATTAATCCTAGTGCTTTATCACATCCTGTTGTGGATATTCTGCTTTCATCTCTTGGACAGCAAGGGCTTTTTCTCCATGAGTCTATTCTACCCATTCATCCATCTTCTGTTATCTTTCCTCACTTCTCTGATTCCTTAATATCCTGTTGTATCTTCTGCCACATCTCCTTAATGTATATCCGAATTTCTTCAGTTTCTTTCTTCAATAATCCCTATATCATCATGAATAACTGGTGGTTACTGTCTATGACCCCTGGTCCCATGTTCATGTTTCCCAATAAACATGCAAACTTGTTAAATGTAATTTCTCTACTTAAAATAGCCATTGGATTAGTATATCCCAGAAAGTCTGGTTTCAGTTCTGCATTGCTGCTTCCATTTTCATTTTCTAATTTTTTGGTCACTTCTGAATCTCTGTGTCCATAGACTTCATTACTTATTTTATAATTTTCATTTTGTTGATAACGATAATTCTGTAACATTATTATTTGCTATGAATTATTCATCTATCCTTTCTCCTCAATTGCCCCCCATGCTACCACTGTTTTTCCATATTTCCCAATTGTTTTCTGCCCTGCCTAACTTATATGATGCCAAACCACTTCATTATTCATGTATACTCTTCTCTCCTACTTGAATCTGCCTTTGTCATCTAAGCCGTATATTGTATAAACTATTAACTATATATATATATATATATAAATGCAAAACCATAAAAAATACAATACTAGATTAAATTTTAAATTTTTTACCAAAATCCTTACATAACCATGGTTTCATCTATTACAAATAGACCTTCTCAAGTGAAAATCAATCTAAAGGAATATATATATATATATATATATATATATATATATATATATATATATATATATATATATATATATATATATATATATATATATATATATATATATATATATAAATAAACAAACCTTCCCATAATTCACTACAAATTACACCTTCCCTTAATATCAACAGAAGTCTTCATAAGATTGATAGCCTCAGAATTAAGGAGTTTTATCATGAAAGTCTCCTTTATTCTTCTTTTTAACTCATTCTTTTTATAAAAAATAACTGAAGCATTGTTAAACAATATTCTATGACCTGTATTCAATTCATGAATATATAACAGCTGAGTTAAGATGCCTATGTTTAAACCTACTTATATGAACCTTAACCCTTTCATTAAGGCTAAATTTACTCTGACCTACATAAAATTTACAACTACATGAAATTTTATAAACAATAGCAGGAATAGACCTACTATAAATAGACTGCTTTGAACCATTAAGTAATGAATTCAAATCAGAACCTTTCCTCCATGAAACCTTCATTCCACCTAACAAATGACTATTCCTATAAACCAAATTATAAGTTGATGCTTTAAATGGTAAAGACATATAATCATCATCCTTACCAACAAAATTCTTATCATCCAAATCACGACTATAAACATTATTATTAATTACCACTTTTTTAATAAAATCATGATTATAACCCAATTCTACATATTCAGCAGCAAATTGACTTCTTTGAATATCAGCATCATTATTATAATTATTAAGCAATCTATTCCGACAATAAAAATTTAACAAAGACATTTTTTTATGTATAAAAGGCTGATAACTATCAGGCCTAATCATATTTATCAAATGTTTAGGTTTTATAAAATGACTACAAAACAAAACATCATTAACCTTCTCAACATTTAAATCTAAAAACTTTAATTTTACAAAATCAAAACCACCCCCCTCAATTGTAAACTTAATACTAGAATCGAAACCATTCAATGCACATAAAACTCTTCTAATTTCTCTTTCTGAATAACAAACAAACATACCTAACAAATAATTCAATAGAACATGAAAACATATTAATAATACCACACTCCAAATAATCAATATAGACAGCACACATCAATGGAGAAATGACATAACCAATAACCCAACCTTCTCTAATCTTATAAAACACATCATTAGACATAAAATACATTGAATCCTCTAACAGCAAAAGCAAATCATGAAAAACCTTAATCTTATCTGCAGAAAACCATTCTAATTTTTTTAAAAATTGAAAGAAAAACAGCAATAATTTTTAATCTATTAACCGATTGATACATATTTTCAATGTCTAAACTACCAAAAACACAATCATCATCCAAAACAAAACCATTTATTTTCTTAAAAGCCTCAAAAGAAGAAGAAACACAAAATTGACCCAATTTTATATAATCCTTAAAATATCTTATAATAAATTTTGATATTTTATACATCTCAAAGGAAAATTATCTTTATGAGACTTCAAATTAAAGAAAACCTTTGGAGCCACAAAATCACTAGGGTAACAATTTAAATAAGTAACTCTATCAAAAATCTTTTTATTTTCCATAACTTTCATAATCTTATTTAATTTAGATTTTATTTTTTTTACCAGGATCAGAATCTAAAATAGCATATTTTCCATAATTTAATTCTAAAGAAACTTTACTTTTAAAATCAATATTATTTAACAATAAAAACCGGCCACCTTTATCTTCTTTTAACAATACTACATCATTGGCTATCAATCTTTTTTTAACAAAACTAATTCCCTTAGGGGTAAAAACAATTTTTTTTTCTTTTAAGTAATTGACTATTCAAAATAACCTGTAAAGACATTTTATTTTCATCAGAAATATTACTATTACTTTCAATAACAGAAAGAAAATCAAAAACTAAATTTTTATTAGCAAATGGAACAAAGCCAGGACCCTTAGCTAAAATAGCCAAATCAGATACATTCAAAACATAATTTGACAAATTTAAAACGGATGAAGCATCAGGCCTATTTTTATAAGACCCAAATCTAAACTCTTTTCCTTTCACACAACTTTTATTTTTAGCCTTTCTAATCAACCATTTAAATTTCTTGAAATACTTATTATTATAAGTGATTTCACACTTAATCCTAAACCTCTTTATAAAAGAATTTAAAACAGAATAATTAAAATTCCTTCTAAAATCCAACTTTCTTCTAAACATTTTATAACTACCAATTAAACTAGATAAACTACTCATAATCTGCATAATAAATTGTTTAAGAATAAATCTCTTAAAATTTAGAATAAAATCGCAATTAGAAAATAAAACCAATTTCCTATCCAATTTAATATTACATAAATTAGGAAACACATTGCAAAACCTACAAGACTTAAGAAAATTAACCTGATAGTTATGAGCCTTTTATACATAAAAAATATCTTTGTTGAATTTTTGTTGTCGGAATAGAAGGCTTAATAATTTTAATAATGATGCTGATATTCAAATAAGTCAATTTGTTGCTGAATATGTAGAATTGGTTTATAATCATGATTTTATCAACAAAGTGGTATTTAATAATAATGTTTATAGTCGTAATTTGGATGATAAGAATTTTGTTGGTAAGGATGATGATTATATGTCTTTACCATTTAAAGCATCAATTTATTATTATGTTTATTGGAATAGTCATTTGTTAGGTGGAATGAAGGTTGCATGTAGGAAAGGTTCTGATTTGAATTCATTACTTAATGGTTCAAAGTTGTCTATTGATAGTAGGTCTATCCCTGGTATTGTTTATAAAATTCCATGTAGTTGTGAAAATTTTTATGTAGGTCAGAGTAAATTTAGCCTTAATGAAAAAGTTAAGGTTCATATAAGTAGGGTTAAACATAGGTATCTTAACTCAGCTTTATATATTCATGAATTGAAAACAGGTCATAGAATATTGTTTAACAATGCTTCAGCTATTTTTTATGAAAAGAATGAGTTAAAAAGAAGAATAAAGAAGACTTTTATGATAAAACTCCTTGATTTTGAGGCTATCAATATTATGAAGACTTCTTTTGATATTAAGGGAAGGTGGAATTTGTAGTGAATTATG